>CM069173.1:2141044-2698544 GCA_035221665.1 Okamejei kenojei
ATGTGATAGGAGCAGAATTAGGCCGTTCAGCCCATCAAGTCTATCATTCAATCATGGCTGATCTATCTCAACCCTTCCTCTTGCGTATGGCGTGCACAGCCTAAAGTTGTAGGTCAACTTGTTCTATTTGATCTTATTTGATTGTGCACACCCGGTTGATTGCATTAGTCAAACCAGGGCGGACCATGTGAAGGTTGCAATCTTCCACCCCTCTCTCAACCCCATTATCCTGCCTTCTTCCCACAACACTACACTAAACTCCTGACACCTGTACTATACAAGAATCAATCTCTGCCTAAATATATCCCTTGGTTTGGCCTCCACAGCCTTCTGTGGCAAAGAATTCCACAGATTCACCAGCCTCTGACAAAAATTCTTCCTCATCTCCTTCTTAAAGGAACATCCTTTAATTTTTAGGCTACAATCTCTGGTCCTAGACAAATGAATGAAAAAGTTTATTGGCTAAAAATTCACATACAAGGAATTTGCCTTGGTGCTCCGCCTGCAAGTGACAGCATGACATACAGTGACAGTTAAGAATGATACATAAAACATTAATAGTAAAAATTATCAATGTGAATTAAATAAAATACCAGAGCAAAAGGAGGCTACAGATTTTTGGTTATTGCGTAGAGCTACTACTCGCGGAAAAAAACTATTTTTATGTTTGACTGTGGTAGCTTTGACAGTCCGGAGTCACCTTCCAGAGGGAAGTGATTCAAAGAGTTTGTGCCCAGGGTGAGAGGGGTCAGAGATGATCTTAGCCGCTCGCTTCCTGGCCCTTGCAGTGTGCAGTTCGTCAATGGAGGGAAGGTTGCAGACAATAACCTCAGCTGATTGGATGATTCTCTGCAGGCAGCCTCCGGGAGTCGTGCTTGGTGGCTGAGCCAAACCAGACTACTAGTGGAAACATTCTCTCCACATCCATTATATCCATGAGAGAGTTTAATGGTTACTGTTTCCAATTAACGCTGCAACTGGTATACCAAAACCCACACGGTAGGCTTGCCCTGATAAAAAGATTCTAGCTTTCTATTCTAAGGTGACTTTTTGAACAGGATGTCAGTTTTCTAAAATACAGCCAATAAAAAAAGTTTGATAAGTATGCGTCTTGGCTTACACATATCTCGAGAGCTTTCCTTACTATAAAGTGCACTGACAGATTTAAATAATACACCTGATATTGCAATATAGTGAGAGCCGTCAATGTAAAAGGTACCAAATAAAATTGTTTTTGTGTAATTAACGCATGCAGCATTGGGCATCTTCGTTTCAAATTGATTTGCATAAGATTGCAGAGGCAAGCATTGATACACAAGAGATTGCAATGCTTGAGCGGAAAATAAAGTACTGGAGGAACTTCAGTCATCAGTCCGAAATGCTGACTACTTTTCCCTGCACAGATGCTACCTTAATTATCCTCATCTAACTCTAAAAGCATAATTTATCTATTATTGTAGACACAAGGAACTGCTGATGTTGGTTTACAAAAAAAGACACAAAGTGCTGGAGTAACTCAGCAGGTCATGCAGTATCCCTGGAGAACATGAATAGGTACGTTTTAGGTCTCTTCCGACCTGAAGTGTCCATGTTCTCCAGTGATGCTGTCTGACCCGCTGAGTTATTTCTAGTACTTGGTGTCTTTTTTTC
Source organism: Okamejei kenojei (assembly GCA_035221665.1). Taxonomy (NCBI): domain Eukaryota; kingdom Metazoa; phylum Chordata; class Chondrichthyes; order Rajiformes; family Rajidae; genus Okamejei; species Okamejei kenojei. The sequence continues at coordinate 2,142,695 of CM069173.1, forward strand.
TCATATTTCTCCCACAAATGCTTTTCTAGCTTCCCCTTCAATGCAGGTATTACACATTTTTTCAAGCATTCCCAGTAGCAGTGAGTTGCAAATTCTGAGTTCCATGTTCTCGGCACACTTAGGGGAAAGTAGTTTCTTCTTAACCAAGTAGGAAAAGTGGCGTGTGTGTTCCACATTCTTGAATTAAGTTTCTGATGATAGTCTTACTGGTAGCTTTTGGTTCCCTTCATCCTTACATGTAGAAACATGTAAAAAATTACAAAACAAGCAGGAATTGAGTACTCCGCCCTTTGAGCTTGCCCAGACATTTGATAAATTTATGGTCTGATTATATGATCTGATTATAACTTCAGTTATAACACAGCTTACTTGTGGTAAGCTTTTGCTCCTTGCTTATTGAGAATCTATCTTAATGATATTCTCTCGAGATGATGCCTGACCCGCTGAGCACTCTGTATCTTCCATTTTAATAGCTCTTGACAGCCATTAAATCCTGTCAAGCTTTTGAGAGTCGCAGAAACCTTTAAGTGAACATATTTGATGAAAACCTAAAATTAGATATTTTAATTGCAGTATACATTCACATTTAAATGTATTTGATCCTTAGTTCTCATTGATTTAACTGTAAAAGCAGTTGGGCAAAACCAGTTGTTATAACTCTGCAATGCCCTGGGTTGATTTTCAACCGTCCCTTATCTAGTAAACTACTCAGTTACATCATCGTCTTCTTAGGGCAACTAGGATGTATAATTATGTGTTGATCTTTCTATTAGTGCTTTCATCCTAAAAAATATATTTTTTAAAAGGCATTAATGAGCCATTTGAGAGCATCTGCCATTCATTGATCTGTAGTCCTAGTAAGGGATCAGATTTGAGTTATGGAGTGATACAGTGTGGAAACAGGCCCTTCGGCCCAACTTGCCCACACCGGCCAACAATGTCCCAGCTACACTAATCCCACCTGCCTGTGCTTGGTCCATACCCCTCCAAACCTGTCCTATCCATGTACCTGTCTGACTGTTTCTTAAAAGATGGGATCGTTCCAGCCTCCATACCTCCTCTGGCAGCTTGTTCTATACACCCAACACCCTTTGTGTGAAAAAGTGACCCCCTCGGATTCCTATTAAATCTTTTCCCCTTCATCTTGAACCCATGTCCTCTGGTCCTCGATTCCCCCACTCTGGGCAAGAGACTCAATGCATCTACCCGATCTACTCCTCTTATGATTTTGTACACCCCTGTAAGATCACCCCTCATTCTCCTGGGCTCCAGGGAATAGAGACCCAGCCTACGCAACCTCTCCCTAAGCTCACAACATCTAGTCCTGGCTACATCCTCGTAAATCTTTTCTGAACCCTTTCAAGCTTGACAATATCCTATAACATGGTGCCCAGAACTGAACACAATATTTTAAATGCAACACAATATTCTAAATGAAAACAGTTAAGTTGGAAAGAGAATGCAGTTAATTTAACAGAAATATAACTGAAAAATTCTGTTTCTTAAAATTTAGGCAATATGTTGTAATTAGCAAACATTTCATTTAAATTTACTTTGTTAAAATCTAGTGTTTTGGGAATTACTTCCATCCATGTACAAATTATTCACAGTTGTAATGTCAAGCCCATTGATAAAAATACATCTGTTGATGCTCCTGAACACATCGTCATTGATGTAACCTGGGGTCATTGGGTGTTTCGGGTCTTTCAACATCAGACACCCTCACCCAGGCAACCCAGCCGTGGTTGATCAGACCCCTACTTGTGTTCAGGTGGCATTCGCTCCTCCCCATGGACCTTCTCTCCTGATCCAGAGCCATCTCGAGGCCTTCTCCGCTGCCTCTGTGGTGTTCTTGATGGCTCTTCTCCTCGCCACTCCGTTGATGCCCAGTGCACTCAAGACTTTGTAGAGCGATTGCCCTGCAAAACCTCTGCAGCCAACCTCGATGGGCATGTTAAAATCTAGTGTTTTGGGAATTACTTCCATCCATGTACAAATTATTCACAGCTGTAATGTCAAGCCCAGAAGAATATATTGATCCATGAAATACAATGAGAATTTATCTTTGGACATCTAACTGCAACTAAAGTGCATCAATAATTAATAAACAAATAGTTGACTGTCTGATAATTGTTGGGAGCCTGACATGTGGAAGAAACTAAACCGGAATAATGAAACTCCCAAAAAAGGCCAGAAATTAATAAAATGCCTTTCTCTTCTTTTCCTTATTAAGAGCACTTGGAGGAAAGTGATCACACAGAGAGACGGAGTTACTACAAAGCAGAGAGATTTGTTACCCTTGATGAAATTCAAACATGGAAAGACTTTGCTGCAGGTAAGTCACAGACTAAGATATTAAAAGGAAAATAAACTTGATGGTAAGTTAAAAAAATAGGACTAGTGATTCCATATATTTTCTTTCATCCTAAAAAATCATATTTTAACCTTGATTAGATTTTGTAGTCACTAAATCTGTGTTGCGGTGCTGAGGCATGAAGAAAATAGGGAGAGATGTGTCAACAATTTTGCCTCAGTGTCTTTTAATCAGGAAGTAATTTAGAGAACGAAATAGAAAATGATGGAAATCCTCAGCAGGGAGAGATCAATGTAGAAAGAGAGGAATACTGTTAATATTTATGCCAGTGATCTTTCATCAAATCTGGAAGAACTCTTACCAGTTTGTAACTAGTTCCTAAGCATAAATAAAAGGTAGCAATGGTGGAAACAATTAACTGGGTGTTCCTGGTCAAGGCCCTGGCTTAATCTTTGCATGTGCGAATGACTCTGAAAATGAACTCATCTTGGCCTTATCAAACATAAGGTTTAGCACTACACACTACCAATCCCAGCTGTGGAGGCATTGGTATAGTTGTTTTGTTGTAGGACACTGATTTTTTTAAATTCTTGATCTTAAACCATGTATTGTGTTTTTGTATGCAAGTTATTTTGCTTTTGTAATATACTGTGCTTTTGTGTGTAATTTATTGTGCTTTTGTAAGCTATTTATACTATGTAATGTCTTTTATCTGGACCTTGAGTCTGTAATAAATAGTAAGTATGTTTGGTGAGCACAAAATTGGATTTGCTTTCAACAACACGCTTGTTATTATCAGAGATAAAGAGTGGAAATTACACAGAAGAACCCAAACCATTCAGTATGTAGTCTACGTACTCTCCAGAAGATGCACAACATAAAGACAGGTAGAATAAAACTAATTTCATCAGCATTACATTTCCAAGTTGACCTCTGCAAAAGAAATGTTCACTCTCTTTTCCTATGAGCTGGCTTGTGATTAAGTAACTTCAGAATAACCTTGTCTAATTCTGGTAACTGAATAGGGAATCAAGTCTAGTTCTCTCAAGTCCATGTTATGGACACTGATAAGTCAGTTTAATTATTATTTATACTTCAGCATGTATTAGATAATATTTTGGTAGGCTGGATAACCAAACCCATAAAATTACTGTAATCTTCCCATTGCAATATTGAATTCTCCATCTTTGCGTAACTCTCTGTATCATAACTGGTAATTTCTGCTTCTGTCTTCTTCTTCTTTCGTGTGACGTGCACAGCCTAAAGTTGTTGGACAACTCGTTCTATTTGATCCTCTGTTTGTGCATGTCGAGTTGATTGCATTAGTCAAAACAGGGCGGACCACGTGAAGGTTGCAATCTTCCACCCCTGCTTCTGTCTGTATCCTAACTAACCATTTCTGCTTTTATCTATTAGAACTGGCCATTTCTGCTCAAAATATATTGCACTGTAAATTCAATATCAGTGTCTCTACACCAACGCCTTTACTTCCTTAGAAGGCTTAGTAAGTTTGGTATGTCCCTAACAATTGTCACCAAGTTCTACAGCATTTTACCGGGATGCATCACAGCATGGTTAGGGAACAGCTCTATCCAAGATAGCAATAAATTGCAGAGAGTTAGAGAAGTAGCTCAGATCAACCTGCAAACCAACCTCCCATCTACACTGCCTCAAGGATGAGTCTCACCTCTTCTCGTCTCTCCCATCATACAAAAGATACAGAAGTGTGAATACGCATACATCTAATTTCAGGGACAGTTTCTTCCCCGTTGTTATCAGGCAACTGAACCATCCTATCACCAACTAGAGAGCGGTCCTGGCCTACCATCTACCTTATTGGAGACTCTCCCACTACCTTTAATTGGACTTTACCTTACATTAAATGTTAGACACAAAAAGCTGGAGTAATTCAGAGGGACAGGCAGCATCTCTGGAGAGAAGGAATGGGTGACGTTTTGGGTCGAGACCCTTCTTCGGACTGGTTACACTAAAATGTTATCCCCTTTATCCTATATCATAGAAACATAGAAATTAGGTGCCGGAGTAGGCCATTCAGCCCTTCGAGCCTGCACCGCCATTCAATATGATCATGGCTGATCATCCAACTCTGTATCCCGTACCTGCCTTCTCTCCATACCCTCTGATCCCCTTAGCCACAAGGGCCACATCCAACTCACTCTTAAATATAGCCAATGAACTGGCCTCAACTACCCTCTGTGGCAGAGAGTTCCAGAGACTCACCACTCTCTGTGTGAAAAAAGTCTTTCTCATCTCGGTCTTAAAGGATTTCCCCCTTATCCTTAAGCTGTGACCCCTGGACTTCCCCAACATCGGGAACAATCTTCCTGCATCTAGCCTGTCCAACCCCTTAAGAATTTTGTAAGTTTCTATAAGATCCCCTCTCAATCTCCTAAATTCCAGAGAGTATAAACCGAGTCTATCCAGTCTTTCTTCATAAGACAGTCCTGACATCCCAGGAATCAGTCTGGTGAACCTTCTCTGCACTCCCTCTATGGCAATAATGTCCTTCACTAATAATATCTGTACACTATGGACAGCATGACTATAATCATGTATTATTTACACTGTATAATACATTATTTTCACTTACTGGATAGTAATGCAACAAAAAAGTTTTTCAAGCTCAGTACATGACAATAATAAACTAAACTAATTGTGTGCCCATTTGCAGGAAGTAGCTGCACATTATTTTGGCTATGCACCAGCATGAGGATAACCTCATTTGACATGAAGTGAAATAAAAATATTTTCAACCTTTCCAAACATTTGTTGATATCAATTCAGGTGTTTTTGCTTTTTCAAAATTGCACAGAGGAAGAAGTCTCCAATTGGTCTTTGTGGCAAAACTGTACTGTTAGTCCCACTGAATAAGTATTGTTGCATCATAGATTTTGCTTTCCAAAGTTCTCCTTGACATAACAAATCAGTTTGCTTCAATTGAATGAAACATTGCAGCATTAATAACTTTTGTGTAGTTAACAGGAAAAATCTGCAATTACTGGTTTGTTTCATATTATTAAAAGTAGTGACTTGGAAATTAAAACGACTTCAATTTCTTTTTGCAATATTTTTATTTCTGCTCCAATTTTTTAATAAAGCAGATAATTTTTACAAGCTGCAAAATCGCATAAAAAAGTAAACTTCGAAAATTCTTTATCTCACAACACTATACAGTCGTTTCAAAGTTCAGAAATTCTGTTAGACAATTCTTTTCTATAAGTGCTCATCAAATCTTTCGAACATCCGAGTCCAAGTGGTTTAAGTATGTTTTCTATGTCTAAGAGAAAATAGCTTTTTAATCATAGTTTGTTCACTGCCACTACTCGGGCCAGAGTTATTTATTTCTCCGATTTGAGATTCTTTTGTTCCGATTAATCCGTTCTTACAGCACTCAAGTTCTTCTTGTGCAACATGCAGCTGTGCCTTCAGTTTAATCCGTTCATGCAATACATCTCGCAGTTCCTGCAGCGTGAAGCGTGGGCGATCTGGATCATCGATGTCTCCCACAAGTTTGTCCGACCCAACACTTTGTTTTGAATTGCTTACTGCTTGTTGAAGTTCTCTGTTAAGTCTTTCCGTCTCGGTTCTTAGATTGTCTCTTTCAATTTTCAACGTTTCCACCGTTAAATTGTGCTTGTTCACCAGACACTCCAGCATTTCTAGGACTCTGATTATCTTATATTGCAATTCGGAAACACTGTTACAATCTTCTGAGTTGGCGAGCTTCATTAAATCGCGGCCAATAATGTAAGAAATATCGTAGACATGTTCAGCTGTGAGCTCGAATGGATCTTTGTCAAATGCTGATGCGGGATTCGATTCCTCCATCGACCTGTGGTGCCAATTCCCGTTGACTGAAAATGGAAATAAAACCAACTGACCATCTAAAGATGAATAATTACTATTTCGCAAATGCTAGGCTTAAGTAAAGTTTCACCCTTTGAATTCAATTAAGAAACCTGCAAAATAAATAGTCTCGCATTTTCGTTACACTCCTTACCAGAATCGGCTTCAATTTTCACCACTTCCCTTCAGGGCAAGTATTTTTCACGTGACAGGAAATAGCCGGAATTATTTGATTGACATTTTTCTGAAGCAATGCAATAATTTGTTTGGCAAATTCTAGTTGCTGAGCAGATAAATATGTGTGCTTGCTTTTACGCCCCGTTGTTCAGCAATCAATCATTTATGCAGTTTTAAAGAAGGAACTGCAGATGCTGGAGAATCGAGGGTACACAAAAAGCTGGAGAAACTCAGCGGGTGCAGCAGCATCTAAGGAGCGAAGGAGATAGGCGAACGTTTCGGGCCGAACCCTTCCGGCCCGAAACGTCGCCTATCTCCTTCGCTCCTTAGATGCTGCTGCACCCGCTGAGTTTCTCCAGCTTTTTGTGTACCCCCAATCATTTATGCAGTCCTTTATTTTGTTAACATTAATTTACATTCTTGCTGCTGCAAGTAAGAATGCCATTGTGTTAAGGAACTGCAGATGCTGGAGAATCGAGGGCACACAAAAGGCTGGAGAAACTCAGCGGGTGCAGCAGCATCTAAGGAGCGAAGGAAATAGGCGACGTTTCAGGTCGAAACCCTTCTTCAGACCAGAATGTCATTGTTCCGTTTCGGAGCATATCACAATTAAACACTTGACTCGCTTGACACTTGACATTCCACACCTTTTCACCCTTCCTGTTGATAGAGCCACATATGCCTTTCAAGTACAGCATCCGTATGTCTATGTGTAAGAAGGAACTGCAGATGCTGGTTTAAATCGAAGATCGATCTCGACCCGAAACATCATTCCTTTACTCCAGAATGCATGTGCCGCTGAGTTACTCCAGCTTTTTGTGTCTACCTTTCTATGTAATTTTATGTAATTTTAACAATAGCCCGACACTAGCTTTACTCAAGTGTGCAGTATATTTATACCAGCGGACATTAAATATACATTGGACGCAGGAGTCCTGTGTCACTCAATGTACTTGCAGTTCATAGAGGGCAGGTGACGCGTCCTGTGTGATCTGTGAGAACGTCAATGAGAAACAAGGAGGGAATATGGGACCTTTAAGCTCTGACAGTATATGATACTAGATATTGCACTTATCCATATTTTATTGAGAGTAAAGAGATTGTTTCTCACTTTAACATTCTTTATTATATCTCTTAAAAAAAAGATTTTATATTCTATATTAAAGGATTTAGAAAGACACTTTAATTCTAAAAAAATATTATTAGCAGTTTTCAAATCCTTCCCAGATCATATTTTTGGGGAGAATCATCCTAATTTCAACCATTTATGCTAGAACATTATGCCAACTGGCAATCTTTCCTATGCCATTCTTTCACTTCGATCTGTATTCTATTCTTCAGTTTTGTATTCTTCTCCCGCCCACCAATCTGGTAGCCTTGCTATTACCAAAGGCATATACACTCTTCACATGACAATTTCTGTAGAAGCTTGCAGTCTACCATGTCATTAATTAACAATAATTTTTGATTTTATAACAAAACCAATAAACTTTCTAAACCATCCATTTGCTTTAGATTGAATTAACTTACAATTATGTGTCACTTGATGATTGTTTTACAATCACATGTTAGTTGATAAAGTTAGTTGTCCAAATCCACTGAATCCTCACTTTTCCACCATTCTGTTTCACACTTGGCTGAACTACCAAGTAACATAATGCTGATTTGTGCAGTCATGGGAACACAGGACACTGGGCTGGGGTCTCTTCAAATTATTTTTGAGGATTTAGTTGTCACGGCGGTTGGAAGAAGGAACAAATGCTTATAATCATATGATGGAAGTCAGGTTATATTATAAAATATATGAAAATTATTTGCTCCCTAGAAAACGAGTCCAAACTCTTGCAGTATGTTGTAGGACTGGGATATTTGACATCCAACAACCACAATCAGCTTTCTGTATGTGAGATATGGCTCCCAACACATTAGGTACTTTCTTCTTGAGCCCCATTGATTTACATTTTGCCAGAACTCCATGATGCTACACTTAATTTAATGCGACCTTCCTGTTAAAGGTAAACTCTTTCACCTCAGCTCAGGAATTCAATTCTTTGTTTCATGTTTGGACCAAAGCTGTGATGAGGTCTCAAACTGATCATCTGTGAGCATATTGTTGCTGAGTAAGTGCCATTTGATAGCATTGTCAATTACATATTCCATTATTTTAATGGTGATTGGGATTAGACAGAGGACCAAATGTTTGGTTAGGTCCAGCTCTTTATGGATAGGGCATATGTGGCAATTTTCCACATGGTTGGCTGATGCCATTGTTGTAATTATAGTGGAACAGCTTGACTGGTGTTGTATCTAATTCTGATCTTCAGTACTACAGCCAAAATGTTGTCTGTCCCCCGTACCTCTGCTGTTTCCATTGTCCTTGTCTTTTTCTGGTTATCACATTGAGGTAAATGAATTTCTCAAAACTGTCTTCTGTCATGGTGGGATTCTCAGGAGGAAACAGATTAACTTCTGTCTGAAGATGGTGGTAAATGCTTCAGCCTTCTTTAATTTAGTTTAGTGATACGGCATGAACAGGCCCTGTGGCTCAACGAGTCCACGCTGACCATCGATCTACACTATTCACACTAGTTCTCTGTATCCCACTTTCTCACCCACTCCCCACACAAGTAAAGGAGGAAATTGATCGCAAGAGTAAAATGGCAAAAAATACAGGATCAGACAGTCGGAGCCACCAGACGTATAAACAAGTGTAATAAAACATTAGGAAATTATATGATGGAAAGAATAATGGAACTTAAATAAATGGCTTTTTCTGCATTAGGAGAACATCAGTGAAAACAAAGGGATAAGCAAAACCATCATTGAAGAAGTACAATATAACATAATGGGATTAAAGACTGATAAGTTCCATGGACCCATTGACCTGCATCGTAGTGTATTAAAACTGAAATAACTGCATAAATAAAGAATGTATTGATAATGATCTTCCAAAACTCTGAAGATTCTCAAAAGATTGGAAAAAGCGCAGGTATAATAGTTTTGTTCAAGGAATACAGAAATCAAGAAACGTAGTTGGGCTACGTGGATGCAATTAAGGAAGTAATGGTAGGACAGTAAGAAAAGGATGCAATTGAGGAAGTAATGGTAGGATAGTAAGAAAATCATACTGTAGTGAAACAGGACTATCCTTTGCTGACTTTGCTGGCTTTACCTTGCACTAAATGCTATTCCCTTATCATGTAGCTACATACTATAAATGGATCGATTGTAATCATGTATTGTCTTTCTGCTGACTGGTTAGCACGCTACAAAAAGCTTTTCACTGTACCTCGGTACACGTGACAATAAACTAAACTGAAACTGAAAGCAGCAAAGATTATAATTGTGTGAATTGGAAATCACCTACGGATTTTTTTTGTGGACGGTTAAAGAGGAACTAGTAAATGTAAAGTATTTGGATTTCTAAAAGGCATTTAGCAATATACCACATAAAAAGTTACTGCGCTAGGAAATACCTCATGGCATTGGGGATAAATTACATTTGTATGGCTCGAGGATTGAATAATAAGCTGTGACTAATGAGCTGTCACAAGGATCAGTCCCTGAATATCATCCATTAACAATCTACATTAATTACTTACATACAGGCTTGGGAGTCATATGGTCTATTACTGCTTCTATTTCTTATATTCTTATGCACTGCTGAATTGCCCCAGGTACGACTTGAAATTTATAATGGAATCTTTGTTACTATATATCTTACGTAGCCTTTCTGTCCCCACTCTGCATTTGAAGTTTTTATCCTAAACAGTTATTAATCAGGCACAGAATTCAACTACTGACCATCTTATTTTCCCTCATCTGGATGTTCATAAGTTGCTGTCAGCAGCGGGCAGTAATATATTGGCAAAATCTTTTGAAAATGTGTTTAATTGAATCTCCAGGACTAATAAGAACTATAAAAAATGTCAAATAAAATTATGCTGTCAAATACTTTGAAATACTAAACTTAATTTCCTCCATTTAAAATAGGGAACAATGATAGCTTATTTTGTGGTAATCTGAGCGCAATCTAAACTGCGAATGCCTTCTGCATTTGTATCGCATGTTTACCGCAGTCGCTGCCTCAAAAAGGCTGGCTGCATCATCAGAGACCCACACCATCCTGGCCACTCACTCATCTCCCCGCTACCTTCAGGTAGAAGGTACAGGAGCCTGAGGACTGCAACGACCAGGGTCAGGAATAGCTACTTCCCCACAGCCATCAGGCTATTAAACCTGGCTCGGACAAAACTCTGAACATTAATACCCCTTTATCTGTAATTTGCACTTTATCAGTTTATTTATTCATGTGCGTATATATTTATATAATGGCATGTTCTGTTGTGCTGAAGCAAAGCAAGAATTTCATTGTCCTGTCAGGAACACATGACAATAAACTCACTTGAACTTGATCTTTATATGAGTGAGTGAAAATTTCAGTATTGGATAATTATGAATGGTTAAAATAAAACCTGTATCACTTGAATTGTGTCAGAAATGATTTGGTTGTCAGTCTCGTCTATCACAAACAAGGTGTGTACTCTGATATTGTATGGCATTGGAATTATATTGGTCAGACCAAGGTGGCAATTGCTATTTCTTCTTCCTGCAGACATTGGCAGAATGTTGATAAAAATACAACACCTTTTATGATCATAATTGTTTTCCTGGTATCAGCCTGTGGGCCAGATTATTTGAATTGAAATTGGGGTATCTATCTTTCATTCTATTACTGTCTGGTAAATGAAACACCTTCAGAAATAATGTTGCTCCCCCATTCCCTTCCGAAGGGGAAGTTCAGTCAAACAAAGAATACCAGTTTAGATTGTATTGTCATGTTTTATATTTGTGCTCAACTAGTTATTAGGTGATCATTTTAGGGATTACAACAATTTCTTTGATTGCGTTTGTTGAACCCTGACATTCACTGCAAATATAATTATTACGGTGAAAATGTATTCTTGGTGTAGTGTCAATATAACAAATATTGTTTACATTAATTTTGATTCTATATTTCTTATCTTCAATTTTTCAAGCTATCTTTTTATCTCCCCCTTTATATTTATTCTGGAAATTGTTGATGTAAAATTATGCCTTCATATTGAGCATATCTTCACTGAACTCCCTTGTAACACTAATGTCCAAGTACAGTAGAAAGTGTTGAAAGTAGATTAACATGAAATTAACATGATTTAGAATACAGTCTAATTAATTCAACATCAAGGAATCTCTATTTCATTTTAAAAATACCTCAGGAATAAATCCTAGAATAGGCTCACATTCTAATATTAGTATAACTGTTCAAATGAACTTTTATTGCACTCGCACTAAAGAAAAGGAATTTTACATAAATGTCATAAGCCATTAGAATTTTATTAAACTATTTAATGAAATGCAAAATGAACACTGGTTTTACTGCTTACAGATTAATTTGTATCACTTGGTAATGATCAATAGGTTTCCAGAGTTTGGTAAGCGTTACATAAACGCTTGTAAAGACATTATTAATTTGATCAAATTGCTTATGGAAGGTTTAACAGAAATCATGAAGAGAATCATTCAGATGTGGTTGAAATTACTGTCATAATCAGGAGACTTCACAGTCCTTGAAATTTAAAAAACGATTCCTTCAGAAATTGTTCATAAAGAGCTGAGATTTTATATGGACAATATAATAGGTTGATATTGGAGAGCACTGTGTTCCATGTGGTAGATTCCATGCATTACATTATTGGGAAAAATAAATCACGTAATTGTGTTTATTGCCTAGGTAAAATTAATTAATTTTAATCTTAAAATTAATAAAATTATACACTGTCTGTTACAGTAGTGTTTTGGCCAGATTTCAAATGTATTTAATAATTTAATTCTAGATTGCCTTGTAAACTACTAATAACTTCTTTGCATGTGAGTTATTTAGTCACCCAACCTTAAAGCTGCTGTTTTTAAATATAGTTACAAGTTTTTGGCACTCCAAAGGTACCCTTGGATGGAATACAGTAGATGAAATAATGATTATAGCTGTTCAGTTCTAAAGTGGTTCTTTTTTAAAGAATAACTTCTTTATTAGTTTGTCCAGTAAATCTATAGGTATTTAGAGAACGTGCTCTGGTAATCGTGAGTTCTGCACTCTTTGCAAATACAGTAATAGAGAAAACAAGCATAGAAGCAGACCTTTTGACTCACCATGTGCGTGCCGACCATCAAATATATCTCTACACCGATCCATTTTACCAGCAGTTGATTCCTGCATTATCATTGCCTATGAAGGAGCGAAAGCACATAGTGGGTGGCTCATTTTCTACTTAGAATAAGTGTATGAACACCACTCACGATTTTAGGCACTTACTGAAAACTTGTGCAAAAGTTGTTATACACCCATGTTCTTTTGGTTTATGTGTTTCTGGTCCCTGCTATATACAAATAGTTTAGTTTGCCTTCCATTTTAAAAGTGCTATAGACTTTTAAATATTTTGGGAGGTACCAAAACCTGGCAAAATTGATAGAAAACAAATAAGCCAGTTCGATTTTCACTTTGTCAAAGGATCAGTTGGAAATTTTGCATAGATCAGTTGGAAATTTTGGGTAGGGAAATGCAGTTGGAGTTTAATCCAGATGAGTGTGTCTTGATGCATTTTGGGAGGTCAAATGCAAGATGGAAGCATAATTAATGGCAGGACCCTTAGATGTTCAAAAGGATCTTAAGGTGGAAGTCTAAAGCTCCCTGATACTAGCAACATAAGCGAATATGCTGGTAAGGGTGTACAGCATGCTTGCCATCATTCCTTAGGGGCATTAGGTAATGAAGTTTGGAAATCGTGTTGCACTTATATAAAACTTGGTTAGATCACATTTGGAGTATTGTCTGCAGTTCTGGTCGCTGAACCTTTTTGGTATTGGTTTATCATTGTCATATGTATTGAGATTCAAAAAAGTGTTCAAACCATTTATGAGTATATGAGTATATGCAAGAACAGAAAGGAAACAGAGTGCAGAATATAATGTCTGAAGAAGGGTCTCGACCCGAAACGTCGCCTATCTCCTTCGCTCCTTAGATGCTGCTGCACCCGCTGAGTTTCTCCAGCCTTCTGTGTACCCGCAGAATATAATGTTCCAGCTATAGAGAAAGTGAGACAAAAGAATTGCAACAAGGTAGATTAGAAGATCGGGAATATATCCTTAGAATATGAGGTCCATTCAAAAATCTGTTAACAGTGGAGAAGAAGATGTTCTTGAATATGGGGGTTCATGCTTTCAAGCTTTTGTATCATCTGATTGGCAGGGGAGGGTTAAAGAGAGAATGGCAATGGTGTGCGTGGTCCTTGATAATGTTGGCTGCTTTCCCAAGGCAGCATGAGGTATAAATATGTAAATGGAGTCAATTGGGAACAGGGAATTGGAAGGCTGATTTTGTGATGATTTGGGCTGTGTCCATGACTGCTGCATCTTGTATCTTGGGCAGAGCAGTTGCCTTGCCAAGCACCTCGCTTTCTGAAATCGGTGACCAGCTCCTTTCTTTTGATGAGATTGAAGGAGAGCTTATTGCCTTAAGACTACACTATGAAGCTCTCCATCTCCTTTCTGAGCTGTGTCTCATCATTGTTTGAGACTGTATTGATCTGGCCCCAATACAGTGTGACATCATAGTTGGTACAGACATGGTGCGCCAAAGTGTTGTACTGTTTATCGCATTGTTCTATGGAGATTGAGGCCAGCGATCATTTTCTTGGTGTTTCTGTCAGAAAGTGTCTTTCATTCAGAAAATAATTGAAAATCCAGATTTACACACAGTAATGATTTTACATTATTCCAATTTTTTTATGTTTTGGTTTGCAGGCGAAAATCTGAAACAGCTAAGAACACATTACAAGAAGAGCGATGTTCTGAATGAAAAGGTTTCACTCTTGCAAGAGGATATCACAAAGCTGGAAATTGATGCAATCGTCAATGCAGGTAAGTTCATCGTCAGGCATACAGTATTATGAGAGTATTAGAGCGAGCACCGAGTAAATTACCAAAACTCTATGACTTTGTAGGTTAACTGGCCATTTTATATTGCCCCATGTGTGTGGGTGGATAGACTAAGTGGGGACTTGATGTGAATGCGGTGAGTGTAAAATAGAATTAGTGTACGTGGGTGGTGATGGTTGGAGTGGCCTCAGTGGGCCAATAGGCAGATTATTGCCGTATGTTTCTATTACTCTCTGATTATGATATATCTGGGACAGGACCAACATATATTTGGAGAAGAACTGATATTGTTTTCTTTGGAACAAAATGGTTGGTTTAATTGAAGTATGCAAAATGAAGAGTCGACCAATATAGGATGAACATGAAGGATTAATTTATTCGGAACAACTGGAAGTCCTTTCAGGCACTCATAAATGGCTTTTAAAGGAATTTAGCAACTTCATAATTGCTAACTATGCACTTTATTTCAGAGGATGATGACTGGTATCGGCCTAGTTGGTGGTACCATAAACGGCTTTGATCAAATCTGTCTATCATTGGACTTAAATCCATTCATGTTAAGAATATACATATCCAATTGCAATCTAACCAAAATACTGACAACATTTTAACTTAGTAATGCCAATATGGGTTTGGTTGTCATTTTGCAGGCAGTCTGATTGTTGTTGAACCCATCTGAAAACGTTCCCTACCTGTTTCATTACTATTCAGATGTTGATTTCCAATAATTGTTCTCAACATATCCATTCCAGATTTCATTAATTAATTGTAAGTTAGTAATGGAGAATGAGAAAATAAAGTCAAATGCAAACAATAAGTTAAAATATTCATCTGATATATACATTAAATGCTGGAGTAACTCAGCGGGACAGGCAGCCTCTGGAGAGAAGGAATGGGTGTCATTTCGGTCGAGACCCTTCTTCATCTGATATATTCATTATTAAATATTAAATGCAATTTAGTACTAAAATGTAAATTATTTTAAATATATATAATTAATTTTTAATATTGTGAAACTGATTCATTTTAACAATTAAGTATCAGGTAATTCCGATTTATATACAGGAGGTTGGCACTGAATGTAAATGAAAGGTTGTGATCTTACAAAGCTAACCAAGCCTTTGCCACCTGGTACTTTATAATACTAAGTCTGAAGAAGGGTCTCGACCAGAAACGTCACCCATTCCTTCTCTCCAGAGATGTCATCTGTCCTGCAGAGTTACTCCAGCTTATTGTGTCTATCTTCGGTTTAAACCAGCATCTGCCGTTCCTTCTTACACACTATACCAAACTTAGTGGTTTAGTTTAGTTTAGAGATACAGCAAGGAAATAGGCCCTTCGGCCCACGTCGACGAGCGATTCCCGCACACTAACACTATCCTGCACACACTCGGGATAATTTGACAATTTTACCATGCCAATTAACTTAAAAACCTGTATGCCTTTGGAAGAAACTAGAGCTCCCGGAGCAAACCCACGCAGGACATGGGGCAAACGTATAAACTCCGTGCAGGCAGTACCCATAGTCAGGATCGAACCCGGGTGACTGGTGCTGTAAGGCAACTCTAACGCTGCGCCACTCATTTATATATTTAATAAATTCAGTGTAATCTTTTATTCATCAGGGTTAAAATACATTTTTAACAATTACTTAATGAAAAAGATAGTTCAGAGAATATATTGCTTTCCATTATGAAAAAGTTATGCGAACTGATAAATATATTCACCCTTCATTCTCTTTACTTCATTCCATTTTCAATCTTCTTCTAGAAGCCACCAATTCTTATTGTTGCTCAAATATATCAGCTCTCTGGTACTTTCCTAAATTAGACATTTTTTGTAAGCGAAAATTAAGCACTGAGACTATCTGACAAGAGCAGAATGATCATTTTCATGCATTTGTATTTCTGAGAAGTGTGTAACTGTGCGGCAAAAATAAATGAATTTCTTTGATTTTTTTTTCCTCTTGCGCAGGATAATGGGTTTGTATATCTGTTATCCAAGGTTAGCCAACTCAACAGCAAATATTTAAAAAAATCTTGCACTGCTGATTTACTGGCTATCATTGATCTGAGTGTCTAGTAAGGAAAATTCAAACCTTGTTTCTACTTTTGAATCTTCATAGTGATATTCTTTTCAAAAAAGAAACATTGAGATAGAGCAAAGATCAGGAAACTGAACTTCTTGAAAGATTTGTAGCCCCATCTAGCAGGACATCTCAGTACAGTCTGCCATTTTTGAGTATCTGCCTCCTGGTCATGTTAATGGCATTTAGTTACATGATGTTCAGCTTTAGTAATAATAATCTCTCATGAGAGATTATATCAAATATCTTCAGACACTTCATAGCAATAACATCATTAGATACTGGACTTCCTGACTAACGGACCACAGTATGTTAGGTTGGACAACCACACCTCTTCAACCCGCACCCTGAACACCGGCGTCCCACAGGGCTGTGTACGGAGCCCCCTCCTCTACTCCCTCTTCACCTATGACTGCACACCTGTACATGGTTCTAACACCATCATCAAGTATGCAGATGATACAACAGTGATTGGCCTCATCAGCGACAACGATGAGTCGGCCTTCAGAGAGGAGGTTCAGCTTCTAGCAGCATAGTGTGCTGACAACAACCTGGCCCTTAACTCCAAGAAGACCAAGGAGCTCATTGTGGACTGTAGAAGGTCTAGGGGCTGCACGCACACCCCCATGCATATTAACGATACGGAGGTGGAACGTGTTTCCAGTTTCAGGTTTCTGGGGGTCAACATTTCTGATGACCTCTTTTGGACCCACAATACCTCTACACTGGTCAAGAAGGCTCACCAGCGTCTCTTCTTCCTGAGGAGACTAAAGAAGGTCCATCTGTCTCCTCAGATTCTGGTGAACGTCTACCGCTGCACCATCGAGAGCATCCTTACCTACTGTATCACAGTAGTGTGTGGCAACTGCTCTGTCTCTGACCGGAAAGCACTGCAGAGGGTGGTGAAAACTGCCCAACGCATCACCGGTTCCTCACTCCCATCCATTGAGTCTGTCCATAGCAAGCGATGTCTGCGAAGGGCGCGCAGCATCGTCAAGGACTGCTCTCAACCCAGCCACAGACTGTTTACCCTCCTCCCATCCGGGAGGCGCTACAGGTCCCTCCGTTGCCAGACCAGCAGGTTCAGAAACAGCTTCTTCCCTGCGGCTGTTACAATACTTAACTCTGCACCTCGGTGATTGCCAGTCACCCCCCCGGACACTCCTTCCCCCAGTATAATTGCACTACTGATACTGTTGTACATATATATATTTTACCGTTCATTATTCTAAGTTCGCTCTTCTGGGGAGATGCTAACTGCATTTCGTTGTCTCTGTACTGTACACTGCACAATGACAATTAAAGATTGAATTGAATATGTGCCTGTCCACTACTAAAAACATTGATCAGATTTGTAGGGCATGAACTCCCCTTTGCAAGACATGTTAGCTGCCATGATCAGCTGAAAACTTTCCAGGTGTTCAGATATTGTCTGCATAATTATAGACACTAATCAAATATTTTTACAATGGGTATTTGCTTATTAGTATATAATTTTCCTCCTCTCAGATAGCAGAGTAAAATCTGATTAATGAGAAAGGGCACAAGGGTAAAGGAAAATTGATAAAAGATCGTGGGCAGGTTTGTATAAATTTGGGTAGGACACTAAAACTGCAAATGCTGCATAACTGAAATGGAAAACATTGCAATCTATCTAAAACTGGCTCCACATGAAACAATTACTTCTCTGTATTTTAGATGTGGAATCAATCATTTTCAATATTTTCTCTTGGGTAGATTAAAACTGATAAATAGTATTAAAGTATTTTTGTGGGACTCGCCACCATGACCAAAAATAATACATTAACTCTGATTGGTACTCATACATAAAGGGGAAATTATGAGCAGTGATGATTTATGGATGAATCTTGCTGTCATTTGTAACATTCAAGACACAACGCAAATTATTTGCTGAATCCTTTGTTATATTCGAAACAAGGAAATGCAGATGCTGGTTTACAAAAGGAGGTAGAGTGCTGGAGTAGCTCAGCAGGTCAGGTATCAACTCATGAGAACATGGAAGGTGACATTTCGGGTCGGGACTCCTCCAAATTGATTGTACGTGGAGGGGACAGAAAGCAGGAAGAGAGAAGGGGCTGGACAAAGTCTGGCCAGTAATAGGCTGACACAGGTGAGAGGTGTGTGTGTGGGGGGGGGGGGGGGTGATAGGCAGATGGTTGGACAAAGGCTAGAGATGAAAACATAGAAGGTATGAGACAAAAAGATCGAAGATTTTTATTGCAACAAACCCTCTTTAATTACAAGGCAAAGATTGCTTTCTTTCCAAGCCAAGGCATCAAAAGGATAATCGTGTAATTTGCTCACTGGGAAAGTTTATTTAAACAGCAGCTAGGATTACCATTTCTTGAGTTTTGTTCCAGTTTACCTTATGGGAAAGTACTGACTTTCTCCTAAGCATCTTAACATGATAACCTATGTCCCCAAAATCCATAACACCCAGGGTTGCTAAGCTCACTGATTTGAAATGAAGCTACTAAAATTTTAATTTTATAAAGTAGTTACATAATTTTAATACACCTAACTTTAAAAAGGAAATAAGGACAAAGGGTAATTGATTAAGTTGTTTTCTGTTTTCAAGAATAGTAATTTTATGACCGTTTACGTTTATTTCAATTCTTAACCTATTATCCTGCAGCCTTTGCCCATTGCTGTTCTCCAAACAACCTTTCTTCCAAATTGATATTTTCTGCATGGCCTGCAGGTTTCTTCCACATTGAAAGGGTAGCAAACTGGAACTCTTTCCTCAAAACATGTGAATGGTGTGAAAATTGCAGCTTTAAAGATTGATAAATACAATATAGTGTGTGAAGAGATATGATTGTATTTGAAGTCCACATTAGCTATGATCTAATTGAATGGCACAGCGGACTCTAGGGATGAAATGTACTCTATTTGCAGCCGTTTTCAGTTTTTTAATTTGTTTGTAACCTTTTCAAGTTCTAGTCGCTTTCTCATTCTGACTTGAATATCATTTACTTGTATCTTTCTTTAAAAAAAATCAGTGATATTTACTTGTATATCCTGTGCCCTCAGCCATTAACATTCTGTCTAAATTATAATTCTTGAGTCCCAACTTTCAATTATTAAAAAAATAATGATTAAATTGTGTAGGAAGGAACTACAGATGCTGGTTTATACCGAAGATAGACACAAAATGCTAGAGTAACTCAGCGGGTCAGGCAATATCGCTGGAGAAAAGGAATAGATGACATTTCGGGTTGGAACCCTTCCTCAGATCTTAAGATGAACTTATTTTCTCTCTTTCTGACAAAGGGTCTTCAACCGAAAACAATAACCTTGTTTCTCTTTCCAGTGATGCTGCTCGAGTTTTCTAGCTTATTCAGTTTTCAATTTAGGTTTCCTGCATGAGCAGTTTAAAAAACATCTTTCACTAAAAATCTATTATTATTTTCACTCCTCCTTTCTCTTCTATTGCTTTCTGTTGTTATTAGGCTCATTGCCTTGATTCTGTTGGAATATCATTATTTTATTGTACCAATTAATTCCAGAAATCATGGCAATACTGCTAAATTCCAGCAGCTGGCACTGTTGATCTGAAAAGAATGCTCTCCTTTATAGATTCAAACCATTCTATTCTCAAGACTATGGAGCGAAGGAAATAGGCAACGTTTAGGGCCGAAACCCTTCTAAAGACTGAAGAAGGGTTTCGGCCCGAAACGTTGCCTATTTCCTTCGCTCCATATATGTTGCCACACCCGCTGAGTTTCTCCAGCATTTTTATCTACCTTTAATTTTCCAGCATTATGCAGTTCCTTCTTAAACTATTCTCAGGACTGTATTTTTTGCAGTGGTTTTATAAAAGCAAAATGTATCAAGGTCTGCCATACTGTATGTCATCACCTATGAAAATGTACAGGCATCCGACGTCGCTCATCATTTGGGGAAGTAAAAGGAACATTCCAGAAAACAAATTAAATTCCATTTTTACAAACACGTGGCCCTGAAAGTAATTGTATAGAAATATTTCTAATGAGTAAAAGCATCCGTGGCCATATGTAATGTACATACACATAATTGTGGTGGTCAACCTGCTTTGCATGCATTCACTTACAAATTTTAAATTATCAAAATGTATGATGACATAGCCTTTACAGCATTACATGTATGGAAAAAAATGGTTGAACTGATAGTTGGTAACTGATAATTCAGTGATTGTTGATTTTTATACATCACAACATTCCTAACTTTTAGTTAAACATCAAGCAGTGGGTGCAAATGTTAAAATTTGGGGAAATTATTAAAATCTAAACTTGTAGGGTTAGAATAATTAAATCTTGCTGCACATAACAAGGTTCGTAGTACATATGACAGCTCTTTGATAGAGCTCACCAATTAGTCCCACAATCTTACCCCATGGGCCTGCAGATTTTTTCATGACAGGATTTGTACTTGGTTTGAGTTTCCACCACCATTTCAAGTCATTGCATTGCAGATCAGAACAAATAAGGTAAAAAAAAATCCACGTCTTCTGTAATCCGGTTTTGAAAGATAAGTCAAGATGTCTGAGAACCTCTCCATCCACAATTTTCAGATTTTGTTTTTTTTGAACGCAAATGTATGTAATTGGCAATAATAATTTAAAAGTGATTATTTTAGTCTAGATTCTCACTCATTACCTCTCAACTGTTGTAAATTCCCTTTTCCCACCACACTGATGAATATTTAAAAATCTGCTCATAGCTCTGGGACTATATTCAAATACCTTTTGTTATATATTTTTTCCATTTGATTTAAGTGTTTTCACCTAACCACTGAGACTATTAGTCAATTTTCCTTTCTGCAATTTGTCTGCAAAAATGGATTGGAATTAGTATTAAGCTTACAGTGTCCAGGATGCATGTGTCAAGCATCCCTGAATGATTAAGGTAATGAGTAGTTGTTCTATTCAGAAAAGGAATGACTCTGGCACAATACACAATGTTCTTGACTGATCTCAAGTTCATTGGCAGCAAGGGCTGTTACAATTGGCTTCTCCTTTCAGTATAAGAAAACATTGCAACCTCCTTATTTCTGGTGTATTGAGCTGTGTGGTGGTTTAGTCAACAGTTGTATAGGGAACTAATATTTTGACTTATTTCCAAAGCCTGCATGGTGAAAGGTATAAAGCATCACCCCATTCATTTGAATGAACTTTCTGAGACTGAGTGAAAAGATCAGTACAAGTTATTGGGGGAAGGGGAAAGAGAGAATGGGGATGTCCCAACTATTAAATTCTGCAGCAAGTCACCCAGCTGTTTTTAGGTTGAAGAAGTGTGGGTCTGGTTGTCACACTATACGCAGGTTGTGATTACATTGGGGAGAGTACAGAGACGATGAACCAGGATGTTGTCAGGATTGGAGCATTTCATTTATAGGGAGAGACTGGATAGGCTGAGTTTATTATCCCTTATCTTTAGTCAGAGGGTAGTTAATCCGTGGAATTCATTGCCACAGAGGGCTGTGGAGGCCAAGTCAGAGGATATTTTTAAGGCGGAGATAGACACATGTTTTATTAGAACGGGTGTCAAGGGTTGTGGGGAGAAGGCAGAAAATGGGATTAGGAGGCAGAGATCAGCCAGGATTGTATGGCGGAGTAGACTTGATGGGCCGAATGGCCTAATTCTTTCCTATAACTTGTGAACTTGGAGAGAAGGCTAAGTGGTGAGCTGATAAAAGTATATAAAATTATACAAGAAGTAGATAAGGTAGATAACAAATACCCTTTTCCTATTGTGAGGGATCGAAGGGAAATGGAAATACATTTAAGGTGAAAGGTAGGAAGTTTAGATGGGACATGAGGGGGAATATTTTTCCCATAGAGGGTGGTTGGGATCTGGAGCACACTGCCTGAAGAGGTGATGGAAGCTCTCAACTCTCATGATATTCTCTCAACATTTAAAAGCATTTAGACAAGTACTTGTATTGCAAGGCATGTAAGGCTGCAAACCTAATGTGGCCAAATAGTATGATGGATGGTATGAACATTGAGGGCTAAAAGGTCTGTTTCTGGACTGTATGACTCCATGACCATCTTAACTTAGAAGTGAGTCATCATTCCTTCATCAGTGCTGGGTCTAGATGCTGTGCCCAATGCACGAAGGGGGACTATTTGCCAGATTCACGAAGGCATCTTGCCACAACCTTACGAGCGATCTGAGGGGCAACCTTTCCTCACAGAGGATGGTGCATATATGGAATTAACTGCCAGGGATGGGTACAATTAAGACATTTAATATATACTTGGACATACATGGATAGGAAAGATTTCGATGGATGCAGGCTAGGCGCAGGCAAGCTCAGTTAGGCAACTTGCTTGGCATGGATGAGTTGGCCCAGGCCTATTTCTGGCTATATAGTCTATGATACCGTGCCTTTATCTTGCAAAGGTAATGTAGAGTTGGCCAATAAATGATAACCTTATCATTGATGCCCACATCCCAAGACGAAAACATTGAATTGTTTCTTAAACAATTTCGGTACCTTACGATCTTCCTAATTGAATGAATTGGACTGATCCAAAGAATAATTTTCAAGTGTAATTATCTTGGCAACGAACCATGACCTTTCAACAAATGCAATGGGAGGTATAGAAAATGATACAGAATTAGAACTATTTGCCATTCAAAATGTTTCTGAGGAAATGTTTCTGCTTAGATGGAAAGTGTAAACAAATGAGTGTGGATTAATGGATGAGTCAGGATCCTTATATTTTTCACAATCTAAGAGGAAGTATCTGATTTTTCAAATGGTATAATTGAAATTGAGAATTGGTCCATTAGGGACCGTAACTACCAGTTCGCCAACATCAATGCATACATTTTATATTTATTTCACAAAAAGAGTTACATTCAGTCAAGGAGAACACAGATTTTCCAAATCTATGATTTATCTTTTAATATATTTGTTTGATCATCAGCTTCAAAGTTCACTTATCTGAATTAATCATCATGGTACATCTAAGATCACAAAGCATGTTATGCTGATGGTGCATTGAATGTTCTTAGTTCACATTGTAACTTGAAATTTAATGTCTGATTTGTTTTGCTTCATTGGTTCCTTAACCCAGCATTCCCGTCTCTGATTCCAAGAGAGTTTAACCCTTGATCTAATTGTAAAGAAAGTACTAGTTTGAAAGATTTGGATTTCTGATTTATTTAAACAGACACAAGAGTTTCTAATTGATTTACACAAAAGGGATAGTTAAGTGAGTGTTTGCTTCACATAACTGAAAGTTATTGTGCCTTTAAGGAAAGTAATTGAGCTTTTGTGGCTTTGGTTCTTGGTACTCTGGGAATTGGTAAAACTATTGAAGAAAGAAAGAAAGAAAAGGAAACTTCAGATTAAAGGGACAGTTTATTATGGTGGTATTTTAGTAACTACCATTATCGCAGACATCTATGAAAAAGCAATCTCTTCTTCAAAGTCATCGTAACAAGATTCATTTCAAATAAACCTCTATCAGTTGCTGAGCTGAGCTGGTCAAAAAAGTGTGCTGATGGACAACTGTGAAGGATTAAAAGTTCAGGAGACCTTAGACCTAAAGTTCTATTAGCTGGGTTCAAACAGTTGAATTTGAGGAAAAGCTTGTAGCAAAACAATTGGCATCTCGGGGCTAATACTATACAGCTGGTTAGCGATGTGATGGTTTTTGAAGGGGCTGAAAGACAACGTACCGATGTCATTGAATTTAAAGCTCTTTTAATTAAAAAAAAGTGATGCAGTGAGTTTTACACAATGAAGCGAGAGTGCGTTCAGCTTCAGCAAATCACAACAAAGTTCTCCCTTCTGGTGTTATTCAGGGTTTATTGGATCCCCACCACTCTTTCACAATGTGTGCAGTGGACTTTAACAGGTCCATATCTGCAGGTATATTAGAAGGCATTGGTAAGGCAATGAAACTATTCTGACAATTACAATCTATTTAGAGAGTGCCTCTGTAACATTTTATTCCTGGGAATTACTTGAACTTCTTGAAGTTATAAGGTGATTAGTCAACTTGTGGCAGTTGGGAAAACATGATGCAAATGGAGAATAGATAAATACATATTTTCAGTTCAGTCTGAAATCCATTTGATGCCTTGAAAAATAACAAAGTTCTTGGGGGTCTGAGATGCTTTATAAAGGGAAAAGATATACTTGAAGAAAAAATGGCAAAATATTTACTGCAAATCGTATATAGGTGGTTAAGATTATTTCAGATAATGATGCATAATTCCCTGAATTGTGTTTCTGAAATAATAATAATACAACAATAATAATAATAATAATAATAAATTAATACTACTACTAATAATAATACTAATAATAATAATAATAATAATAATAATAATAATAATAATATAAAATAAATCCAGCAGTTTGAAAGAGCAATAATTCTGAGAGGAAATGAAAGCAGTAGATGACTGATTATCCATATAGTTCAGTTGAGACTAGTTTGATTTTAAAAGCAATTGATGTGTATAAAGAATTGTTGTGGCCTCATGTGCCACATTTAAAAAATATATATAAACAAAAAATGTTGGAAACACTGATCATTATGGTCAGCAGCAGTTGTGAAAAGGGGACACAGTTAACATTTCAGGTCAAAGACCCTTTGTCAGATTTCTATTTTTAAATGATGGAAAAACTTTACCAGGGTTCAGAAAATATGAACCAAAATTATTCTGGAGAAGGGGAACTTTAGTTCCGTTAATTGAAGAAGTGGAGATTGTTCCGCTTGGAACACAGGAGGTTTTGAGTGAATCTGATACAGATATAGATAGTGAATAATGATAACCTGTTTCCATTAATAGAGGGGGCGAGAAGCAGGGGAGATAGATTAAAGATGATTGACAAAATAATTACAAGTGAGGTAAACTTACGCAGCGAGTCGTCTGGCTCAGGAATACACTGCCAGGAGTTGAAATAGAGGTAGATTTAATTACAGTGTTTAAAAGAAGGCTGTATCGGAGAAAAAAAAATTGAAACATAGATCAGTACAACACAGGGACAGGCCCTTTGGCCTGCGATGTCTATGCCAACTATGATGCCAATTTAAACTGCATACCTGACTGCATATCTCCATTCCCTGTCTGTTTATGTGCCTATTTAAATGTCTCTAAATAATATATATTAACGATTTAGACGAGGGAATTAAATGTAACATCTTCAAGTTTGCAGATGACACAAAGCTGGGTGGCAGTGTGAGCTGCGAGGAGGATGCTATGAGTTTGCAGGGTGACTTGGATAGGTTCGGTGAGTGGGCAGATGCATGACAGATGCAATATAATGTGGATAAATATGAGTTTTTCCACTTTGGTGGCAAAGAACAGGAAGACAGATTAATATCTGAATGGTGTCAGATTAGGAGAAGGGGAGGTGCAACGAGACCTAGGTGTGCATGTAAATCAGTCACTGAGAAAGTAGGCATTCAAGTACAGCAGGCAGTGAAGAAAGCTAATGGCATGTTGGCCTTCATTGCAATAGGATGTGAGTTCAGGAGCAAGGAGGTCCTGCTGCAGTTGTACAGGGCCCTGGTGAGACTGTACCTGGAGTATTGTGTGCAATTTTGGTCTCCTAATTTGAGGAAGGACATTATTGCTATTGAGGGAGTGCAGCACAGGTTAATTCCCGGGATGGTGAGCCTGACATATGATGAAAGAATGGGTCGACTGGGCTTGTATTCACTGGAATTTAGAAGGATGAGAGGGGATCTTATAGAAACATATAAAATTCTTATAGGATTGGACAGGCTAGATGCAGGAAAAATGTTCCCGATGTTTTGGTAGTCCAGAACCAGGGGTCATAGTTTAAGAATAAGGGATAGTTTAGGACTGAGATGAGGAAAAATGTTTTCGCCCAGAGAGTTGTGAATCCGTGGAATTCTCTGCCATAGATGGCAGTAGTGGTCAAGTCACTGGATGTTTTCAAGAGAGAGTTAGATTTAGCTCATGGGGCTAAAGGAATCAAGGGATATGGGCACAAAGTAGGAACGGGGTACTGATATTGGATGATCAGCCATGATCATACTGAATGGTGGTGCTGGCACGAAGGGCCCAATGGCCTACTCCTGCACCTATTTTTCTATGTTTCTATTTCTACCATATCTATTGCCACCGTTTCCCCTGGTAGCACGTTACAGAAATCTAGCACTTTGTGTGTAAAAAAAGTCTAATAAATCTCCTTTTAATGTCTCCCCTTCTCACCCTGAAGCTAAATTTGATATTTTCATCCTGGGAAAATTATATATACTTCTGTAAGGTTGACCCTCAGCCTCCGACACTCCAAAGAAAACAAGCTAAGCTTGTTCAACCTCTTATAGCCAACTCTCTCAAATCCAGGCAACATCCTGGTGAACCTTTTCAACACCTCTATATCCTTCCAGCATTGCACTGACCAAAACTTCACACATAGAAACATAGAAATTAGGTGCAGGAGTAGGCCATTCGGCCCTTCGCGCCTGCACCACCATTCAATATGATCATGGCTGATCATCCAACTCAGTATCCTGTACCTGCCTTCTCTCCATACCCCCTGATCCATTTAGCCCCAAGGGCCACTCCCTCTTACTTATCCTCCCTCCATCTAACTCCCTCTTAAATATTGCCAATGAACTGGCCTCAACTACTTTCTGTGGCAGAGAATTCCACAGATTCACCACTGTGTGAATTTATTTTTTCTCATCTCGGTCCTTAAAGACATCCCCCTTATCCTTAAACTGTGACCCCTTGTTCTGGACTTCCCCAACATCGGGAACAATCTTCTTGCATCTAGCCTGTCCAACCCCTTAAAAATGTTGTAAATTTCTATAAAATCCCTCCTCAATCTTCTAATTCCAGCGAGTACAAGCCGAGTCTATCCAGGCTTTCTTCATATGAAAGTCCTGCCATCCCAGGAATCAGTCTGGTGAACCTTCTCTGTACTCCCTCTATGGCAAGAATATCTTTCCTCAGATTAGGAGACCAAACCTGTATGCAATACTCCAGGTATGGTCTCACCAAGGCCCTGTACAACTGCAGTAGAACCTGCCTGCTCCTATACTCAAATCCTTTTGCTATGAATGCTAACATACCATTCGCTTTCTTCACTGCCTGCTGCACCTGCATGCCTACTTTCAATGACTGGTGTACCATGACACCCATGTCTTGTTGCAATTCTCCAAGTTTGATACAGCTCCAAGTTTTATACAGCTCCAATATGACTTCCCCACTTTTTATTTAATGCTCCAACGGAAGGAGGCAAGTATGCCATACAACGCCTTTACCACTGTATCTGCTTGTGTTGCCATTTTCACAGTTCTACTACCACAAGATCCCTCTGTACAACATTCCTCCAGCCATTTACAGTCTACTTTATTCTTGCATTTCCCAAAGTGCATAGCCTCACACTTATTCAGATTAAACTCCATCTGTCATTTCGCTGCCCATACTTCCAACTAGTCTGCAAATGTTTGTGTCATCTGCAAACGTAATAATCAACCACCTAGATTTTCGTCCAAATCACAATTACAAACTGTAGAGGCCCCAGCACTGACCTCTGAAACACTACTGGTCACAGACCTCCAGTCAGAATAACACCATTCCACTTCTTCTATGGCCAAGGCAATTTTGAATCCAACTTATCAAGTCGCCATCTTTTGGATCAGCTTACTAGAAAGAAAACTCAATGCTAACATTTATTTCAAGAGGGTTTGTATACAAAAACACGGAAGTAATGCTGAGGCTCTATAAAGTGCTGGTAAGGCCGCATTTGGAATATTGTGAGCAATTTTGGGCACCATATCTGAGGAAGGATGTGCTGGCACTGGAGAGGGTCCAGATGAGGTTTACAAGAATTATCTCTGGAATGAGTAGCTTAAATTATGATGAGCGTTTGTCAGCACTGGGCCTGTACTCCCTGGAGTTTAGAATATTGAGGGGGGACCTCATTGAAACATGCAGAATAGTGAAAGACTTGGATAGAGTGTATGTGGAGATGATCTTTTCACTAGTGGGAGAGTCTAGGACTAGAGGACATAGCCTTAGAATTAAAGGACATTCTTTTAGGAAGGAGATAAGGAGACATTTATTTAGTCAGAGGGTGGTGAATCTGTGGAATTATTTGCCACAGAAAGCTGTGGAGGCCAAGTCAGTGGGTATTTTTAAGGCAGAGATGGATATAATCTTGATTAGTACAGGTGTTAGAGGTTATGGGGGGATGTCAGGAAAATGTGGATTGGATGGAGAGATAGATCAGCAATGATTGAATGGGAGAGTAAACCTGATGGGCCAAATGGTCTAATTCTGCTCCTATCCCTTATGACCTTATGACCATATGACTCTGAGGGCCCTTGTCCAATGCTTTACCAAAGTATATGTATAAACATAGCAATAGACCATTCAGCACTTCGAGCCAGCACCGCCATTCAATATACGATCATGACTGATCATCCAGAATCAGTACCCTGTTCCTGTTTTTTTACTATATTCCATGATTCCATTAGCCTAAGAGCTATACCTAACTCTCTCTTGGATACATATACAACGATCTCCTCATCAATCGTGTCCATCAGCTGCACGACAAACACAATCAAGTTTGTAAGACATGACCATGCCCCACACAAAGCCAGGCTGACTATCCTTCATAACTCAATGCTTTTCCAGATGTGAGTAGATTCTATCTCTAAGAATGTTCTCACTGGCAGTCTCACTGATGTATAATTCTGGTTTGTTCCTATTTGCCCTTCTTAAGTAAAGGAAAACATTGGCTATTCTGCAGTTCTCTGGAACCTTGCTTGTGGCTAAAGGGGATACAGAGATCTCTGTTAAACCCCACCAATATCTCTTGTCTCATTAATTGACCAGGGATAGATTGCATCAGGCTCCGTGGAATGCTTATTGAGAGATTTTGTGTTTTCATTTAAGCATTCAAGATAGAATGAATTCCAGAGCATAATAGTAGAAGGACATTATATTTATGTATTATCTTGTTTTTAATTTAAAACTTGCACAGCTAAGATAGTATCCCATGGTTGAGAATCGTTGCAGACTTCTTTAAAGTTCTTCTTCAGAAGTTCTGTTGTGTGAATAAGAAGCACATCCCTATTTCCTGCGCAAATTATTTGTGGAGCTTTGCTCTGTGTGCTTCGAGTCAGCTGATTTGTTAAGCATTAATTTTTTGGTAAAATAAGAGGTTTCATTTAGCTTTCCGCGACTAATCCGTTAGAGGATGGGAACTTCAGCAATAAACCTATTGAAGTGTTCCATTTATCTAAGCATTTCTTTGAAGTGAGAACTGTGCTCACTGATCTCATAGGTTTTTGAATTTTGAATAAATTCCAGGTTCAGCTGGGTCAGATTTTCACTTCCTTTCGCAGCCTTTGCCTTTTTTTTCTATGGTGCTTGGATGTCAGGAATGCCACTGTTGAAATGGAAACACAAGATGATGGTTATAAGGGGTTAAGGTTGAAAGTCTGTAGCAATAAGCATTAGTTCAATTTAACAAATAGCGCGTTACTTTTCTTGATGTACACTTTGGTACAGAAATTATAGATTTTACTACTGGTACAGTGTCTAAAAAAGTAGCTACAGAATTGTGCTGACAATATCTTAGGCCTAATTTAAATCGAAATTAATGAAACTCTGGCAACCGAACTTTGTTTTTCTGATTTATATTTTGCTAATTAGCTATACCACAAATTATGTTCTATCAGATTTACCCAACTGTTGGATGAAGGCTTATAATGTGGTGCATTAGCAGGCCTTCATCCATCATTTGAATGGCTGAAAAACGATAAAGGATAGAAGCAAAAAGACTGCCTTGAAGCTTCAGCAACCTGGGTTTGATCCCCAGTGCTGTCTGTGTGGAATTTGCATGTTCTCCCTGTGACCCTTCCCTCAGGTGCCCTGGTTTCCCCCTGTTAACCAAATAGGGGTTTATAGGTTAAATTGCCACTTTGTGTAGGTGAATGATAGAATCATGGGGAGTAGATGAGAATAGGAGGAGATGAACATTGGATTAATGTAGGATTAGTGTAAATCGGTGCTTGATGGTTAATATTGACTTGGTGGACTGAAGAACATTTTTTCATGCTGTATGAGTCTAAAAAGATGAATAGAATGTAGTGATTTAATGACAAAGTCTAAATTTGCAATAGGTTCAGATTGGCAGTTGGTACCAAAGAATAATAGGTTCATGCTTGTGGTACTCCATTGGTGAACCACTGATGTTAGTATCGTTGAAGATGTAAGATGCCCACAGGTTCGAGTTTAGGTATTTTCCCCACAGGAAAAGATGGAAAAAGATTTGAAAAGATCTTAGTCATTCTTGTTAAGTCAAATAGCTCATGATTACCATAATGTCTTTTCTTGTGCCAATGTAGAGAGAAAAAACATGAAGTTACTCCTGCTTAAACAGGCTCTTTGAATCACTGTATCCATTCCCACGTACCACCATTTGGTCCATAGCCTCCTATGGCCTAAAAATTCAAGTGGGTGTCCAGATACTTCAAAGTTGTCAGAGTACCTGCCTCCAGCATCTTGTCAGGCAGTGCATCCCATCTGGATTAAAATATTTCCTCAGATTCCTTCTAACCCTCTTAATCCTTACTTTAAAACTTACGTTTAGACGTCTCTGTTATGGGGATAAAAACCCATTATCTAATCAAATGCTATCCAAGTATTTTTACAGATATATAATCAAAGATAAATAACTTGAACCGAATGACCTTCTATGTCAGAAAATTGTTGACCAATATAACGTCTTTTCCCATGATTTCCCATGATCCACACCATGCCATTTCACCCTCAAATCTTTCTCCAGTACTGTCATTGGACATAAAGAATTATATCATAGTGATAATATTCCTCTTTTAGCTGCTGTAGTTTTCATTATTCTGTGCTTTTAATGATTTTTATGCTAAATGGCTGGGCCAAGACTGTATAGTTGTAAATGGTCTTTTAAAGTTGTCTGTGTCATAATTATTTTAGATTTATGAAGAAATTTTATGCAATTTAGCTGAAGGTTATGTTGTATTACTATATTACTTCGGAGTTGTGGGATTTGACTTACTGATTTGTTCACTACTGAAATATTGCCAAACCATCCAAAGGCACTTTCACATTCAAAGCCAAATTCATTTCATGGTTTTCTTGCTATCAACTGCATTTAGAAATGCAGTACACATTGATTTAGTTTGTTTGACCAGCAGCAGAGCATTGCTTCTTTCGCAAATCTTTCAAATGGCAATCTATTTCCTTGATTTTAATCTGAGTCTAGACACTGATTATGATTGGGGAGCTTCGCTGGGAAACTACATTTTCAAGACTTCACAAATTAAGGCACAACTTAGTAAGAGGATCAATAGGATCCCAATTTTAAACCTTAGTCTGTTCTGCATTAGCTGATTATCACTTGACCCATAAATGGAGCAGTGAAATTGGTCTCCATGTCTTTGTTGTACGGTGTAAGTTAGGCTCTGGCTCCTAATTAGTATCCAGTGACTTTTGCAGGAGACTGCGTGTGAGCATATTTTACCCAAGTATGGGACTTGGGCACGGTGGCGTAGCGGTAGACCTTACAGCGCCAGATACCCGGGTTCGATCCTGACTACGGGTGTTGTCTGTACGGAGTTTGTACGTTCTCCCCTTGACCTACGTGGGTTTTCTCTGAGATCTTCAGTTTCCTCGCACACTCCAAAGATGTACAGGTTTGTAGGTTAATTGGCTCGGTATAATTGTAAATTGTCCCTAGTGTGTGTAGGATAGTGTTAGTGTGTGGGGATCACTGCGGACTCAGTGGGCCGAAGGGCCTGTTTCCACGCTGTATCACTAAACTAAACGAAATGTAATTATAACTAAACTAATCTAAACTATAATTTGTATTTACATACCATCTTTAACGTGGCAAAACATAACAAAGAAATCTATAGGAGCTTTTATAAGATAAAATTTGACTCAATGTCATGAGAGAAGATGTTAGGTTACATTGTGCGCTATTTTCACAGAGAATGCCATTCATTCTAAATATGGGTAGAAACTTGGGAAGATTTAAACACGGAGTAGTAGGGGTACGATTTGGAACCTAACAACATAAAAAAATATTGGAAGGGAGAATAAGGTTTGGAATGAGTCAGTGGATTGAATGACAAGAATTGAGGGTGGATTTTGTTAAGGAGTTGGGTGATAATGGGCAGGAATTTCTTACAGACACAGGAGAAAATGCATTCACAACCTGCACTGATTTAACAGCTGCTAATGAAAGTGGAAATGACCTCATTTACTATCATAAACAATAGAATTTGGCACCAGTACACAAATATTTCAGTTATGTAATATGGAGAGACTTTAAAGAAATATATAATTGACAAAGCTGTTAGCAGTGATAACAGTAAACTCCGGCTGTATTTAAAAAAAGATTTATTTTGAAGAGAACAAGGAAATTTTCACATTTGTATGTACAAGGAAAGGGTCAGCATGTTTCAGCTTGCACACACATTTAACATTGAAATTTCAAGGCACCTACAAAAAGAGGCCAAAGGGCTTCACAATGCACTTTGGTTTTGTCTTCTGAAAATCCTTTTTTCCATGTAGCAATTCTTGTCAAAACACAGCAAGCCAACCTTAAACAATACAACATTTAGAGAATGAAAAAGAAATGACCATTTAAAAATATATAATGACGATTGAGCTTAACTAATTAACCTGCTCCTTATGATTTATTGTCTCATGTGGAACATAATTATTCACACAAGACAGTAGATGCCAGAGCTAATAATATTAATTCATCTTTTGATAGTTAACTCCTCGCAGAAAGGTAATATTTCTGTAGTTCCAGTATTTGCCTCCATGTCCTTTGAACTGCATTTTCACACGTTCATTCTTTGTTCTTTAAGTTGTGCACTCAGCTTTAACCAGTGTATTGGATGTGGGCTATAATTTATTTTGGCTTCTTAATAATTTGTTATATTTTGTTATATCCCCTTTTTAACTAATTTTAAAGCAATAATTCTGGAGCTGTTCTTTGCCAATGTATGCATTCATCCAGTATAGCATGAGAGAGGTGAGTGGGAACAGACCACGTTGTTTCTCCAGTCAGCTGCATCTTCCTACAGTGACCGCTACTTCATATTCCAACTGGACTCCTCTACTAATAGCATTAGATTCATATCAATCTTGGGACAGTAATGAAAAGAATTTATAAGCAGGATGACACCTACTTTTTCACAGAACAGTGTATACTCTAGATAGGATTTTGATCTATGTTTGCTTTAGGATTTTTAAGCAATTTTATCATCAGGAATTTGCATTGTGGAAAATGCAATTGTTTTGTTGAAATTAAGGAATAATTTCTGCAAAGAATACTTGTATGACCAGTTGATTCTGAATGACATATGCATGTACCCAGAAAATAATTTAAATTCAAAATAGAATTTAAGTTGTAGAATGGCAAATTGTATTGGCAATACAAATTTGTAATGGTGTCCTGGTGACAACTGTTAACTGGTTAAAGTGGCAAACTACCAGGAGCCGATACTCTGCTAAATTAAGACCTGATTTGTAATGCATGGTTTCTCCTTATATTAAATGAAACCCAAATAAGAAGTAAAATTACAGCAGATTAGGAGTGGAGACAAGACTAAGTACTGAGATTTGTTTTGTTGATGCTAAAAAAGAAAATCTAAAAATTAGATGTAGTATTTTAATTCTAAGAATCTAACCATTGCTGACAATGTAAACATTTGTAGCTCATTCCCCAATTGTTCTCCCTCTTTGTTAGGTCAGAGAGCAGTTATAATTCAACCCTGCTGAGGTGAGACTGGAAGTTGAGTATGTAGCATAAAAACTGTTTCCCGACACAAGGGGTTTTAGTGACCTAATTCAGCTGCTTCATGGTAACTGATAGTAAAATCCTGCATGGTTAAATAAAAAAAGTTAAAATTCTATAACAGTTCTGGTGGGTTTGGTTATTAGGCCAGTTACTTTGAGTATTAGGCCAGTCAGAGCTAAACAGCATGGAAACAGACGCTTCAGCCAACTGTTCCATGTTAACCAAGTTGTCACTTTGTTACCATGTATTGTGATCATTGTTAATAGTGCATTTAGCCATGATAATTATTTGCTGAACATGGGATATTTTCCATTTGGTGTGATGAGATTGGAAGGTCAGAGAAAATACTCTGTAATTTAGCTTACTGGTGAGTAGTGCTGTGCTATTTCAAAATACATGTGAAATACCTATGATGGTTGTCAAAGATGTAATCTGTCTAAGGAAAAAAAATATCTACCAGATATGATGGCTGGAGTCATTCTGGGAAGGGATTTTCAGTGTGGAGGAGTAAGGGTGGCAGGAGAACAGCGGAATCAATAATTATTTCCTTTAACAATAACGATTTGTGTTCATGTAATTCCATTAACATTGCAAAATATCCCAAGGTCTTTTATAGGAGTGTTATCAAACAATGTTTGGCACCAAGCCATGTGAGGACAGAAAGCTTGGTCAAACAGATAGTTTTTACGGAACCGCAAACAGAATAAGAAAGACAGAAATATTTAGGGAGGAGATTAACTAATCAGGAAAGGATAAGTGAAGGAAATCATAAAACAGTGAAATGTCCGTGCTCCATGCCATATCAGATATAAAATAAATTTCCCTCTGCATTTCAAAGAAAGAAAATTAATTTTTTTAAAGTCTAATTTTCCTTTCCTTTCTAGATGGGAGATGACTGCTTAATAAAATACAATGGCACCTATGCCAAGGGGTGCTCTTTGCTACCTTCTCCTGTACTTTGTTTGCCAAATTGAAGCACCATTTTTTGGTAAAATCAGTCATATCACAGAAGTGCTTCATTCCTTGTTGTTCACTAAGATGGCCAGCTTTGTAATTCCCTGGGACATAGAAGGATTAACTTAATTTTCAGTTTATTTAATGGTGGAACAGTTACTCTTCATAGCATAAGATTTGCAAAATAATGAAGCAAAAGCATGAATCAAAAGGATGGGTGACATAATAGATTTTGCTTGCAGTACATGCTCTAAAACTGTTTTTTGTTTGTTTATCAGCCAGTATATATTGTCTTTATGGTCAGTATAGCTGCATTGACAAAGTCGAGAATGCTGGATGTTCAGATCTGCAAGTAACATCGGAGCAAGTCATTATTCATGTTTGACTGCTTAGGATAATTTGTAAATCAATCTGGTGGAAATATTGGCAGTTTTCCTGTGTAGGAGAGTGATGCTGCAAAGATTGCTGTTAGCTCGTTTTTCTCATTTTGAAAATGTATCGCACAACAATGAGGTGTGCTCTCAGTTTAAACCTGTAAATTTACATTGCTCTTGAATGGTGCTGAGAATTAGAATCAATATTTTATTTTATGCACTCTACTCCCTGCAATATGCACTGCATTTTGATTATATTCTGGGTAGCTGAGTTAAACATTTTACATAATGTTTTATTAAATGGTTTGTTAAAGTGAAGCATTTTTAACAAACATTTTAGCTTGAGTGTATATTACAGTTTTAGTATAAATGCTTACATTCGTATAGTAGGCAAGTTAGTTGGGTGGTTCTGCTTTTGATCTGGGCTCAATTGAGTGACAGACAGATATCTAGATATCTGAAATTATCATGTACATGTCATTATCCAAGTAGTCAAAGTGCAGAATATCGAGCCTCTCCAGAATGCAAATTATACCCTGCCAGTCTTGACAACATTCTATTACTTTTTGTTAACCTTTCTAATTACAATTCTGAAAGTAATTTAAAACTACTGGGGTTGTGGAGGTAGGATGGACGTGAAAAAAACTGTAGTTAATATTCTCATTCAAATTGTCTGATTTAAAATAAATCAATACTTTATGGTTATTTAAAAACAAATTAGAGCAGAGAAATGAAAGGTTAGATGATATAACTACAATTACACCATCATTAGTCTGGAAATAGAAATTACCAATTTACTATATTTAGGGTCACACAAATATTAGAACATTTTACATTTTAAGAAGAGGATTTATTTAAAAGATCAGTTGTAACTTGATCATGATAAATTGAAAAATATATTTACAGGCAAACATTTGTGATCTTCATATTATTTCTGTTAATTGTCAATCCAGTTTATGAATGCATCTGGCACTTGTATAGATTTGAGACTACCAGTTCAAATGTTCAGGAAACCTTACCATTGATTTACAGTGATCAAATGAAGACTTTTGTGAACAGTTAAAATCTTTCCTTTCAGTAAAGATTCCCTGAAGGAATTCTCTGTATATAAAAACGGATTTCTGGATGATCACCAATGAAGAATTTGAGACTTCAGAATCTTAGGTTAGCTGTAGGTAATACACATGTACATTTGTGGTAACTTGGGACATATTTTCCATGAAAAATGTAGCCTTTTATCATCTAATAAAATATTTAACACCATCCTAGGTTTTCTTCAGTTTGAATTTGTTCTTTTCGCAACATTCAATTTAATTTATTATAAGGAGAAAATACTATTAACCCTTCCAATATTTAGTTTTACTGGTCATTTTTGAAATAGTATTACTTTCTTCAAAACCAAGGAGCATTTATCACATAGGAAGCAGGAGATCATATTTATGGCAGAGAGTTTTGGCTAAGCCGTGTCCAAATACACCACGACATGTCAATTTTCCACACTTTGTGTTGTAGGAATAAATGTACTACAGAACAAAACAGACTCATAGTTATTCAAATGAATTGCAAAATTTGCTTTTGGGAAAACAATTCATTTTAGTTGCAATTTTTGCCATTTTCCCCACAGTAGTCCTCAGAAATTTAAGTTGAGGAGAAAAATAAACAGCATCGCAGGTCAGATACCTATATTACATCCATTTGGTGTGACATCTAAGCACATGTAATTCACAATCTAGATCTTTATTTTTACAATACACAAATTTCTAACTTGAATTTTAAAAGAATGTTGCAGCAGAATTATCTTCAAATTCTGCCTCTTTTTCCCAATTACAAAAAGCTCTTAAAATGTCATAAAGAACTAAATATTTAAAAACTAGTTTCCTCTTTTAAAACACCATTACAGAAATAAGGAAAACAAAGCATCAACAGATGGAACTACTGGAAGTGTGGGGAGTATTTAAATCCTGCACAAAGAAACGGATTAATATTGTAAATGTATGTGTGCATGTAAATAGCCTCTTGTTGGACCATATTGAGTAAATCGTCAAAGTGGTGGGGAAAGATTGATACAAAAAAATCTACGTTGTTTACCTGTTTGACAATCAAAAAACTTGGTAGTCTTTAGACTGCCTGATGATTCCAGAGTAGGCAGTTCATTCTTAATCCCACTTCTAGTCAAAATGCGAACGCAAGACTGGCTTGAATACAATTAGGAAGCTGTGTTTTCTTTCTAAATATCCAGCTTTTTTAATCTTTTAAGCATATTAAATATAAATTATATGACAAATGTACAAAATATCGTGCCAGGCATATTCTGCTGGACTTTGTGTTTTGTCCCTAATGGTTTTTATGATTTTATTTTTAAATATCTTTTGTTTAGCAGTGCATTGGAGATAATAATGCAGGGAAGCATCACTGCATTCACGTGTAAGAGTATTCGGCATCTGGTATACCACCGTCTCTGTAACCTCGGTTACTGCCAAGTGCTGTACTATGACTGTTCTTGTAAAGACTTGTCCCATTGGATGGAAATATGGTGTGAATGACATATTCCTCCTTTGGTCGCTGTTGGTTATTGAGTTGAATCATCTGAAACCCACTCCCTCTGATTTCTAAAATGGAATTATCTTTCTTTGTCCCTGCTTCTGCATAGTCATCCTTTTTCCTACAACCTCTATTGTATGGTTGATCCTGTGAGAAAACATTCCTATTGTTGTTGATGTAGCAGCAGAATGCAGCAAGGACAACAATAATAAAAACTAAGGCTGAGGCACCTCCAATAATCCCAGCGAGTGGAAAGGCTACATGGTCCGATTCTTCTTGCTCCCTGTTTAGTGTTGTAGTAGAACTATATAGATCAGCGGTCTCTGCTTTAGCACAGACTGGAGTTTCATCCCTTACATAAAAATTGCTGGCTTCCATTGTTACCATGCAGATGATGTAGGTTGACTTGGGTTCAAGAGCTGTGAGAAGATATTCAGTTTGATCTCCTTGTACCAAAGTTTCAGTGATGGACCCAACTGATGGGTTATGATCAAGTCTAAGCCAGCTAAGCCTGAAGGATGTGACTGGCAACAGTGCCCTCCATGTTATACGAATACTATCAGCAGTTAAAGGCATAACATTAATGATTATTGGTTTTGTTCCTGACCCTCCTGACAAAGGATGGTCCACGTCTAAATCTGGTGACTTAAGATATGGTCGCCTTGGTTTATATGTGAATTGTAATCCTTGAGTAGCAGTTATTGTATATACAATTGGGGTTGTCTTCAGAGCTGTATTGCCACCATGCAATCTAATCTCAAAACACTCATTCATTTCTGTTTTGATGTCTTTGACTGCCATTCCTCGAACTTTATCTGGGCCTTGGCACATCAACCCTCTCACATTGACATGAAATGCAGTTGTTTGTAACCAGTCTTTGAGCCACATCATCTTGCAGCCACAGTACCATGGATTGTTGCGTAAGAGTAGCTGACTCAAGTTCACCAAGTCATCAAAGACTCCTTTGGGCAAATTTGTTAAATTGTTATTTGAGATATCCAGTCTCTGTATCTGTCTCATTTTAGAAAAAGCATTGGGTGGAATGTAGCTAATGAGGTTATCTTGAAGATACAGCTTTTGTAAATTTGAACCAGGTAGTTTTGATGGGGGAAAACTCAGAGAGTTTCTGATCAATGAAAGTTCAGTCAAATTTTGAAGTCTACTGAAAGTCTCATCTGCAATTCTTTGATTAGCTAAAAGATTACCATCCAATACCAAGCGCCTCAAATTGATCAAACCTTTGAATGCATACTGTGGAATGGTTGCAATCCGGTTGTCATCCAATCTCAATTCCTCCAGTGTTTTGGGAAGACCAGTAGGGATGCTGCTGAGATGGTTCCTTGACAAAAAAAGCAATTTAAGGTGCTTACTGTCAGCAAAAGCGTCTTCCTCAATGCTAACTGTGGACACTGAATTATCATCCAAATGTAATTTTTCCAACAAAGGAATTCTTGCGAGTGCATCATGAGTGATGGCTCTAATGTTGTTGTCCTGAAGATGCAGCTCTTTCAGTGATCTGGGGAGGTTTATTGGAAACTCATCCAAAGCATTTTCATAAAGGTAAATCACTTTTATGCTCAATAGAATCTTCAGTTGGTTTGGAATTCCAGCATTGTTAATGTGGTTATTTTGTAGGAAAAGAGTTGTGGAGTCTTCTGGTAGTTTGGCAGGAATTGATGTCAAGCCACGATCATTGCAGTAAATAAATCCATTGTCACATCGACACATAGAAGGACAAGTAGATAGAACTCTTGGTATTAGCAGTGCTGGTATGGTAACGCAGAATAGCAAACAATTGTTGAAATCCATTGTTTGTAGCAGCATATGGAGATTGGAAATTTTATATTTTTGCCCACTTATAATCTGCAGGGTAGGAGAAATTACAAAATACACATTAGTTAATATACAGTTTCTTCTCAACCATCTTGTTCAATGCACCATATACCATGCAAAAATGCAGTTTTGTAACTTCATGTCATTTATCAGATGGAGCATGAATTAGGCGTTTAAAAAATAA
Organism: Okamejei kenojei; assembly: GCA_035221665.1. NCBI lineage: Eukaryota > Metazoa > Chordata > Chondrichthyes > Rajiformes > Rajidae > Okamejei > Okamejei kenojei. The sequence continues at coordinate 2,182,804 of CM069173.1, forward strand.
TCTACTTACACTGAATTGACCATCTAAACATATATGAACAATGTTTGTAAGGTCTCAACATTACAAGAGTGAAGTTCTCTACTAAAGTATGTTTTCCTTCTGTCAGCTATACCGAAAGATTTAAAAAGGCATATTTATCTGCCATCGGCAAAACAAAGCTTATATGTTTTGATCTGTTATCAGATTTGCTTGGACAGTGGCTGACAGAAAAAAGTACGTGACCATACAGAGCTAAGCCAGCATGATGTTACTGTCCAGATTTGATGACATAAAAATGCATTTAAACTGACATATCTTGAATAAAAAGATGACATTCCTGATCCAAAAACTAATGCACTGATAAGAATAATCACAAATAATTTTATTGGGTAATTGCACAATTCCATAATCTTAATTATGAAAGGAAATATGTTCAAAAATCAAAGATGTCGACATGTGTCCTTCTTGACGTCATAGTAAATTAAACTTTTATTTCTCAACAAGTAATATTTCTGGAGCCTGTTCCTAGCATTAGCTTGTTCACATTAGGATCACTTTGGAGTCAAACTGTTAAAAACTCTTGATCATCAATTATCAAAGATCCAGTTCACATCTGTACTTTGACTCGGATAGACACATATTCATTCATATTGGAGGCTTTGGTTACTCAGCTTGTTGGGTTTTTGGATTCATTAAAAAATGAGTCTGAAGAAGGGTCTTGACCCGAAACGTCACCTATTCCTTCGTTCCTTAGATGCTGCCTCACCCACTGAGTTTCTCTAGCACTTTTGTCTACCTTTTAAAAAAATGATTATATTTATTCCAACCAGAATTGTTGGAAGTTAAGTCTTGCTATTAATGTTTAAACCATAATTGAATGCCTGGACATATAAAACTGTTTGTGTAGTTTCATGTGTATGTTTGACACTAATTCAAAGCTGTCTTTGCGTGGGACATGACCTGATTGATTTTTCATGGATGAGGTCACGAGTGGGGTGAATTACAAACATCTGTTTCTGTCAGTTATTATGGGGTGAGAGGAAGGTATTGCTTCTTCATTGCTTTTTCATTTATTCTCCCTTGTCTATGGTTATGATGCTCATACTCCAACATAAAACTATGCCACAAAAGTTAGAACCCAAGGTTATATTTCCACTGGAAAAAATAATAAAAAAATTACTTCAACAACATTATTTTATTTGTAAAATTTGCAAATAAATAATATTGTACATTGTACGATTCTCGGTACTGCCACATAGGAAATGTCATCATATTTATATTACGTTCAGCATAACATCAATTTTCCTTTATGCACCTTCCTTGAGTAAATAATGCAAATTTTTTAAAAACATTGTTTTCTGCCTTATGAAGCCTCTGTGGCCGCTGCAGCACCACTCTTCAATGCTTCTCTCAGCATGGAGTCGTAGACCATAGAACATGCTAGTTTACAACATTCAGTGGTGGACAGCTCTTAGAAATCAAGTTTTGTGAAGCTCTTTCATGAATTTGATAAGATTAGATTAGATCAGTATCATATACAGTAGAGTGCTCAGAGTAAACATTATCAATGCAGTAATGATAAATAAAACAATACATATGACAGCAGAATGGTGCAAGATTGTAGTACGACTAGCGCAAAGAAAGTACAATGACGGAATAATTGAATGAAGAGGACATGGCAGCACCGTCGGGAATATGGTATGAAGGAGGTGATTAGTTCAGGGGTCCATTAACTGTGGGGAAAGAAGCTGTTCTTGAGTCTGGATATCCGAGCTTTCAAGCTCCTGTATCTTCTGGGAGAAGATAATAGGAAATTTCAGAGTGACAGGCATTGAAGATGCTTCCAACCTTCCTGATGCAACATACTGTGAAGATAAACTGGATAGAAGAAAGTCAAAAACCTGTGATAGACTGGGCTGTTTACACTACTCTCTAGATGTTCAGGCGGTCAAGATCAGAGCAGTTGCCATACCATGCTGAGATGCATTCTGTCAGAATACTACGTGTAGAAGCTCGAGAGAACCTTGTGGACATGCCGAGTCTTCCCAGACTCCTAAGGAAGTCGATATGCTTTACCGTATCAGTGTGAAGGGACCATGTTAGATGCGAATAATATATAGGCCAAAAAACTTGAAGTGGTTGGCCATCTCTACAAGTTGGTCTACAAACAACTTTTTTGTCTTGCTGACATTAGGGGCTAGTTTATTATATTAACACCATGACACTAGATTTGGCGTCTATTTCCGGTACCTCATCATTGTTGTAGATCTGGCCGACAACAGTGATATTGTCGACATAAAGATCGAGTTAGCCTTTGGCTACACAGTCATAGATGTACAAGGTAGAGCACACAATCCTGAGGGGCACCAGTGTTGAGGATAAAGAAAATGTTATGATGATTTCTAACAGACAAAATTGTGCTGGTCAAGAGGCCCAGAAGCCAGTTTCTCGTTTCTTGGTCCTCCAAAATATTCCAAATGGAATTTAAACTGGAGGTGGTGGAGGGAGGACACTTGCAGCTGGAAGCCTCAAAGCTAAGGTCCACAGGTTAGGATTGAGCTAATTCGGAAGTATGGTGTTGAAGGCTGAGTTTTTGTCAGTGAACACTTCCTGACGAAGATGTTCGTATTGTCAAGAAAATTCAGGACTGAATGCAAGAGAGTCCTCCATAGATCTATTTTACTGTATAAGAATGTCAGAGAGTCTCGAGTGTCTCGAAGACAGGTGCAAATGTGAGCTATTACCAACCTTTCAAAACACTTCACAATGGTCGATGTTAGAGCTTTTACACAGTAGTCATTGAGAAAGGTCACTATTTTTGATGGGAGCTGGAATGATGGAGGTTTCCTTGAAGAAGATTAGGACTGAAGATAGTTGAAGTGAAAGGTTGAAGATTTTGGTGAAGATTGGCCATTTGATTTCCCTTGTGAAAGAATGAAAAACAAGGCAGTGCACAATTTGATTTACAAAAAAAGAAATAGAGTTCTGGAGTAACACAGCAGATCAGGCAGCATCTCTGGAAAACATGGATAGGTAATGTTTCAGGTCGGGACACCTTCTCAGACTGATTGTAAAGTGTGGGGGTGGGGTGGGTGGGAGAGAAAGCAGGAAGAGGGGAAGGGCATCACAACCTTTTCTTTTGCACACAACTTCGGATGAATGACATGTGCCAGGATACAATCCAACTGAAAGGAAGGATTTAAGTCATATAGCCTGAGGACAGAATCTCACTATGCAGTGATATGCTGATTTTTTGTGTGTTGTAAACCAGCATTGGTAGTTCCTTGTCAATTGATAGTAATGTCTACATGCTCAATAATGGTGCAGACTATTTAGTCTCAGAATGCATGTTTCCCTGTGATATTCAGTTTAGATGCATCTGCTATGATTCATCTTTGAGCTTAGTTATTCTGTGACTGGTGTGCCATCTATTATCATACTTATTCCTAAACCACATGCTTGTTTAGTTTTCATTCCAACATAAAACCACAAAACATTAAGGGATTGGATAGGCTAGATGCAGGAAGATTGTTCCCGATGTTGGGGAAGTCCAGAACAAGGGGTCACAGTCTAAGGATAAGGGGAGTTCCTTTGGGACCGAGATGAGGGGAACATTTTTCATGCAGAGAGTGGTGAGTCTCTGGAATTATCTGCCACAGAAGGTAGTTGAGGCCAGTTCATTGGCTATATTTAAGAGGTAGTTAGATGTGGCCCTTGTGGCTAACGGGATCAGGGGGTATGGAGAGAAGGCAGGTACAGGATACTGAGTTGGATGATCAGCCATGATCATATTGAATGGCGGTGCAGGCTCGAAGGGCCGAATGGCCTACTCCTGCACCTATTTTCTATGTTTCTATGTTTCTATTAGTGCCCTGCCTGCTCGATGTACAATGAAAGACCAGCATTCAATTTGCTTTGCTGCACTAATACATGATACACTGTGTCACCAATTTGCATTGTGGTTGAACTTTAGGCTTCAGTTTTATATAAATACAACTTGTTTAATATCAAAAGATCATCAACAATCATATGTTTTGATTCACACAACCATTTTTACGGCTATGTACAAATACAAGGAGTGTGTAGTGGAAGAAAATCCATGATGACATTTGTCTACCAGTTTAGTCTTTTAACTTTCAGTTAATACCGATAAGAAAATATGCAATTAATTGTTTCTAGATATATAACTGATATCAAGGCTGAGGAACCCTTGGGGGATCCGGAATTTGATTGCAATTTTCATTATTGAAGATTAATGTGAAAAATCTATTTTAAAATGCTTATCATTCAAAAGTATTTTCAAGCGTGTATTAAAATATAACGAAGACAGGTTTAAATCTTATATAATTGTGCCTTTCTGGCTCAGTCATGAGATCAAACAGTTTCTTGATGTACAAAGGTTAGTCTTGTGAAGTCAGGATCTTCTAAATTATTCCCTTGAGATGTAATCAGTCTGAAGGAGGGTCTCGACCTGAAACGTCACCCATTCCTTCGCTCCATAGATGCTGCTCACCGATAGGTTTCTCCAGCTTTTTGTCTACCCTTGAGAAGTAATGCTTGTTCCTTTTAAGCCTCAAAAAATGGTTCCTTGGATGGGAAGTGTAGTGTAACTAGTGCATTTTATTACAAGACTTTAAACCAAACATGGCCTTTAAATCAGATTAAAATATGTAGCAATTTTCTGTGATCTCTGACATCTGGGAAGAGACCATCGGCCGCCCTCAGCTACGTTACAAGGATGCCTGCAAGAGAGATATGAAGGCGCTCAACATCGATGTGGAGTCCTGGGAGAGCCTTGCAGCTGACCGCACGGGGTGGAGAGGCACCTTGAACCAACATCTCAAAACAGGGGAAGAGAAACTGACTTGCAGCGGTAGACAAGCGGGCGCACAGAAAGGAGCGCAGCAACTTCAACAGACCGGAGACCACACACACACAAACGTGACCTTTGTGACAGAAACTGTCACTCCCGCATTGGTCTCTTCAGCCACAAGCGACGCTGCTCTAGCCGAGGTTTGGAGCAAGCGGCCAACAACTAGGATGCATTACCCATGGTCAATCATAACCGAGGGGGGGGGGCTATATACATTATTTCTGTGATCCTTCTCCTCTTGCACCTTAAATGTGTGACAGGGTTAAGATTTATTTTGAGTTCCACGGCCTTAAGCTTTGGGTATATTTGTTCCCAAGCATTATCTTTGTCTATTCGTTTATAAAACAGCAGTAAAGTGCTAATGTTGCCTTACACACATACCTAATTTTTTTTAAGAAAGTGAGTATAAATTGTATGCTTGAGAAAAGAATCAATTTAAGCAAGTTTCAAATACTTCTGTTTATTTTTTTTCTATTTAGTCAGGTTTTCTGGAGTTTCTCTTTCTCACTTGGATATAAACTTTGCATTTTTAGCTTTCTTAACCTTAAGTATTTATTTCAGTATAAAGAAGTGGAGTATAATGTAACAAAGCCACTGTAGTTATTTCCTCCCTGCTTCGTGTTTCAGTAAATGGAAAGGTCACTGGCCTGAAGAGGTTTCTTTCTGGTTTGTAATCTTGGAGACCTTAAATTTCAGAGTCCATAATATACTGTGTTAGTTCTTGCAAATAACATTCAACATTTTATGAATTGAAATGTTTATACAGCAGAACATAGATAAACTAAAGGTTGAGCATTGCTGCTGTATCAGCCATCGATTTTGTTAACCGTCTTACTTGTGGTGAAGCCTCGTGGCGGCGGCGGAGATGCCTTGCAGGTCGACCCACAGTCGCCGAGAGCATGGAGGAACCGCCATGAGGGGGGATGAGAAGAACAATAGAGGACCCGGCGTGGGGGGGGAGGGGAAGAACAAACGAGGACCGGGCGTGGGGGAACGGCCGTGGGGGAGGTGGGGGGAGAACAATGGACAATAGGTGGGGGTAGGGGCAAAGGGCAATGTGACCTCGCGTGGGGGAACCGCTGTGGGAGAAGGGGGGTGGAGTACAAAAAGAGGAGCCGAGGTGCTTTGTAACTTTGTCAGCGCAGTAGGTGGCCACTATTTGTATACATTGTGTATCTAAGCAAAGAATCTCACTGTGCCTAGTCACATCGGACAATAAATTATTCCTATTCCTATTATGTTTAAATAAACTTGCACCAGATAAAAGGGGGGTGGGGGGGTGGGGGGGTGGGGAGGGGGGTGAAACGAATTAAATGCCAATGTAGGTCAAAGAAGGAAACTATTAACATTGGCCATTTCTACTGTCAGTCTTGTTTGGAAAAATTATTGTTTAATTTACAAATCATCATTGAACAGTCAATTGGACAGTTGATGCTAGATTGACATTCTGCACTAGAAAATTGGGCTGGTTAAATACAGAAGCAAGTGTCATTTTTTGCAAAGATCTGTCAGCATCATCCTTATATGTTCATTGCCCTAGTATAATTTTGATGTAAGAATCAAGGGCTGTAGTTTATCCAACTAACAGTCCACGTTCAGAACTCTGGTGTATGAAGGAACTGCAGATGCTTGTTTCAACCAAAGAAAGACACAAAACGCTGGAGTAACGCAACAGGACAGGCAGCATCTCTGGAGAGAAGGAATGGGTGACGTTTCGGGTTGAGTGTCTATCTTCAGTGTCTATCTTCAGACCTATAGTAACTATTTTTAGGCACAGTATTATGTACAGTTGTTTAGAATAAATTTAGAAATTGTCACCATGTCTGTTTGAAAAAGATTATTACGTTGGTAGATGGTGTTTTTTTCCAATTGTATCATAAAATGTTATGATACATAAAATAAGCTATTCATTCCATATTATCTGGTTTTAGTTGTACAAATTAAGATTAAAATATTGGCCTGGACAAAGTAGCTCCATGATTATGCAGTGTATAACATTTATCAGAAGAGGCATACAGAGCCTAAGTTTGAACACTATTTAAAAAAAATCAGCGTACTGGAGTAACTCCGCAGGAAAGGCAGCATCTCCAGAGGACATAGATAGGCGACATTTCGGGTTGGACCTTTTTACAGACTGATTGTGGAGGGGGGATCAAATCTGGAAAAGAGGTGGGGGCAGGACAAAGCCTGGGAAGTGATAGGTGGTGGATACAAACAAGTAGGATTCGATTGGCAAATGGATGGCAAAGGCTAGAAATGAAAAGGAGACTAGAGTAAAAAGAACTAGAAAAAAGACCATTCAGTCCTGACCCAAAACGTCACCTATCTATGTATCCCAGAGAAGCTGCCAGACAGCTTATGTCTTTTTTGTAAACCAGCATCTGCAGTTCCTTGTGCCTATATTAAAAGAAGCTTGGGGTCATGTTCCTGCCAATAACATAACAGTTTATGTCAAATAAATAATTAATTTAAATTAAATAATTCAGTTTAAATTAGCTGTATCCATATTTATTTTACAGATTTTATAACTTTATGTTTATATGGAAATTTCAAACCTCTATTTACAGTTGCAAAGCATGCACAGAGGCTGAATAGTTGCGATGAATAGTTATTGAGTTAGGCATTATAAACTAGAAACTTCTGTGCAAGGTTTTCATGAACCTTGATTTTCCTCTAGAAGGAAGTTCCAGTCATTCACGGACTTACCTGATGTTTGATTGCTGAGAGAATGTATGAGTATTGAGGTATTTATAAAAGTAAACAGATGTCTCCTAGAATTAAATTACACTGTTGTCATATTTTTACAGTTTTGAGCACACTATTCCACTCTTCAAACTGGAATGCACTCACTCTAGCTCCACTGGTAAATGTTTAATTGTTTTTTTCTGGAATTTATTTACATTTTGAACAGCGTCCCATTTAAAACAGTAAAAACACTTCCTGATTTTGGTAATCCTTGCAATTTTGCACGTAGATGAATTAATTTGCAGCTTTTGTCAGCCGAGGTACCTTTACAAAGAGACAGACGTAGTTTCCGTTACCCATTCCCTGTGTCACTGCCTTTTCTTTGCATTCCTTTGTAAAAGCAAAGAAGGAGAAAGGGCAGGAATCCAGAGGAACTGTATAATGTGCAAGTACAGTAGGGGGTTTCATCATCTCTGGACCCCTGCCAGTGCAGGTTGTTATTGCAGTTGTTTCAAGTTTTTGTTGTGTTCGGCACCACTAGGCTGGCTGCCTGCCAATTTGGTCAAACAAAAGTGCATATGTTCTCACTTAGTCACACTGGCATTCTGTGAAAGGGGTTGATTTTATATTTCAATGTACATTTTATGTTATTTGCTCTTTATCAATTTATTCATTCATGTGTGTATTTACGTATATTATGGTATATGGACACACTAATCTGCTTTGTAGTCAATGCCTACTATGTTCTGTTGTGCTAAGCAAAGAAAGAATTTAATTATTCTGTCAGGGACACATGACAATAAACTCTTTTGACGTTTGACTGATGTCACCTAGATAATGTATATTTTTATGGCTAAATTAAATACTATAGAAAATCTTCCTTCCATCACTGCTTCATGAGATTTGAATTGATACGAGAGAGAGAGAGAGAGAGAGAGTTTATTGTCATGTGTCCCTGATAGGACAATGAAATTCTCGCTTTGCTTCAGCACAACAGAACATAGTAGGCATGACTACAGAACAGATCAGTGTGTCCATATACCATTACATAAATATATACACACATGAATAAATAAACTGGTAAAGTGCCAATAACAGATAATGGACTATTAATGTTGAAAGTTTTGTCCGATCCAAGTTTAATAGCCTGATGGCTGTGGGGAAGCAGCTATTCCTGAACCTGGTCGTTGCAGTGATGTGCCCAAGAGTAATGTAAGAGTAAGAGTAACCAAGTAATATGCCCAAGAGTTCTTGAAACTATATTTATTTTATTTTTATTTAAGTATCGTGCATATGGCCGGTCTTCTAAATCATGATTAGAATGTTAGCCTTTGTGGGCACTGTGATTATTTTAAGGGCTAGTGTTTCTGTGAACGTTTGTGTCTTGGTGAAATGTTTCTCCCCATTGAAGCATGGCCGAATTATTCACATTGTAGCAGCACCTGCTGATGCGCGCCAATTTCGAACCCGGCGGTCGGAAGCCGCAGGCACGTGACCCGGGAGGGGTCGGGGTTTTCGCGCGGTTTCGCTCTCCCACGGCAGTTGTTCGACGACCACCGTTGTGGCATGTCGCGTGTGTTATACTTGTAAGATCAGAGAACGAGTTTCGAAATAAACAGTGTTCAAAGAAACTGATCGTTGTCTTTTCACTGCTAAAACATAATGTTAATACTTGGAGAGAAAAATAAAGGAATCTCAGTTCAATGTGTGAAGCAACTCTATAATAGTGTGCCACAGAGTTGGTTGGTTTCATGACATTTTATTACAAGGTAAAAATCTACCGCAAGTTGAAATAGTTTACAATTATCTAATTAGCCCTGCAACACATCTGATTTAGGATAGTCATCATGAGCAAAGTCAGGATTACATTTTTTTGCTTGTGCATGAGCTGAGGGAGTGGATGAGGTCCCCTCAAGCCTTGGTGGTGAATGACCACAGTTGTATTTTTTAAATTGAAGTTAGTGACTTGATGCTTCAGCATAGTGGATTGAATTAGCTACCGTACTGGTAGAGGTAAATGACAAGGTGATGGTAGTTGTATGCTGGTGTCTGATAATACATATTTTGCAACTCTCATTTCATAGTAAGTCATGATTTTACAGTATCTGGTCAGACAAAATTCAGACTCTCAAATCATATTTTGTCAGACAGTGAATAACATAATTAATTACTGTAGGTCTAAATAAAGCATTACAGGAACTTTTCTGCACAAGAATTTCATATGGTTATGTATATATGACAAAATGGATGTCATTACAATGGTGAAACTTTTGTAATTAAACTTAAATCTCTCTCTCTCTCTCTTCCTACCTCTTGTGTCAGCCTTGTTCTTTTGGTACAATAATAATGCAAAATTTGCAGGTTAAGTCTCTCTCAATATATAACCTGGACTTCATTTTAAGAAGCAGTAAGCCAGTAAATGAATGCACCATCTGTCAATTCAAATGAGCATGAAAAAACAATAGCTCTTTATCAGAAAGAGTACATTTCTCTCATTGTTTGTTGGTCATCATTCATTCCTTAACAAACACCACCAAAGTATATTAATTTCATTATCATTTCACTGCTTTTATTAGATTTTTGTTGCTTGAAAATTGACTACCAAATAAAGCTCTATTGTTACCGCTTTCAAAACCTATTTATAGTCACAGTCATACAGCATATGAACAGGCCCTTCAGCCCAACTCATTCATGCTGACCAAATTCCTCATCTAATCTTGTACCATTTGCCCACATTTGGCCATTATCCCAATAAACCTTTTCTATCCATCTAACTGTCCAATTGTCTTTTAAATGTTGTTATTGTACCTGCCTCAACTAGAATTAGGACATTGTTACTACCTATAACACCTAGAAATGTATACATATGTATCAAGAGCAGACCAAAGCCAATATTGAAAGCAGGTTCCCGATGAAATTAAATTTAAAAAAGCCATAATAGTTCATTATGCTGTGACCTATTGTAGGAGTCAACACATTTGCATAAATATACTGATCCAACTATTACTCAAGTTATACAGGCAAGAAAAAGATAGGCGGCGCCCCATGTAATACAAAAATGAACATGATGATGTTCACATCTCTGTAACTTTTATTAGGAGACTGTGACATTTCATTTGAGCACCAAATTGATGTTCCCCCCCCTTAGGGCAGATATTATGGAAATTCAGTACCATAGTCAACCGGAGTGTTATGGTAAAAAAGAAAAAGATTTTTTTTGTCCCAAAATGATAACTAAAAGCTTCAAAGAACAGTAACTGTGTACGTAACACTAAAAACTATTAAAAAATGTTGAGCATTATTTATCACGGTAAAAAGCTCATGTTACTTAGAGAAGCATTTCACATAATACCTTGGCTATATAATTGCCTTTGATTCTGTAGAAATATGTTATAATTTTATTGTAACCCCTTTCTTTAATGCAAAATAATTAACTTTTCTATTTAGTTATTCTGCTTATCACATCGTTTGTGAATGTCTTTACAGGCTGAAATCTAAAAAGTGCAGATACTGTAATAAATATAATAAATTTACAGGTCAAGCAGCAACTATGGAAAGAGAGACAAAGTTAACGTTTCTGGACTAAGACCTTTTTGGGAAAGAAAGAAAACAAATCGCAAAGAAGTTGGAGTAGGGATAGATAGGACAAAAGGAACTTCCATAGCAGGGTGAGACCAGAGTTACTGTGTATTAAGTTGCAGAGACCAGATGGAAGATGGAAAATAGGAATGCAAATGAAGAAATTGGAAAGTTGCAACATGCAGAGCTCAAGGACATGCCCAACAGATATGATTGTTTGAATGGGAAAAGAAAAACGGAATTTCGGTTAGGTGACTGCTTTGAAGACCGCCCGCATTTAGTCTGCAGCAGTGTCCCTGAGCTTATTGTTGCTCATTCACTTGCACTCTGACCTATCTGTCTGTGGGCCCCTGCACTGATTTAATGGGGCCCATCACGAGCTACTTCCATCTGGGCACAGTGCAGTGTTCTGAAGCCAGTACCATGTTCTATAACTTCAGGTAACTCACTTTCTCTGTCTGTTTCAGAAATAGACATTTATGCTATTTTTATTTCAAAGACAGTTCTCAGTCACGTCTGCATTCATTTGCTTAATTATTAAAAACACAACTTAAATAAATTATTCTTTATTACTTCCATAAAATAGTTCAATTTCTTTCCAACGTGTCTATCCCAAACTTACAATTTGTATGCATTAAGACAAGACTGCAAAATCAATACATGGTTAATTAAATTGAAAGTGTTGGCAAGGCTGAAGAATAGTTAAAAGATCAAGGCCAGTTCTGTTTTAGGGAGGGTGATTAAGCTTTCATGCTCCTGTGCGTGACAACTAAACTAAGGAATATATACTGGGTGTGCCAGTATACTGCTCTGATAAGCTTTTGGTATTCTGATTAGACAAATCAGTGTCACTCCTGCTACACTTCTTATCTTGCTTGATTTGACAATGGAAGGAAACCTGGATGAATCTTAGTCAGTTGGCACTTACTTGAGATCACTAATTAACCATGAGAAGGATTGTGGCTGCAATCAACGTATGTGTTGTCACTCTTGCAATGTGCTATTGCTCTGATTTGCGTTTTAATTCAGTTGCAGACATTATTTCTTGTTTTATAAAATAGAAATAAAAATAGAACATTTTCTTCTGAATATTTTTGTTTTATCAAAACAACCATATAGAAAACGGTTACCTTTGGAAAAATATTAAACACTTTCTTTTCAACTATTTCATATTATTTAACGTGAAAATTTCATAGATATTTTTTATCCAAAGAAAAGGTTGCTTTTCTGAAAAAATGTATACTGATTTTACATGATTAAAGAAATGGTGGTGAAGTTTTCGCTGTAAAATCAATTAGATCATTAGATATATATAAGCTGGAGATACATTAAATATTTGAAAGAATGAGGAATTGAGAGTTATGGGGAGGCTCACATTGGTGTTTGTTTATTATTGTCCATGTACGTAGATAGAATGAAAAACAGTTTTGCATGTTAGCCAGGCAAATCATACCATGCATGAGGACAACACTAGTGCACGTGCAAAAATATCTTTACTGCAGAATATAGTGTTACAGCTGCAAAGAATCTGCAGGTGAAGAAAAAATGCAAGGTCTGCATGAGGCAGATCGGGGGATTATCAATACATCTTTAATATATGAGAGACCTGCTTATGAATCTGCTAACAGTAGGAAATAAGCAGTTTTTTAATCTAATGGTATGCATTTTCAAGCTTTTATATTGACAGGGGAGGAACTGGTACAGAAGAGGATTTGAGGCCAGCATATATTGGTCACGATTGGTTTGAGGGGCCTGGTGGACCACTCCTGCTCCCATTCTTGTGTTTTTGTGTGTAAACCACCCATTAACTATCAAACTAATCTGTGAATTATCAAATATCCCTTTACAAAATGTATTATCATAGCACAGAATTGCTTTGGCAGGTGTCAACTGTTTGTGATACTATCACTTGGGAGAAATATTATTGTAATTCTTATATAGTCCATATTCAACCTAATGAGGATGCCACTGCTGTCAAATACTTCATCAGCAGGTATGTGGAGTAATGTGTACCAAATAAGACAGTATGCGTGTTCCCCAAACCATGAATGAACTGTGAGATCCATTCCTAGAAGTCTAAGTCTGCATTGTTCAACTCAAATGGTTCTGTGATTATGAGGTTATGACAAAGCCATCAAGGATGCCATGGGGACTTCCGAACCAGGGTAACTACATAGCCACCCATCAATTATGGCAAGGCTTGCATGCTTTAATGGGCTTACAAAGTAAAGTCGGGTAGAATCGCTGGCAACAATGTGTTCCTTCCCCCAACATGCTCAATGCGCACTATGCTCGCTTTGAATACAAGGACAATGGAATGATGTCTGCCACAGAAACGGGTGCAGCTGAACCGATGGGCACTTTCGCAGATGTCAGATAGGCTTTCCTGACAGTGAACCTGCAGAAAGCAACTCTCCTGGATGAAGTCCCCGGTCATATCTTCAGGACTCGTGTAGACCAAATTACAGGAATATTCACCCATATCTTTAACCTCTTCATACTTCATTCTGAGGTTCCCACCTCCTATAAAAAGACCACTGTTATCCTGGTGCCAAAGAAAATGTAGGCAGCGAACCTTAATGACCCCTCTTGGGCATATGCTACAAATGTTTAAAAGCAAGTACCACGAGATTCAGGAATAACTTATTCTCCACTGTTATCAGACTACGGTATTGTCATAAGGTAAGGGTGTATTCCCCATCTCCAACCTTACCTCATAGAGACTTTGTACTTGTTGTTATCTGAATTATCTCTACCAAAAATGCCATCATGCCGTAACATTATAATCTGCACTCTGGTATTTTTGACTTTGTGTTAACTATTGTATTTGTGTATGGATTGGTTCTACTCAAGCATAGTAATGATTTGATTGGAAAGCACACAAAACAAAGTATTTCACTTTATCGCAGTACACATAAACCAAAAATATGTACTTACAAATCTGCTACTTGATAAAGTCTCATAGTTCTTGTATGGGAAAATGAGGTGTAGCCCGTTTCATTACACAGTAACTAAAACCGTGGCTCCACGGAGAGGCGGAGGCTTATCTCTTAAATAAAATAATCACTGCAAAATCACTATTTAGTACTCTGTTAGTACTAGTATTGTTAACTCAAAATAGTAATTTATTTTAATCCTAATTTCAATCAAGAAATGTATTAATAAAGACAAGTTGAAATGCTCCCAAAAATACTAACAAAATACAAAACAAAACTAGCCTAATTCTGCAAGTTTCATACCAGTCTACTATAGAGTATAAAATGCTTTAATATACAGTAACTTACTTCATCAACTCTAATTTCACCCCTAATATAATTTACAGTGATCTAGTATGGGGTTATACAGTTGAGAGTACTCTCTTTGACACTTTCAGAAGGATAAAATAAGTAACTGGATTTGTTTTCAAAGTTGAAATGAACATCATGGACATTACACTTTTACTGCACTTTTAGTGATAAATAGTCCAAGTGGGAGCCGTTGGGCCCCGTCCCCCAACACGGGGGGGGGCGGCGGCACAGCATCACACGGGAGGGCTGGTCCCTGAACGCTCACCCTGGAGACAGGCGCCCCGCGGAGCCAATCACCTGTTCCCCCAACATAACCCGTTCGCCCAACGCAATATTCCACCACTCACCCATAGCCCCCAACTGCACAGGCTCGGCTCATTTCCCCTCATCCCCCAACACTCCCTCCCCCTCCTCTTCACTCTCCCTCTTCTCTCCCCTCCTCTCCTCTTTCACTCCCTCCTTCACCTCTCCCTCACTCTCCTTTCCCCTACCCTCAGTCACTCCCTAACCTACACCCTCCATAACCACTCTCCCCTCCCTACCCCTCTGATCCGTTGGGCCCCGTTTCCCAACACAATATTCCACCACTCACCCGCTTCCCCAAAGCAACCCGATTCTGACATAATCTTACCTCCATCAGTGTATTTTGAAAGCAGCATCTGAAATGAACCGAAGTAGCTAGAATAACGTATTCAGCAGCAGGAAGGGTCCTCCTTTGGTCTACTTATTGTTTTGTTCGGACATCCATTGGTAGCTTTGAATTATAACTCACAAATGCAAATCCCCCACAGATTCTATTGCTCAAGTTCCTGGCTTTCAATGAGATCTTCCCTTTTTATCTCTGTTCAGTTTTTTGTATTTATCTTTTTTATAAACTTGACATTTCCCTTTTTTGGTTCAATCAAAGCCAGCTTCTTACAGGTTATTTTCTAACAGAATTCCTCAACAAGCAGGATATTAGCAAGCTGAGGTAAAGCTCCAGTCTATATAGTCCTGCTATTAGAGAGAGCAGTGTCCAGAACAAAGTAGGTGGGATTCCTGCTATAACATTATGCAACTATGGAGTTGAATTACAGGTTCTTTATCTGTTCAGCTACTTAACACGCAATTGAGTGCTGTCACAGCTACTAATGTAAATCTTGACCGATGGTGTTTACTTCTATGATTGGGGAATTTGGCGCCCAACCCACTACTTGTGTTTCTTTAAGGCGTGGAAACAGTTTAAATGACAGAGTTGCTCTGCCATTTGTTCTTTTCTGACAAAAAGAGTTGTCTTTCTCCAGAGTTGTCAGTCCTCAGTTGAAAGCAGCAAAACAACCCCTACAAATAGTAAAATAAAACTAGTTACAGCCACAAAATTGTTTGCTGAACTCTTTTGTTCCTGCTCTTGATTTAATGAACTATTTGCTTTCAATTTCTTTTGAGGCACTGGGTGATACTTGGGTGGAGTTGCACAGCTAACTATGTGTTGTTGATTATTTAAATATGCCTCATCCAGTCATATGTTGATATTTACAGAACTAAATAGCAAGGAGTGGTCACTAGAGAATGATAAGACGTATGACCTCAGTTTGCTATCTTCTCCTCCTTAGTTCTGAAATCACAGAAACATAGAAAATAGGTGCAGGAGGAGGCCATTCGGCCCTTCGAGCCAGCACCGCCATTCATTGTGATCATGGCTGATCGTCCGCTATCAATAACCCGTGCCTGACTTCTCCCCATATCCCTTGATTCCACTAGCCCCTAGAGCTCTATCTAACTCTCTCTTAAATCCATCCAGTGATTTGGCCTCCACTGCCCTCTGGCAGGGAATTCCATAAATTCACAACTCTCAGGGTGAAAAGGTTTTTTCTCACCTCAGTCTTAAATGACCTCCCCTTTATTCTAAGACTGTGGCCCCTGGTTCTGGACTCGCCCAACATTGGGGACTTTTTTCCTGCATCTAGCTTGTCTAGTCCTTTTATAATTTTATATGTTCCTAGCTGAAATCAATTAAATCAAATCATGGATCATGCCGGGAGGTCACCAAGACTGAGTGATTCAATCTTTATTAACTGATTTGCAACAAAACAATACTATATTGGTTGTATTAAAGGATTTTATTTTGGAGAGCATGTACAGTAGCATGCAATGGCATTTCATTAAATGTACATGGCTTCTCTTCCCTGGACCCATAAAGTTTTCCAGCAACTATCACTAACAAATGTTGCCAAAAGCAACTGTTCCTTCAATACAAGAAGAATAGCAATTTAGTTTTTTTGTCTCTGGAGCTGGCAATGCAACTGTTCTTTTTTTGAAAAATAAGAAGTTCACCTGTATATGGTGACAAGACATTCAGGCTGCATTCTGGGAACACATTTGTGAGCAATTCTATTTCAAATATGCACCGGATGTCTTTTAGTCCATTAGTGTTGACAATGGAATATTTGTTGAAATAGAGAAAGCAAAAATCCAAGAGCTAGCGATTAGTATAAATTGATTAATTCCCCTTATCTCTCACCTGGTGTATAAAATACAAAATTTTCCTTATCATGCCCAACCCTTCATTTTCAGGCACTTGATTAATTCAATTTCTGCAGTATGGAAATAATTATTAAAATGCACACATTTTATTATAAAACCTATTAATATACTGTTGTGAATCCATAACACCATGCTCTTTGTCAATTCTTCCTCCAAAAGAGTTTCATAGGAGGGTTATCAATATATATATTTTTTAAATGGCAATCCACATAATGGATAAATGGAATAGTTAGAACAGATAACAAAGTGGTTGGTTTAAAAAGCAAGATTTTAAGAGATGCAGAATGTTTGGAGAGGCAATTCCAGAGTGTGGGTCCTGGCAATTAAATAAATATGCCAGTGCTTCCCATCTTTCCTATCTACCATTCGGCCCAAAACGCGACCTAACACTCGAGTTTCCTGATGGCTAGGCCTTTAGGGACTTTATTCACTAGGCAAGGATGGTGTCTGGAAATAAATCTACCAATTACCAGCAATCATGAAGATGTAACACTCTCAATACACATCTGTTTGTCGTCTTGTTCTTGAAATCTGAACAGTGTTTTGTAAGGCGGAGTCTAAAGGATTCCAGGATTGCTTCTTGAAGCAGCGATGTAATAACAAATTATTGATTACAAAATACCAGTTATAGTTTGCAATCTAACATCAAAAGTCCTTTACAGTGATATAGTTTGGGTACATTCCATGTAATACCTGCCTTGCCAAGAGACAGAATCAGAGCTATAAATACAAAGAGGATGAAGTTTGCGGGTGGGGGAGGTATGAAGGTTCTGTTCAAATGTTCAGTATCAGAAGAATGAAAAGGCCTGTCTATAACTGTCTAGTTGACGAGGACAATGCTTTATAACCTTGAATCTGCTCCAGTAAGTGTTGTCAAATAAAATGATTTAATTTATTTGACAGATTTTCAAATATGCTGTCATGTTCAATGGTAGTGTTCTCACTTCTGATTAAGAAGAGATCAACACAATATCTAATCTTGGCTTAAAATTCATTGCAGTGCTGAGAGAGTTAGGACAGTTGGGCCTGCTTTCTGTGGATGAGACATTAACTGAGCACCATCTTCCCTTTCAGATGAGTGTAAAATACCCCAGAAATCTATGTAAAATATAAAATAGGTGCACTCACACATTCCTTGGGGCCGACAGCTGTTCTATAACCAGCTGCACTGGAACAGGATCGTGTCCTCAATATCACATTTGTGTTTATTCAGCCATGCCATGCACAATTTTTTAGTTTATTTTTAGTTTATAGAAATACAGCATGAAAACAAGCACTTTGGTCCACCGAGCCATCGATCACCTGTACACTAATTCTATGTCCTACACTCTAGGGCAATTTACAGAAGCCAATTAACCTACAAACCTGCATGTCTTTGAAATGTGGGAGAAAACCGGAGTCCCGGGGGGAAGCTTACACGATCACAGGGAGAATGTACAAACTCCACACAGACAGCACCGGTAGTCAGGATCAAACGTGGGTTCTGCCACTGTGCGACAGCAGTTCTGCCGCAGTGCCACTGTGCACTGTGCTGCCAAATTGTCGTTGTAAATTCCTGCAACCGCAGTAGATGCAACACCTGTTCCTATACTTACTCCCTCAACTCTGTCCAGGGACATTGTTCCATTTTTGCATATCTTTCATTCATTTGTCCTATATCTCTCTACCTCACCGTCTATATCTCTCGTTTCTCCCGACTCTCAATCTGAAGGGTCTCGACCTGAAACGTCACCCATTCCATCTCTCCAGAGATACTGCCTGTCCCGCTGAATTACTCCAGCACTTTGTGTCTCTCTTTGCGGTAAATTCACAACAGGCTCTAGTTATAGAGTGAGTATAGATTGAGTAAAGCAGGGGGCTGAGCACGCAGCCTTGAGGTGCTCCAGGCTGATTGTTATTGAGAATGATACATTTCCACCAATACGGACAGACTGTGGTCTGTGGATGAGGAAGTTGAGGAACAACAACATATGTGTAAAAACTGGTCTCAAAAATGTCTTCACAGTGA
This sequence comes from Okamejei kenojei, assembly GCA_035221665.1. Classification (NCBI taxonomy): domain Eukaryota; kingdom Metazoa; phylum Chordata; class Chondrichthyes; order Rajiformes; family Rajidae; genus Okamejei; species Okamejei kenojei. Next base: position 2,201,738 of record CM069173.1, read on the forward strand.
CAATCATTTATCCTTCAGAACTGTGCAGGAATGCTTGAATAATATTACCCCCCCCCCCCCCCCCCGTCCCCCGTCCCTCCCATTGTATATACCTGAACACATACACCCGGTATATGTGGGGGGGTTTAGGTCTATGAATCCTGTATTGAGTTCAATTATTGCCATGATTTTAACACACCACTTTTAATATACTGCTATACACAGATGCTCAGCATCTTTTCTATATTAATGTGACAGGTTTATCTCTTGCCATGTAAATTCAACATAATTGTACACATGACAATAAAGGTTATGAATTCTCCCATGTGCTCGAAATTAGCTTCAGAAGAAGAGGAAAATGTTGATGGAGCATTTATCAATGATGTTATTACTCGAACGCAAACCATTATAATTCAAAATCGACTCTTTTAATTTTCCCCATTCCTGAGGTCATGCCAATCCAAATATTATTTTCTTGCAATCAAAGATACCCAGGGTCTCATATTCTGCTTTTAGTTAATCACGTCAGGAAGTGTGCATCTCCATCTCGAGAAGTTGGAAGAAAGGTCTCGATCCGAAACATCACCCATTCCTTCTCTCCAGAGATGTTGCCTGTCCCGCTAAGTGACTCCTTTTTGTGTCTATCTTTGGTTTACACCTTGCTTTCCCTCTGTCTCCATCCCCTCCCCCATCCCAGTTCTCCCACTAGTCTTACTGTTTCTGACTACATTCTATCTCTGACCACCCACTCCCCTGACATCAGTCTGAAGAAGGGTCTCGACCCAAAACGTCACCCATTCCTTCTCTCCAGAGATATTGCCTGACCTGCTGAGTTACTCCAGCATTTTGTGTCTACCTTAGAAACAAAGATTTTCAGATTCTGGTTAATACACAAAAGGACACAAAGCGCTGGAGTAACTCAGGTCAGGTAGCATTCCTGGAGAACATGGACAGGTGACGTTTTGGGTCGTGACCCTTCTTCAGACTGATCTCGACCCGAAACATTACCTATCCATATTCTCCAGGCATGCTGCCTGATTTGCTGAGTTAATCCAGCACTTTGTGGTAAAATATATAGTTCACTCAATCTTTTTGGAAAACAACATGTCTCCAGGTTTTAAAGAAGGAACTGCAGATGCTGGAGAATCGAGGGTACACAAAAAGCTGGAGAAACTCAGCGGGTGCAGCAGCATCTAAGGAGCGAAGGAGATGGGCGACGTTTCGGGTCGAGACCCTTCTTCAGACTGGTCAGGGATTAGGGAAACGAGAGATATAGACGGTGATGTGGAGAGATAAGGAACAATGAGTGAAAGATATGCAAAAAAGTATCGGTGATAAAGGGAACAAGCCATTGTAAGCTGTTTGTGGTGTGAAAATGAGAAGCTGGTGCGACTAGGGTGGGGGAGGGAGATAGAGATAGAGGGAATGCCAGGGCCCGAGGGCTGAGGGAGAGGTGGGAAGGGGAGGAGACAGCAAGGGTTAACAGAATTGAGAAAATTCAATATTCAAGCCCAAAGGATGCAGACTCCCCAAGCGGAATATGAGGTGCTGTTCCTCCAGCTTGCGGTGTTGCTCACTCTGGCCGTGGAGGAGGCCCAGGACCGAGAGGTCGGATGTGGAATGGGAGGGGGAGTTGAAGTGCTGAGCCACCGGGAGGTCGGGTTGGTTATTGCGGACCGAGCGGAGGTGTTCGGCGAAGCGATCGCCAAGCCTCCGCTTGGTCTCACCGATATAGACCCAGGTGTTAGGTTCTTATGTTCTGACAGGGCTATTAATATCTACATTTGTCAACCAGATAGTGATCAGTAGGTAAATGAATCTTCATTGTATACGTGCATGCAAACAAGCAGGAGATATTACAGTGATGTGTGAATGTTGGTAAGATTCAAAAAGAATAGTAAAAATAAAAGATAATAAATGTGTTTCTGCTTGTTGTTTCCAATAGTTACATTCAAAGCTGCAGAAAATGAGATTGGGGATTTGAGCCTGCTAAACTCAAATTTTACAGCTCACTATAAATGCACAGAGAATAAGGAGGAAAAATAATTTCAGAATGAAAAGGAATAAGTGACATGCAGCTGATTATAATAAAACTATCAAATGGGAACACCATTCTATATTCACTCACAGACTCGAGCAGAGTGCACTAACAAGAGGAAGAAAAAAATAAATATTTCAGGTTCTTTTCAGACCTTTTTGAGGTGATTTGAGATAGTTGTGATGTTGCATTGAAATGCAATGCAGTGCTTTTATAACCATCCTGTATAAGATCAAACTAGACAGTTTTTTTTCATTCAAGGCTTTACAACCAACCTCAATTTTCCTAAGGTCTGAATCTATTGGCCTTCTAATGTACACAGTGTTTGCTGAAACACCATTAAGCAGAAAGGAAAATGGTGTGACCATTTCAATAACATCACCACATCTCTCTCACTGATGGATTGCATACACTCTGCTGTTAGGATCGGCAACTGTGTATACAGATTTATCCTGCTAATGGACAAAAGTGGAAAGTAATGAATATTTAGTTACTGCTGCCACTGAAATTTTAAACTTGAATATTGATGCTGCAAATGGCTTCTGATTTGGTGATGTATTGTATAATTATGTACAGAGCAGAAAATAATGAAAGTACAGAAAATAATGACTTTGGTAATTTTCTCTTCATATTTTGAAGTGTACCATAAGCTATTGCTCCAATTTAAGTCTGCACCAAACATAAAGCATTAACCTTTCTCAGGAATTCAGATACATCTGTGTTTCCCCTACTTTGCAGTCTGATTATATAATTACAGTCTCGAACATTCCTAGATTAAACTCCTCCAGCAACAAATTCTCTATATGTGCATGCATGTCATTACATCTGCAGAGATATGGAATGGGTTTACTAGAAACTTAAACAGTGAAGATTACATTTGCACATTTATTAAGTGTTGTGTTGCTACTGCTTCAAGTCTGTCTTTTTATTGCATTGTAAAGCCTTCTGGGTTGATGTGCAAATATTTAGTATGTTTAATCACTTTCAATAATTGTCCCTATTTTCTCTTCCATCTCCACCTCAGCCCTGCAGACATGGACACTTGTGGGGCCATTCGTCATGTTCACATAACAGTCAGCGAATTTCATCAGTCTATTCAGCTGGAACTGGAATGGGGGTGGGAAAATCAGAACAGAGTCTAATCCTTTCTTCACTCTATTTCCATGAATGTGCATTTCCATTAGATAGCGATTAGAAATGAGAACTCTTGCTGTTTTCTTTCCACCAGTAGCAGCCTAGGGCCAGAGGACAATTGTATTATTCAACCAGATAATTTAGTAGAAGTGGGCATTAACGTTTCTCGTTTGTAGGAGTCCATACACATGACTGCTGCAGTTACCAACTAGGTCATTGAGGGTACGCAATAAATATTTATGATTTTAAAATAGGATGAACCCTGGATTAATTTAATTATCCCAAATAAATCTAATGAACTTAAAAGTACTTACACTGTATAACGGAAATGAATATGAAACAAGACAGACATAGTAAAAAAGTTATAGAGTCACCTCTCATTTTACACAGGGTTTACATTCTTGAAAAGCAACGCAAATCTCAAAAACGCTTGAATTAAACATGTACAGTACCTTGCCAGGCATCGCCGTGACTACACTCCCAGGTGTAAATTTGAGCGTATTATTTCAAAAATACAAGTGCATAACTTAGGCTTTGGAATTAAACAAGCAAGTTATTCCAAAAACGATCAAATCTAACACATGTAAAACGCGAGGTGGCTGTATTTTCAACTGTATAATTGTGATATAAAAATATGGAAATGAAAACAAATGCTATTTGCACCCAAACATTTTGTTTAATCGAATGACCTTACGGTAAAGAAGCAGCGAACTCCCAGAAGCATTTAGGAATCTTCAAAGCCTCCTTCTATTACACGGCTATAATTACCAGACATGGATCTAAGGTGCCTGTTGCCTCTGAATTATTATTGTACCATGGGCATCTTTTGTCACAGAAAATGTGATTCAAAACGGGTTAATAAATGCACGTTTTCATTTTCTACACCAAAATTTGTAACTCCTGTCTATTAAATGTTCCTCAGTACAACAAAACGCTGACTTTTCTTTCCACCTCATTGATAGTTTGAACTGTACATTGTACGAGCTTATGAAAATGACTATTTATTTCATTATCCTCAAATATTGCTATGCAATTTCCTGCGAGTAACCTATGCAGGCGATACTTCATTGCTAATCAGTAATTGTTCTGGATGAGTCAGAATGAACCATAAATGACAAGGTCAGGATGCAAATGGTTTTTAGTTATCACATGAACTCAAAATTGCTACCTGAAAATAATAATTTTGTGTTCGAGGGTCATTTAAACATTTTTTTTGGTACTTGGCTGATGTGAAAACTCTGTGTGCTGATACCCCACTGAAGACTAAAACATCTCTAAGTATCATCGCTACAGAGTAGCTACAGATAATGATTTTTAAAAATGATCGATATATTCAGTTGAGAGATCCTCATTTGTTTTCTGATCCCTGAATCATCTAAAAATTTAATGACACAGAATGAGACCATTCAGCCCATTATGTCTGTGTTGGTAATAAAATCTAATTTCCCAGCATAACATTTGCAGATTTTGATGAGGAATATACTGAGGAGCACCAGGCACTAATCATGATCATCATCTCTATTTTATGTTGGCATGCAAGCTGTTATTCTAATTGAATATCCTTCACAGAGCCAATGCCATTCAGACTGATGTCAAACAAGGTTGGATCATTGTTTCAAAATGTTCAACCATTCTTGCTGCAATCCTGCACCTCATTTCCGACAAACCTTCCGCTGGAGTGGAACTAATTTACAGGACTAATGGGTAACTGTTCAACTTGCATCGCTTCTGCTCCCAACCAACCAATCAACCAACCAACCAACCAAAATCTCAGTAGTTGAGTTTGGTTTTATGTGCATTCAGAAGCTGCATTTGAGATAATGGGCCTTACGCTTTAACAACCACAAAACAAAGATCCCCAGTTGTATAACACCATCATTTGACAACAATGATTAAAGACAATACCTAACAATATGGGCTATTTCCTGCATCTTGGAAGCCTCATCACAGTAAAAATACACACCCTATAATGAGATTCTGCTTTGCATTCAGTTGAGTAGTGTAACCGTTGATCATCAGAGGATAAGGGTAGCAGAAGATTGAGACTTTCACCAAGCATTCAGACAGAGTGTTCTGGACACCTATCACCCTTTCATAGAAACATAGATAGAAACATAGAAAATAGGTGCAGGAGGAGGCCATTCACCCCTTCGATCCAGCACCGCCATTCATTGTGATCATGGCTGATCGTCCCCTATCAATAACCCGTGCCTGCCTTCTCCCCGTATCGCTTGATTCCAGTAGCCCCTAGAGCTCTATCTAACTCTCTCTTAAATCCATCCAGTGACTTGGCCTCCACTGCCCTCTGTGGCAGGGAATTCCATAAATTCACAACTCTCTTGGTGAAAAAGGTTTTTCTCACCTCAGTCTTAAATGACCTCCCTTTTATTCTAAGACTGTGACCCCTGGTTCTGGACTCGCCCAACATTGGGAACATTTTTCCTGCATCTAGCTTGTCCAGTGATTTATTTTTTCCTCTTCTACCCTATAATCCTTTCACTAATTATTTTAACTATAGGACGCTTGATTTTTATTCCTGCTTCAGGAGGTATATCCTTCCTGTTTACTCTGACAAGGCATTTCACGTTTTTACAACTGAATTATGCAATATTCCCTTTTTTAATACTCATTTTAACATTTTTCCCACTCCACACACAAAATAAACACTTCATTTTTGTGTTCATAAATATGGAGAATATTTAAAGCTGTTGAAGAAGTAGAATATTTGTGTTGATTTTACAAGTGGAGTAGTAAATTGGGACCAGAGTTGCACTGACATAATTAAAATAAAATAAAAATGTTAAAACATAGTAGATGAAGTGCTAACCAAATTATGAATGTGTTGATGAAGCAACTTGTTAATACGCAACAGAATTTTAAACGCAGGTTATTCATGCCTGCCTGTCAATTTCCTAATGAGGTGATACACCCGTACCCTCCCTTTCTTTCCTCTGCCCACACCCCCACAGATTACTTTCACCAAACTCTCTACACCCCATTCACCCTGCACCTTTCCCTTCCTCTGTACGCTCAAACCCTCACCTGTGTACACCTATCACTTGACTAGCTGTGTCCACTGCTACCTCTCTTTTCCAGCTTTCTCCCCTACCCCCCACCCCTCACACACACCATCATAGAGTCACAGAGCACAGAAACAGACGTTTCAGCCCAACATGTCACTGCCGACCAAGATACCCATCTATACTAGTCCCATCTGGCTGTGTTTGGCTGTTTCCCTCTAAATCTTTGCTATCCATGTACCCGTTCAAATGCCTTTGAAATGTTGTGGAAGTACCTGCCTCACCAACTTCCTCTGGCAACTCGTTCCATATACACACCTTCAATGTGAAAAAGTTACCTCTCAGGTTCCTGTCTTTTCCCTCTAACCTACAAACTATGTTCTCCGGTACTTATTTCCCCTACTCTAGGTAAAAGGTAAAACGATCCAACAAGCAAATCCTGAGAAAACTGTTACCACATGGACGTTCAGTTCTAGGGGAATGTGGATAAGGGGGGATAAAATTGGATTGGAAGAAGCTTGTTTGCTGCCTAAACATTGACCAGCTATTCATCCCGATTGTTGAGATTTCTGTTTAATTCTATTTTTTTTAAGAATAGTTGCTCTCTGCTTGTCTAAGTGGTTTTGATTGCAGATTGCTCTGAAATAGCAGAAAAGCAAAATAAAGGTTTTTGTTGAACTGTTATGTTTTATGCCTTGGACAGTAAGATTGATTATTTGATTGTTTTATTATTTATTACTGTAATCTAATCTCAGCACATGATGTCAAAACATTTCCCTTCATCATTTTGGCACAGTGATGCAAAAAATTACAATATTACAATTAAACGTAGAAGAGTTTTACTGCTGCTCCTTCAAATCTAATGACTTTAGATTTTTAAATAATAACATTCTTGAGAATTTTGATCCTTGAAATAACACTCAAACTAAAATTAGCTTTCATAACTACAATCCATTAAACCAAGCGTTTATTTCTAGCGAACACATGAATTTCAGAATGTATGTGAATGTCCACTCTATGTAGCACAGAAGCGTAACGGCATAATAAATTAGAATTGATGATTATTAAATTAACTATCTCTGCAGGCAGATATTGAATTAAATTTTTGCTTGTTGCACAGCTCGTGCAGTTTATGACCTTGTTATTAAATCTTTGCAAGAAGCAAATATTTTCTTGATGAAATGGACACAAATGAGCAAGTCTCACACAATGAATTATAATTCCTGATTTATTGCATTGATAAAGGTGGAGTCACAGCTATTTACTTCACAAACATGAAAGGCTCATAACTCATAACTACTGCAAGTTGCATAAAAGGAGTAACTCACTATTATCATGCCGATATATTCTATTGATTCACTACCATATTGACAAGTATTAACAATGGAATAAACTTGTTTTTTTCTGATTTTGGCTGGCGTAACTGTTACAGGGTTTTGGTTCCCTTTGTGGCACCAGGACCCTAGAAATATGATCTTTGATTTTTATTCCTCCGACCTGATCTCAGTATTCTTAGAATGTTACAGCATACGAAAATGTTACAGCGCACATTCTTAGAATGTTACAGCCTTTGGGCCCACAATGCTTGCGCCAACTGATCTTATCTGCCTGTACATGATCCATATCCCTCTATTCCCTGCACTTCCACGTGTCTGCCTAAAAGCCTCTTAAATACCATGATCATATCTGTCTCCACCACCACCCCTGGCATCCAGGCCTCAATGGGGCGCCATACGATTGGCAGCCTCGCCAACAGTCTGTCTGTTATTTCTATTTTTTTTTGTTATTTTAAGTGTGTTTTAAAAGTTGTGTAAATGTTCTCTGGTTTGTTTTATGTGGGGGGTGGGGGAGGGGGTCGGGGGAAACTCAGTTTCTTACCTCGCCGGAGATGCAATTGTTTTTCGGGTCGTATCTCCGGTCATTCTGCGGTGTAACATCAATGGAGCTGGAGGCCTCGCTCGGGACTGACTTTGAACCCCATCGCGGGGCCTCGACTAACCGTCGGGACCGATTCCTTGCGGACTTTACCATCAAGGGCTCGCAGTCTCGGGAGAGACCGAGTCGGGAGCTCTGGAAGCTGCACGACGTTCGAGCAGCCCCGACCCGGGTCAAGATCTCCCGGTGCAGGGGAGCTGAGATTCCAGCCCGATGCAGGAGCTGATCGCCCCGACGAGGAGGCTCGCCGCCGGCTACGTGAGTAAGATCGTGTCGTCAACGGGAGGCTCGAGGCCCCCAACCGCTGGAGGACCAAGAAGGGAAGAGATTGAACTTTTCTTTCGCCTTCCATCACAGTGAGGAATGTGGAGGAGCCACTGTGGTGAATGTTTATGTTAAAATGTATTTTGTGTGTTCTGTTGCTTTTTATTTGTATGACTGACCTGGCCACTGAAATTTCTCGTATGTTGCAAAGCATACTTGGCTAATAAAGTATTGTATTACTCTCCTTGTACAAAAAGTGCACATGCTTCTCATAATTTGATCAAGTCTCCCCTCAACCTCTGATCTTCCAGAGGAAACAATCCAAGTCTATCCAACCTTTCCCCGTAGCTGAAACCCTCTATTCCAAGCAGAATTCTGGTAAACCTCCTCTGCACCCTCTCCTAAAGCCTCCACATCTTTCCTGTAATGAGGGAAACAGAACTGCACGCAAAACTACAAATGTTGTCCTATTTCACATGCATATCCCTTAGCATTTGTCAATAGGAATCACTGGTAGTATTTGAGACCACAAATGCACTTGTCTGGTCACTAAACACTGATATGTGGTCTTTCTGCTGTTGCAACAAAAAGTATTTTTCATGTTTTTTTAAATCTATATCTTGTACTTTGATGTTCAGGCTACGTTTTTTTTAATGGAGCCTGATTATCAAAGTAAAAGATATAGATTTTTAAAAAACATGAAAAATACTTTCCCTTGTCCATTTCATTTTGTTTTCTTGTAATTTATGGGCGTTTCTGTACAAGACAAAGTGGGTAAAGCATTGTTTTTTTTAGGTCTTCTGCAACAGAATGAGGAAATAAGATCGGACTGGTTGGCAGGGAGGTGAGGCATCCCTTGTCTAACTGAAGTGCATACACACACACACGTTTCTACACATCAGGATTCTTCTGGGTGAATTAATTAATAGGAAGTGATGCTACTCCAGATTAGAAATGTTGAACTGGGGTCCAAACCGATTAGATATTTTTACATTTTATATTTTTACATTACATACAAGATAATAGAACTGATAATCAGAGGTAATCTTGAGGAATGTCTCGGCTGTAGTATTGGACATAGATAAACTGTCCATTAGTGATGGACATAGCTTTAGATGAGGAAGATATTTGTTGATAAATTCTTTGATTTTTTTTCTGACAATCCTCTGAAGCCATGCAATAGGAATTCAAATAGGAATTTTATGAAGATTCACATGAACGATTACTAATTATGTTCAAAATGGTTGAGATTCTGTTTAGAACTCAGAAGCGGAAAAATAAATTGGCTGATTGGTTTAACATACAGACAGGATGAAGTACTGAATGGCATCTCCCAGGACTAAGTGTTGCAACTAATCATGTTTTTAATTGATATTAGGTTTGAAAACTCAGTACAAATGGATAACTGTAGATGATACAAAACTCAAGAGGGGCAGTGGAGCTGAGGTAGGAAATGAACCAAAAAATGAATCAACACTCTCCTAACCCTGAAAGGGCAAGAGCAGCAGGAGCATAGAAACTTAATTTGTTCCTGTTGAGTGACTTAAAACGCTGATGTGAAAAATATATATCCTCAAGCTCCTTTGGAACACCTAGGTCACTATGACTGCAAAATTTTAAGAAGATGGGCCACTGCTGCTTCTCAAGGGCAATCAATGGTTGCATTAAAAGTGATTCCAATCCAAAGAATTAATTAAAGCAAGCATATGAGCTGAACAATATCACCTATTAACTTTTAAGGTAAAGGGTCAACCATTTAAGACAGAGATGAGGTTTATGCATTCTTGCAACTCGTCTTTAGAAGGAAGTGGAAGCAGATTTGGAATATTTTTAGAGAGGTCGTTTCTCGATAAGAAAGGGGTTGAAAGGCTACTAGAAAATGGTGAGAATGTAAAGTTAATGTTACAATCAGATCAGCTGTGATCTTACTGAATCGCAAGAGCGGACTCAAGAGGTAGGGCTGGATGAATCCTGCTCCTAATTCATATGTTCATATTAAATCTAACATAGACAAGTATAAAGCATTGAACATGGGAAAGAAAACTGAGCAACACATAAAGACCAGGTAGACAAAAATGCTGGAGAAACTCAGCATCTGTGGAGCAAAGAAAATAGGCGACGTTTCGGGTCCAGACCCTTCTTCAGACTGTGAAGAAGGGTCTTGACCCGAAAAGGCTCCTATTTCCTTCGCTCCATAGATGCTGCCTCACCCGCTGAGTTTCTCCAGCATTTTTGTCTACCTTAGATTTTCCAGCATCTGCGGTTCCTTCTTAAACACATAAAAACCGTGTATATGTTGAGGAGATGGGCTAGTTATTCCCCTGAGCCTATTACAAAATTCTGTGCAGTTGAAGTTGTTAATGCTGAATTTGAATTTTGTGATTCCCCTGAAAATCATTAATGACTACCATGAAACATTTTATTATTGATATCACCAACTAGAAGTATGCTTCAAAAAGGTATGGGATAATTTGCATAAAGTCAGGCTTCCGTAAATCACATTCATAACCCAAAGAGCCCATGTATAAATGTGGTCCTTAATTGAATCACTAATTTCATTAGAGCTACAGTGTGGTAAAGTTAGAAAAGGTGTCATCATTAAAATGCGTAATTTTTATTCACTTTTCCTACTGGGAATACAAATAAATTGGCGTGTCATTCAGTAAGGAACACATTTTTCAGAGGTGTGAAATGTCAAAACATTTTCTGGAACTTCTATGGTAATACTTTCATATTCAGAAATATGTTTTTTTTTTTTTAACCCTTCTCTCTTCTAAATATCTCTCATTTGGCCTGGTATGTGAAAGCCTAATATTTCTATAGCTATACTTTTTCCAATAACATTCGCTTGGTATTATTTGCATGCAAGGTGAGAATAGGAGTGGGACAAAACCTTGGGCCACTCATGCATATCTTTTACGCTGTCGGTAGAGATTTGATAAATGTTAAATGTTTGCTATTAATAAATGTTTAATTTAAAAGTTGTTTTATAAAGCCTTAATAGTGATTGTCAAGTTCTTGTGCATTGCATTTAATGCCTAGGGTCTGATAATCTTTCAAAACTCTTTAGATTCTGGAGTAGTTCCTGAGGATTGGCGGGTAGCAAATGTAACCCCTCTTTTTAAGAAGGGAGGGAGAGAGAAAACGGGGAATTACAGACCAGTTAGTCTAACATCGGTAGTGGGGAAACTGCTAGAGTCAGTTATTAAAGATGGGATAGCAGCACATTTGGAAAGTGGTGAAATCATTGGACAAAGTCAGCATGGATTTACAAAAGGTAAATCATGTCTGACGAATCTTGTGGAATTTTTCGAGGATGTAACTAGTAGCGTGGATAAGGGAGAACCAGTGGATGTGGTATATCTGGACTTCCAGAAGGCTTTCGACAAGGTCCCACATAAGAGATTAGTATACAAACTTAAAGCATACGGTATTAGGGGTTCAGTATTGATGTGGATAGAGAACTGGCTGGCAAACAGGAAGCAAAGAGTAGGAGTAAACGGGTCCTTTTTCACAATGGCAGGCAGTAACTAGTGGGGTACCGCAGGGCTCAGTGCTGGGACCCCAGCTATTTACAATATATATTAATGATCTGGATGAGGGAATTGAAGGCAATATCTCCAAGTTTGCGGATGACACTAAGCTGGGGGGCAGTGTTCGCTGTGAGGAGGATGCTAGGAGACTGCAAGGTGACTTGGATAGGCTGGGTGAGTGGGCAAATGTTTGGCAGATGCAGTATAATGTGGATAAATGTGAGGTTTATCCACTTTGGTGGCAAAAACAGGAAAGCAGACTATTATTTAAATGGTGGCCGATTAGGAAAAGGGGAGATGCAGCGAGACCTGGGTGTCATGGTACACCAGTCATTGAAAGTAGGCATGCAGGTGCAGCAGGCAGTGAAAAAAGCGAATGGTATGTTAGCTTTCATAGCAAAAGGATTTGAGTACAGGAGCAGGGAGGTTTCTACTTCAGTTGTACAGGGTCTTGGTGAGACCACACCTGGAGTATTGCGTACAGTTTTGGTCTCCAAATCTGAGGAAGGACATTATTGCCATAGAGGGAGTGCAGAGAAGGTTCACCAGACTGATTCCTGGGATGTCAGGACTGTCTTATGAAGAAAGACTGGATAGACTCGGTTTATACTCTCTGGAATTTAGGAGATTGAGAGGGGATCTTATAGAAACTTACAAAATTCTTAAGGGGTTGGACAGGCTAGATGCAGGAAGATTGTTCCCGATGTTGGGGAAGTCCAGGACAAGGGGTCACAGCTTAAGGATAAGGGGGAAATCCTTTAAGACCGAGATGAGAAAGACTTTTTTCACACAGAGAGTGGTGAGTCTCTGGAACTCTCTGCCACAGAGGGTAGTTGAGGCCAGTTCATTGGCTATATTTAAGAGTGAGTTGGATGTGGCCCTTGTGGCTAAGGGGATCAGAGGGTATGGAGAGAAGGCAGGTACGGGATACTGAGTTGGATGATCAGCCATGATCATATTGAATGGCGGTGCAGGCTCGAAGGGCTGAATGGCCTACTCCTGCACCTAATTTCTATATTTCTATGTTTCTATGATCTTTGTGGCTTATTGTCTGCAGTTATAGAAAGCAACAGAAAATTGAGTTCCTTACTGCTGACCCTCTCCTTGGTGCTGCTGACGTGCTGATAAAGAGGGAGAACAATGCTGGTGTCATCTCCCAAGCGCTATTTCATATTCCAATATTAATATAAAAGTGCTTAAGTGGAGCTACATGTGCACTCCTTCTACAAATTCAGATGGAAAACAGTGAGAATTGTCACAATATTGTAAACAATATTCATTGTTTCATGTTTAAGAAGGAACTGCAGATGCTGGAAAATCGAGGTTGACAAAACTGCTGGAGAAACTCAGCAGGTGAGGCAGCATCTATGGAGCGATGGAAATAGGCAACGTTTCGGGCCTGTCTGAGTCTGAAGAAGGGTTTCGGCCCGAAACGTTGCCTATTTCCTTTGCTCCATAGATGCTGCCTCACCCGCTGAGTGTCTCCAGCATTCATTGTTTCATGTTGTAGCAGTTCAGATGTGCAGTAGACATACCTTAAAATATATATTTTGTGTGTGTGTATTGAAGAAAGAATTGTTTTGTAGTTATAACAGATTATAATGTTGCCTGCAAAGTCAATTACCCTTGAAGAATGGCTGTTTGTGTGATGTTTCAAAGGACACGGAGAACACAAGTCTAGAATTGAGCAACACCTTTTAAATTGGGATAAAATTGAGAAATAAACACTGTACAATGTCCAAAACAGAACTGCTTTAATTTGTTGATCATATAATCTGAAATGTTTGATAAGGTTACTATTTGTTTTCATGTGGAAACAAGGAACTGCAGATGCAGGTTTACACAAAAGGACACAATGTGCTGGAGTAATTCAGCAGGTCAGATTGCGTCGCTGGAAAACATTGATAGGTGACGTTTCTGGTGGGATGATTCTTCAGACATCTGTGGAAGGGTCCCGATCCGAAACGTCACCTATCCATGCCTGACCCGCTGAGTTACACCAGCACTTTGTGACCTATTTGTTTACATGTTTGGGTATCTATTATTATTGTTTGATTTTTAACAACATTGCCATGAATTATGAAATTAAGTCACCTGGCAGTAAAATTACCATCAGCTTCTGTTGGATAACTAACTATCACAACAGCAGATTTTGCAGAGGTTATGGCATAACTTATGAGGCTGAGAAAGAATTATGTGCCTGGATTTCTCTTGCACATTTGGGCATTTATTGATTAAGGAACTATAAATCTTTTGTTTATGATAGTCATTTGTTTGACCGAAGACAAATTTCAATTAGAAATTATATACACTGAAATGACCTCACACTTGAAGGAGATTAAAGAAAAACTATGACAATTTGACTTTAGCCATTTGCTGATTTGCTAGTGTATTATTTTGTTATTTTAAATCCAATTTGAGGAATGCATCGTAGTGTGGTTCAATATAGGACATTTTGACAAATACAGCTATAACTTAATTCACATATAAAATGTGTCTTTAGCTTCCAGTTATTAAATCCATGGCATCAATCCAAAACACCATAAAACTGTTAATAACAGTGAAAGGAATATATTTTGCTTTCAACAATATGTTAAGAAGGGACTTATTATTTGTGAAAGTTAACAGATTGTCTATCAATAATTTTAGCTGAGGGATTTAGCTTAAAAATAAACTGTTAACACGCACCACTGAGTGGCAGCAATGTGCTTCTGCTTTGCAATTTATATTTAAATATGAGGAAAAATACCAGCATCGGGCATTTAAGAAATGGATAAAAGGTAGCTGTCTCCCCGCTGAAGAGCTAGTGGAGGTGATCAGGAAAGAATATAGTTACTAGGTTTTACTTTCTACGTTTACAAATTGAAAGGAAGGCCAGTTGCACTTGCCTAATCATTTACCCCACCAGCACAGAAGCCAATCTTCAGCTAATTCAATTCACTCCACAAAAAATAGGTGAGAGGACTGGAATGTAGCAAATATCATGGGGCCAGACAGATCCTGATTGTCGTAGAGAAGACCTGCATTTCAAAATTAGCTGTTCCTCTAGTAACATAGAAACACAGAAAATAGGTACAGGAGGAGGCCATTTGGCCTTTCGAGCCTGCACCGCCATTCATTGCGACCATGGCTGATCATCCACAATCAGTAACCCATGCCTGCCTGATGGAGAGAGAAAACAAGGGCTATCTGAAGTTAAGGTGTTAAGTTAACAGCTGATGAGTTAAGCTGTTCCAATACATTAACACCTTCCTGAAAATGAAAAAAAAGCCTAGGAAGGTCCCATTCACAAAAATCAATCAAATCTGTATATCAACCATAGAAGCAGTCTCTTCTGATTATTAATTATGTGATAGACGTTGCTATTGACAGTAACTTCAAGGAGCACTAACTGCTCATGACCTACGCATTAATATCAACTTTGTGGTTTTGCTTGGATCACATGGTTCCAGACTTCATCATAAACTTGCTCCAAAAGTGGACCAAAGTGTTGAATTCTTGCGCTGTGATCAGAAGGATTGTCTTTGACATCAAGCCAGTATTTGACAGAGTATTGTATTAAGGATCCCCAGTAAGACCAAAGTCAATGGGCATCAAGAAAAAACCCAACGATAATTGAAGTCATACCTCATATAATGTAAGATGCTGAGATCAATCCTTCCATTCCAGGATATCACTCCAAGAGTTTCTCAAAGCAGTGTCCTAGGTCTAATCATCTTCAGCTACATCATTAATGACATTTCTTCCTCCAAAACCAGTGATGTTTGTGACGATGGCATAAAATTCAATTCTCCTTACAAATCTTAAGAAAATAAAATGGCTTATGCCACAATTGGCAGTCCTGGACAATAATTGTTATTATAATCCTGGGGGTCACCGATCAAAAACTCAGCTGGACCAGCCACAGTGAAGTCTTAGGAACAATCTGCTGATTGTGGTGGTCCCTTGTGGTTAGTCACTTGTGGTGCGAACTCTCGGCTCTGGTGGTTGGGTCATGTAACTTGGTATGGCGGGAAGAGCAGGTCACGGGTCTCCCCTGGGGTATATATACTGCTAGTAACACCCTTGCCTCTTGGTATGGATCTGAGAGCTGTTTTGTGTTAACTTAATAAAGATCACTTTGTTTGACAACACGTGACTCGCTATATGATTCTCATTATTTAGGCTTACACGTGTGTGTGCTACCTGAGTAGCTATGGTTTGTGTAGGATTGCAGTCCTGTATGCGTTGCCATCTTCAAATATTAAGGAAGGAAAAGCAAAACTGGTTGTAGTTTCAATATAAAGAAACTAGAGTAGGTGGGTGGCTAAAAGAGGTGGCTCAGTGGCACAGCAGGTAGAGCCACTGCCTCGTAACGCCAGAGACCTGACCTTGGATACTGTCTGTGTGGAGTTTGCATGTTCTCCCTGTGACCGCATGGGTGTCCTCCAGGTGCTCTGGTTTCCTCTTACATCCTAAAGATGTGCAGGTTTGTAGGTTAATTGGCCTCTGTAAATTATCCCCTGGTGAACAGAGAGTGGATGAGAAAGTGGGATAATATAGAACCAGTGTGAACAGGTGATTGATGGCCGGCATGAAGGGCCTTGTTCCGAGCTGTATGAATGTTGTCGTGCTGTATGTGGGCACTTGATGTGGGTAACAACACCCTGCTTCCACACTCAGTCCCAAAACGCTCTGGAATGTTAAGACATTATTAAGAAGGTGGGCATCTTGATTGGTATGGACAAATTGGGCTGACAGGTCGGCTTCTGTGCTGTCTGACTCTAAATGTGTTTATCACAAGTACTTAACAATACTTCCATAGGAAAATCAGTGGAATTCCAGGTGTTTTCTGGCTTGTACCACATATGTGAAGGATGGTTATATAGGGCAATTCTCGATTTTCTGTACCCAAAACCTTTCATTGGTGCAAGTCAGACTCTCAGGATGCTAATAGGTGTTCGGATATGTGATGAAGGAAGGCCTGACTGTATAATTTAGAAAGCAATCTTCCTACTTTGCTCTGGTCAGCTGATATAAAATGAAGTCAGTGCACACAATGATAAATGAGATAAGCTGTAATTGAGCTGAGCTGATACAGTCCTGCACTGCTTGTGTGGCTTGCTCTGCTGATGCAGTTATTTGTTCATGCAGACTTTTTCATTCATCTACACCATGCTCAGCTTAACTATATATAAAGGCTGGAAATAAAATGTTGATGTATGTCCTCGTATAAAGGTGTAACAGTTAGGCAAGGTCCCCAATCCATCTTGTGGGCATTCCAAACTGCTGAACCACGTCTTTTTTTATAATCTCCAGGAACAAACTTCAGTTTCAAATAGCTTTAATCCTTAAGACTGTCTGAGGTCATATGTTTTGTCACCACAACCAAACAATCAAGAATGTTAAAATTATAAATCTTAAAGGTCTTGTTTTGGAATTTGGTTTGACACTTGCATTATGGTAATTTATTTTTGTAAAGTTCCAAAAGATTTGGTCTCCATTTATCGACTTATTACAAGCATAGGGTGCAACACAACTTTGAAAATAAATGGTATCAGGACCTGGTGAGGGGTGTGTAAAGATACAAAGTAGGTACATCCCTTTTATCTTATTCTACTTTTTTATATTTTCTGTCTTCTATTTTTCACTTTCTTTTCCTTTGGTTTTCTTTTTTATTCTTTCTTGTGTTTTACGCTTCTACGGGTTCTTCCTGATCACTCGCTCACGCACTTACTATCTTATCTAACTTTCTCTATTCTTCTTCTTAAAGTTTAAAATAAGAAGTTGTACAGGAAATGTATTATGTTATTTTTGGGTTATATCATTGTAACGTACATTACTTCTAATAAATAAAAAATAAATAAAACAATTTTTTTGTAAAGTTAAAAGTAAGATGCGAGGTGCTATTGCATCTGAAGGGATCAACTCATACAACGTGCATTAGATATCTTCCTGTACCTTATTCATATTATCACTAATTATACTCGTTGTGTTCCCCAGCAGTTTGACCGTGAGTTCTTGAACAGCCAGCACAAACGTATAGCGTAAAATGCTGTGCTTTTGAGCTGCGATACTGAGTGATTGACAACAAGGAGCAGGTACTCCACCATTGCTTCCACTATTTAGTGTTGCTTGTGGCACCTAATTGTGATCCTGGTGGTGTTTCACTTGCTTGCCCCAAACCAGAAATGATCCTGACACTCATTCAGTTGATCATTACTATATCAGACAGCGCATCCACTGGAGAATTAATGATTTATTTCAATATTTGAAATCGGCATTTGACTCTTCACTGAGCCCATTCCTATTTTGTGAATCTGTACTACTTGATCATTCCCCACATTCCCAACCAAATAGTTTCCCTATAAGTTTTCATTGTCTCACATTAAGGTGGATGAATGCCCAGGACATGATGTTATTTATACCAGGTTATTGAGAGAGGCAAGAGAGGAGATTGCAGGAGCCTTGATGACGATTTTTGTGTCTTCGTTAGCCACAGACGAGGTTCCGGGGGACTGGATAGTAGCTAGTGCTGTTCCTTCATTTAAGAAGGGAAGTAGAGAGAATCCAGGCAATTATAGGCAATGAGCCTCACGTCTGTGATAGGAAAGCTAGTGGAGAGGATACCAGGATAGCATTTACTCCCATTTTGCGGAGAATGGGTTAATTAGGGCAGTCAGCATGGCTTTGTACGTGGCAGGTCATGTTTTACTAACTTGAATTACTAACTCTAGAATTTAGGAGATTGAGAGGGGATCTTATAGAAACTTACAAAATTCTTAAGGGGTTGGACAGGTTAGATGCAGGAAGATTGTTCCCGATGTTGGGGAAGTCCAGGACAAGGGGTCACAGCTTAAGGATAAGGGGGAAATCCTTTAAGACCGAGATGAGAAAGACTTTTTTCACACAGAGAGTGGTGAGTCTCTGGAACTCTCTGCCACAGAGGGTAGTTGAGGCCAGTTCATTGGCTATATTTAAGAGGGAGTTAGATGTGGCCCTTGTAGCTAAGGGGATCAGGGGGTATGGAGAGAAGGCAGGTACGGGATACTGAGTTGGATGATCAGCCATGATCATATTGAATGGCGGTGCAGGCTCGAAGGGCCGAATGGCCTACTTCTGCACCTAATTTCTATGTTTCTATGTTTCTATGTTGATTACGCTTTTTGAGGAGGTGACAAAGATAATCTGTGAGGGTAGGGTAGACCAGCTACAGAAATGGGCGGAGAAATGGCAGATGAAGTTTAATCAGAGCAAGTGTTGCACTTTGGGAGGTCAAATGTAAGGGGAAAATATACAATTAATGGCATGACCTTCAACAGCATTGATGTACTGAGCGATCATGGGGTTCAAGTCCATAGCCCCCTGAAAATGGCAACTCAAGTAGGTGGAATGGTAAAGAAGGCATCTAATATGCTTGCCATCATAGGTCAGGGCAATGAGTACAAGAATCAGGGTGGCATGATACAGGTTACATGGACATTGGTTAGGCTGCATTTAAAGTATTGCATGCAGTTCTGGTCGCTCCATCACAGGAAAGATGTGGAGGCTTTGGGAATGTGTGGAGGATGTTAACCAGATACGATACGATACGATAATACTTTATTGTCAGAGCGAGTCTGAAATTTGTTTTGCATCACAGAAGCTCCATTTACAGCATCATAAAAAAGACAAGAGGGGCAAAAGAAGACACGCATCAAAATATCAAGACAGGATCCCAAAATACCCACATTTGACAAGACATTACAATAACAGAAGACGACATTTATGGCCCGTCAGCATACGCTTGATCTGGGATTAAGCGTCGTGTTTAGTTCAAGGATTGACTGGTGCACAAAAGAGTCCCCTTATTCTAACCTTATTACATTTTGGGAACCTATATCTCCGGTTTGATGGTAACAAATTGTACTCACTATTCAGAACGTGGTTGGTGTCAGAGGAAATGTTAATGGCCATCCTTATTATGTTTTTTAGGATGATAGATACAATTTTTGTAGTGGTTGACCTACAAACTTTAAGCAGATTATTATTTGTTGGAGCAGTTTTGATTTGGAAATAGCAGACAGACTCTTATACCAAGTAGTGTTACAATACTGCAAAACACTCATTATCACTAGATGTTGCAGAGATTAGGGGGTATTAGCTACAGGGAAATGTTGGACAAACTCGGATTGTTTTCTTTGGTATTCCGGAGGTTGCAGGGAGACCTGATAGAAGTATATAAAATTATGAGAGGCGTACATTGGGTAGACAGTCAGAACCTTTCCCCAGGATAGAAAAGTCAAATACTAGAGTGCATAGCTTTAAGTATTGCGTGGAGTATTGCGTACAGTTTTGCTCTCCAAATCTGAGGAAAGACATTCTTTCCATATAGGGAGTACAGAGAAGGTTCACCAGACTGATTCCTGGGATGTCAGGACTTTCATATGAAGAAAGACTGGATAGACTCGGCTTGTACTCGCTAGAATTTAGAAGATTGAGGGGGGATCTTATAGAAACTTACAAAATTCTTAAGGGGTTGGACAGGCTAGATGCAGGAAGATTGTTCCCGATGTTGGGGAAGTCCAGGACAAGGGGTCACAGTTTAAGGATAAAGGGGAAATCTTTAAGGACCGAGATGAGAAAAACATTTTTCACACAGAGAGTGGTGAATCTCTGGAATTCTCTGCCACAGAAGGTAGTTGAGGCCAGTTCATGGGCTATATTTAAGAGGGAGTTAGATGTGGCCCTTGTGGCTAAAGGGATCAGGGAGTATGGAGAGAAGGCAGGTAAGGGATATGAGTTGGATGATCAGCCATGATCATACTGAATGGCGGTGCAGGCTCGAAGGGCCGAATGGCCTACTCCTGCACCTATTTTCTATGTTTCTATCTATGTTTCTTTGTTTAAGGTGGGGGGGGTCAAAATTTTAAAGGAGATTTAAAGTGTGAGACAGAGGATGACGAGTGCCTGGAACGATCTGCCAGGGTTGGTGGTTTAGGCAGATACTATAGTGGCATTTAAGAGGCATTTGGAAATGCAGGGATGGAGAGATATGGATTATACGCAGGTAGGTAAGAGATGGTCTTGGCATCATGTTTGGCATGGAGTTTGTGAGCAAAGGACCTGTTCTTGTGCTGTACTGTTCCATGTTATACAGTATGCCTGCCAGACAACTGGAAGTGGAATAGTAAATTGGAAAACCATCGGGTCACTGATACCTGGTTCCACCAGCCTAGTTCATTTGTCCCAATGACAAAAAGTCAAAAATCATACATACAAGATTCTAAACAATAATTTTCTGTACTTTTAACTTTTTTTATTAATGACTTTCCTATACAGATGGCGTAAGATTAGTTTCAAATGTGTGGGTTCATTCCCCTGCTACCATCACCATATCAACAGAGAAATACATAAATGCAATAATATTGATGGGGTTTATAATCAGTAATTTTTTTTTTCTTTTTGAACCTCTCCTTGCTACTGCTGACACATTGGAAAAGAGAGTAGAGTAGTCCTTTGTATTTTCTAATATTAATATAAGTACATCTTAAAAGTGAGCTGAAACTTCATATATTCCTTACATCTATCCAGATTAAGAGCAGTGAATTAAGTTGTCAGTGATATCTTGTATCTTCATGAATATACCGTAGTAATTATGTATTAAAAGCCAATGGCCTCAAGAATCATGTGCGTACTTCTTGCAATTTTCATTTCATTTTGCGTTGTGTTTTTTCCTCTACATTTCTCTGCATGCTAATCTTCCAGATCTCAGAATGTCAAAGAAGGACAAAAGCCATTGTTCTCCTAAATTGACAATACACCAGGCAAAACAACTAGCATTTTTCAGTTTGATCTTTGAGGCTGTCATTCTCTGGTAAGCACTACTGTGTCTTTTTGGGGGTTTTTTAGCTGCTGTCACAGATTTTTTTTTCAGCTCTTATAATGTATTAGATAATAAATTACAGGGACACGTGTTGTAAAAAAAGAGGAAAAATTATAATATTACATGTGTAGAAAATAAAAGCATTTCAAGATCCATAAGTTACACCATGACTTTGGTAGTATAGTAGTGGTTATTAAATGGAACAGCACTTTTTAAATTAAAGGCAACACATGGAAATACATATGGAATTTGATGGGTTGTTCTAAAATTGACAATGTTGTGCCAACCAGAATGGAGATGAGTGGATAATATTCCTGTCAGCCTGCCGTAAATGAGTGAGACTGATTCTGTGCTCAAAATTTGCTTGCAGCTATCCTCCAATGGATTTGTCTGGGTAAATGACTCTTTTTATTGAAGAGATGTTGCTGTAATTTCTGTTTATTTTGCTTTTTTTTTCCCTGAGTAATTGATTTAGCTGTGGAATAGATTATTTAAAAAAAAATCTTATGGACTGCTCCAACTCCAATTCGTGGATGGACCTAGTCTTGTCAATGAACAATTTGATGAGTGGTATCTTTGATACTGTTTGTAAGCAGTGTACTAGGTGGAAATTAAATAATGCTACAGACCAATGAGCCATAGTAAGTTGCATTCTTTATTTAGCTGAGCTAAAAATCAGCTCAACAATTTGCAGTTCAAAATGTGCCTAATCCAACAACATGGAACAGGTCCTTTCGCCCATTATAATGCCAAGTTAAACTAATCTCCTCTACTGCGAGTGATCAATTGCCCTTAATTACTTGCATATTCAAGTGACTAGAAGCCTCTTAAAAGCTACTATTGTATCTGTCACCATCCTTGGCAGCACATAGAAACATAAAAACATAGAAAATAGGTGCAGGAGTAGGCCATTCGGCCCTTCGAGCCTGCACCGCCATTCAATATGTTCATGGCTGATCATCCAACTCAGTATCCTGTACCTGCCTTCTCTCCATACCCCCTGATCCCTTTAGCCACAAGGGCCGTATCTAACTCCCTCTTAAATATAGCCAATGAAGTGGCCTCAACTACCTTCTGTGGCAGAGAATTCCAGAGATTCACCACTCTCTGTGTGAAAAATGTTTTTCTCATCTCGGTCCAAAAAGATTTCCCCATTATCCTTAAACTGTGACCCCTTGTTCTGGACATATAACCATATAACCATATAACAATTACAGCACGGAAACAGGCCCTCTCGGCCCTTCCAGTCCGTGCCGACCATTTGTTTTCCCCTAGTCCCATCTACCTGCACTCAGACCATACCCCTCCATTCCCTTTACGTCCATATACCTATCCACTTTACTTTTAAATGTTAAAATCGATCCTGCCTCCACCACTTCTACTGTGGAAGCTCATTCCACACAGCCACCACCCTCTGAGTAAAGAAGTTCCCCCTCACGTTACCCCTAAACTTCTGTCCTTTAATCCCAAAATATCGTATTGGTTCTTTTTTTTCCTTGTCCTATACGTCTGGCTTGCTGGACATTTCCCACACCTTAACATCATATTCCACAGACCGGAAACGTAATGAGCCCCCTTTACCCCATTTAAATTAATCCTATCAGACACATTCCCTTTATTTTACTTATTCCTCTCTTTCAGCAAAAAGCTAATTGCTTCCGACTCATGCTGCCACAGATGCTGCCTGACCTGCTGAGTTCCTCCAGTGTTTTTTTTTTGTGCAAGATTCCAGCATTGACCAGACATCCCCAACATCGGGAACAATCTTCCTGCATCTAGCCTGTCCAACCGCTTAATACCAACCTGGAGCATATACCAGGCATCCACCATTCTCGGTGTAAAAGCCTTGTCCCATTTATCTACTTTAATTTTTGCCCCTCTTACCTCAGAGGGTAGCTCAATCTATGCCCTCTAGTCTATAATGTTTCCACGTTAAAAAGTTCTGCAGCATTGCAGGTCCCGAAGAGCACAGTGGCCTCCGTCATTCTTAAATGGAAGAACTTTGGAACCACCAGGACTCTTCATACTGCCAAACTGAGCAATCGTGCGACAAGGGTCTTGGTCAGGGAGGTGACCAAGAACCCGATGGTCACTCTGACAGAGCTCCAGAGTTCCTCTGTGGAGATGGGCGAACCTTCTGGAAGGACAACTATATCTGCTGCACTCCTCCAATCAGGCCGTTATGGTAGAGTGGCCGGATGGAAGCCACTCCACAGTAAAGGGCACATGTCAGCCCGCTTGGAGTTTGCCAATAGGGTAGTTTTCTCTGGTGCTCTGGTCTATGAAACCAAGATTGAACTCTTTGGCCTGAATGCCAAGCGTCACGTCTGGAGGAAACCAGGCACTGCTCATCACCTGGCCAATACCTACGGTGAAGCATGGTGGTGGCAGCACCATGCTGTGGGGACGTTTTTCAGTGGCAGAAACTGGGAGACTAGTCAGGATTGAGGGAAAGATGAACGTAGAGATCCTTGATGAAAACCTGCTCCAGTGTGTTCTGGACCTCAGACAGGGGCGGAGGTTCACCTTCCAACAAGACACACAGCCAAGACAACGCAGGAGTAGCTTCGTGACAAGTTTGGGAATGTCGTTGAGTGGCCCAGCCAGAGCCTGGACTTGAACCCGATCAAACATCTCCAAAGGGACCTGAAAATAGCTGTGCATCGACGCTCCCTATCCAACCTGACAGAGCTTGAGAGTAGACAAAAATGCTGGAGAAACTCAGAGGGTGAGGCAGCATCTATGGAGCGAAGGAAATAGGCAACGTTTCGGGCCGAAAGCCTTCTTCAGACTGATGTGAGGGTGGGGGTGGGGCGGGGGGGGGCGGGAAGAAGAAAGGAAGAGGTGGAGCCAGAGGGCTGAGCGAGAGCTGAGAAGGGGAGGAGACAGTAGGGACTACCTGAAATTAGAGAAGTCAATGTTCATACCGCTGGGGTGCAAACTGCCCAAGCGAAATATGAGGTGCTGCTCCACCAATGTACGGTGGTCCTCACTCTGGCCATGGAGGAGGCCCAGAACAAGACAGAACAAGCTTGAGAGGTTCTGCAGAGAAGAATTTGAGAAATTATCCAAATACAGGTGTGCCAAGCTTGGAGCGTCATACCCAAGAAGACTTGAGGCTGTAATCGCTGCCAAAGCTGCCTCAACAAAGTGCTGAGTAAAGGGTCTGAATACTTATGTAAATATGATATTTCTTTTTAATTACTTTGCAAAAAGTTCTAAACACCTGTTTTCACTTTATTATTTTGGGGTGTTGTGTGTAGATTGATGATTAAAAAATGAATTTAATCCATTTTGGAATAAGGCTGTAACATAACAAAATGTAGAAAAAGTGAAAGGGTCTGAATACGTTTTGAATGCACTGTGTATCCAGAAAGCACTGACAGAGAGATATAAATCCTTTATATGGAGCGAAGGAAATAGGCGATGTTTTAGGTCCCTTCTTCAAACTGACAGAGAGATATAAATACAACAAATGTACTTCTTTGAAGTACAATTGGAATTAGTTTGTTTGTGCAAATAGAAGGACACATGCCAAAATATAGTTGCTGAGGAATAGATTCATAGTGTGGCCTTAAGAACCCTCCTTTTGTGCTTTTTCAGTTCTTTTTTTGCAATTCTTAAAGTGATTGTATTTCAGGATCCTTATTGCCTTTGTTCAATCTTGATGCCTGCCATTTACATGTAAATGACATGCTGAACATTTGAATCTGCTCAATGCTGAAGAATTAGGATATCACACAAAGGAACGGTTTGGGAAATGTATCGCTGTGCTTCTCTGATTAATATTGCAGACTTAATGTCAATCTAGAGACAAATAATCCCAAGAGCTAAGCAGAGAATGTCCATTTTTCCCCGAACAGAGGACTATCAATGCGATTCAATATTGTAACGATATATCATTGTGTTAAGGATTTCTTTTTGAGAGTCAAATACTTATTAAACACTCGGGAACTGGACATTTCTTCACTGGATCCCCAGAAGTCTGTGATTCAAATTTTAACCTTGAATAACATTTTAATTATAATTATATCAGTAAGCTAATGAAAATATTTTGCTCTCAAGATAGTATAATTTGATGAAATTCTTAGCACCGTACAGGTTTGAGTTTTACAGTTATTTTCCAATTTTCATTTTGTAAGGAGTGTGCTGATCAATCTAAGGAATGTAATTTAGCACTTAGTGGTAAGTTGAGATCAACACAAACATCTTGGATATTATACCAATTGCTATTATAATAAGTTGCACGTCCCTGCTGAACAGGTGATTCTCAAACATTGACACAAAAAAATGTTGGGGCTTCTGGAGATTGGCCAGGAATACATAATATGTATACTTTGGTTTTGCTGTCATTACATAAAAATCTTTGTGGAGAGTTAATGGCTCCTTAGCAATACAAAGACAGTAATTCCAAGATTATAGCCTGCTAAGATTCCAATATTCACGCTATTTTTACGAATTTAATTGACTGACAACTTCAGTCTAATTTTCACTGTAAAAAAAACTATTTTTACACTAAGAGCTTTTCACAGTTAACAAGACAATAAATTAAACTAATTAATTAAATTGTGGACAGTTTACTAGAAGGGACTAGTACCCTTATCTGTCGAAGACTTTCAGAGAGAGAGTTATGATGAAGGGACTGGACTTGAAACATTCAGTGTTAAGGGCCTGTCCCACTGCGAGGACCTAATTTGCGAGTTTAGGAGAGTTTTCAAAAGTGTCATGGTCTTGTTGTATCGCCGAAGTAGCACCCCTCCTACGACCTCCTTCGACTATGTAGAGAACCTCCTTCGATCTCCCTCGACCTCCTTAGACTATGTTGACCTCCTTTGACTAGCTTCGACTAGCTTCAGGAAAATTGGACACCGAATAGTGGAGAGCGCAGACGACCACCTTCGACTACACTAACACTATCTAAGACTACCTTCTATTACATACGAATAACATGCCGACCTACTAAAACTTACTTCGACTAAACCTACGAGTAAAAAAAATATCGATTTTTTTCCATACGGACCAATTTTTACTCGCAGAAAATTTTCAGCATGCTAAAAAATACTCCTCGACCAAACTGAGGTGTCGAGTATGCAGGAATTTCTCTCGAGCATGAAGGAGAGTACATCGACCTCCTAGGACCACGTGTCGACCATGCTGCGAGTTTGAGTCGAGCGCAAACTATTCTAAACTCGCAAATTAGGGAGTGGGACAGACCCTTTACATTCTTTCCACAGATATGCCTGATCTACTGAGTGTTTATAGCATTTTCTGTTTTTATGCTGGACAGAGAGCATATTTACTTTACAAGAATGAAGCCAATGACAAATGCACATACTTCTGAACACAAATCATCAACTTATCTTGTTCGGGCAGAAAATGAACCCACCCTTTCAAAGGTTTTGTGGCCTACTGTTGGATTAATAAATGTGTTCATGGTCCTCTAACTCTCTATACAACATCAGTGGTGGAAATAAGGAATTGCAGATGCTGGTTTAAAACAAAAGGCGTAAAGTGCTAGAGTAACTCAGTGGGCCAAACTTGACATCCTTAACTCCATTTAAAGAGCAAGGACCAAATTATTCCGTTTCAACTTAAAACTGCCCAATTACCAAGTGCAAATTGAGACAAAAAAGCACCGTGAATACTTAAAAGAAACACCTATTGCTTTTGCAGTTAGCTTCCTCTCAAACAATGGAGAGCATTGTCAGGTTGGTAGCATAGACAAACAAATCACCAGTTAGAGGTTTGTGTAGCAGCTCTTTCTAAAATCTGGATGATAATAAGACTCAACATAAAACCAGCGAGTGAGTACTTTTTCATCCCATTAGACTCTGCTACCATCATCATGTTTAATTCCACAAATGCTCTAACTGCGTTGCATCATTCTTCTAACCTCTCCCTGCAATTACTTTCTAATGCTAATTGTAAGTCAGGGCTTGCTGAAGCAATTTTGTCTCATTTATAGCATAATGAAATAAACTGTGCTTGAGCAGAAAAATAAATTTTATATTCGTGTTATTTTTACAGCACAGCTGGTTGGTCCCCAATTCCTCATAAAATGAAAGAAAATATGTTCCCACATCGTAATGGATTGTTTAAAACATCACTGGCTTTTCATTTATTTTCCTCTTGTTCAAAAATGCAAATTATAAGTTGCAGGTATATGCACCAGGCTATTTACTTTGTTTAAGAAGGAACTGCAGATGCTGGAAAATCGAAGATAGACAAAAATGCTGGATAAATTCAGCTGGTGAGGCAGCATCTATGGAGCGAAGGAAATAGGCAATGGTTCGGGTCGAGACCCTTCTTCAGACTGATGTGAGTGTGGGGGGAAGAAGAAAGGAAGAGGTGGAGACAGTGGGCTGAGGGAGAGCTGGGAAGGGGAGGAGAAAGTAGGACTACCTGAAATTAGAGAAGTCAATGTTCATACCGCAGGGGTGCAAACTGCCCAAGTGAAATATGAGGTGCTGCTCCTCCAATTTACGGTGGTCCTCACTCTGGCCATGGAGGAGGCCCAGGACAGAAAGGTCGGATTCGGAATGGGAGGGGGAGTTGAAGTGCTGAGGCACCGGGAGATCAGGTTGGTTATTTCGAACCGAGCAGAGATGTTGGGTGTAGCGATCGTCAAGCCTACGCTTAGTCTCACCGATGTAGAGCAGCTGACATCTAGAGCAGTGGATGCAATAGATGAGGTTGGAGGAGGTGCAGGTGAACCTCTGCCGCACCTGGAAAGACTGCTTGGGTCCTTGAATGTAGTCAAGGGGAGAGGACAAGCGACAAGTGTAGCATTTCCTGCGGTTGCAAGGGAAAGTGCCGGAGAGGGGGTGGGAAGGGATTAATTGACCAGGGAGTTACGGAGGGAGCAGTCTCTGCGGAAAGCAGACAAGGGAGGAGATGGGAAGATGTGGCAAGTGGGGGGATCACGTTGGAGGTGGCGAAAATGTCGGAGGATTATTTGTTGTATGTGACGGCTGGTAGGGTGTAAGGTGAGGACAAAGGGGACTCTGCCCTTGTTACAAGTGGGGGGATGGGGAGTGAGAGCAGAGTCACAGGGTATAGAAGAGACCCTGGTGAGAGCCTCATCTATAGTAGAAGAGGGGAACCCCTGTTCCCTGAAGAATGAGGACATCTCCGATGCCCTTGTGTGGAACATCTCACCCTGGGTGCAGATGTGGCGTAGACGGAGGAATTGGGAGTAGGGAATGGAGTCCTTACAGGAAGCAGTGTGGGAAGAAGTGTGTTAGCTATTTACTTTGTTCATTTATGGATGTGAAGTTAGGGATGATGACCGTGAGCTTGGAAGTTCAACATTTTCCCTTCCTTTGCTGAAAGCTTTTTGTGACCTTTTCTTGCACATTAGTGATTAGGATAGTTGAGTGGATCCAGGAAAATGGAGCAAATGGACAAGACTACAAATATATTAGCCATAATCTAATGGAATGGCCTACTTCTGCATCTAGCCCTTATGTTAGTCACCATCATAAACCTTTAGGCACAAACAAAATATAAAGGCTTAGCCATTTAGTTCTTTAGGCAGAAGGTTCAACCATCAGAATGTTATACTGTGAGAGCTCTGGATACTAAGCCATTGAATGCATTTAAGGTTGATTGATAGATTTTTGGTCTTCATGGATGTTAGAGGGCACTGAGATCAGGTGAGAAAGAAAAAGCATAGAAATAGAATTGAAGGGAAGTATGGCTTAATCTTGCTATTGATTATTGCGACTTCAGGAGACAATAGCTCAAAAGGTATCATGGCCAAACTGTATCCAAATAAACATTATTGACATGATGTAACAGAAATACAGAATGCTGGAAGGCTGTTTGATCACAGTGGCAATGATTGCATATGTTGAGCCTAGCCACGACTGAAAGGCAATATGGAAAGCAAATGGCAACTTTGGTCCAGGGGACCAAAAGATCACCGAGGCAGTCGGCAAGGAAGCTTGATGCAAAGATGTGCATATAACAGACAAGACCGGTATTTATTGTCCATCCCTAATTAGGTTTGTACTTAGCAATTTCAGAAATTAATTTAAGAGTAAGCATTGCTCTGGTTCACAAGTAGCCTGGACTGGACATTGATGGGAGACTTTGGGGAATAGATTAGTTTTTATGATGATTACAGAGGTTTCAAAATCATTATTACTGATACCAACTTCTAACCAGATTTGTTGTAAATAATTGAATTTGAATTCCCCAACAACCATGCTGGGATTTGAAATGCTATCTTCAGATCATTAACGTAGGCTCTGGATTCCTTGTCCCAATGCGTACATACTTTATCTCAGTATCATATAGGAATGCAATTACACCAGTAAACGCACAGAGAATTTGAGAACATGGAACAACAGTACAACACACAAAGAGGCGGTGTCTGTGCTGAACTATGTCTGTGCCAAGATAATCTTTTATCTACCTGCATATAATCTATATCCCTCAATATCTATATGCTATCCAAAAGTTTTTTAAATGCCACAATCGTATCTGCCTGCCCTCACCCACCAGCCCCGGCAGCGCATTCCAGGCATTCACAACCCTGTGTAAAAACCCTTGCCCCGTGCATCTCCTTTAAATTTTGCCCTTCTCATCTTAAAACTATGCTCTCTGGCACTTGATTTTTCCGTCCTGGGAACAAGATTCTGACTGTTTACCCTACGTAGTATGCCTTTATGTACTTCTATTCGGTCTCCCCACAACCTTCAACGTTTCAGAGAAAACAATCCATATTTGTGCGACCTCTCCATATTGCTAGAACCCTATAATCCAGGCATCATTCTGGTAAACCTCCTCTGCACCCTTTCCAAAGCCCCCACATCCTTTCTGTAATGGGGCACCAGAACTGCACGCGATACTCCAAATTAGATCTGACTTCGTTCCAAAAGAGTTTCCTTAACTATGGCTTAATAATGGCAAAAAAACTCATACTTAAATTCTGGAAAAACGCTCCCACACCAACGGTAAAAATGTGGATTTCAAATATTTCCGATATGTTACACCTCGAACATATGAGCTTCGTCCCAGCAGGCAAATCAGACCAATTCCAAAAGACTTGGTCTCCATTTATCGACTTATTACAAGCATAGGGTGCAACACTTTGAAAATAAATAGTTTCAGGACCTGGTGAGGGGTGTGTAAAGATACACCCCTTTTATCTTATCTTATTTTCTTATATTTTCTTTTTTCTATTTTTCTCTTTCCTTTTTTTTTACTCTTTCTCGTGTTCTACGTCTCTACGGGTTCTTCCTTTTCACTTTTTCACGCACTTACTATCTTATCTAACTTTCTCTATTTAAAATAAATTAATTAATTAATTCAAAAGATAAATAAATAAAAAATACTCCAAATTTAATTTGGTTGTTGTCCTTTGATTGAATGTAATTTCACTTCATTAGTACATTTATCATGTTGCTTAGCCACAAGCATCACTCAGGCAATCTACTACAAAGTTTATACATGGTATCTACCATGGAGCATTGGATCATTCTTATGTCATGCGTTGCTGCCAATTTATCCAAAAAATATCTCCCATTGAACCCGAGTTACTACATTTTTACAGGCAGTGGTGTAATCGATTTGCTACTTATTTATTCAGTGATCATGTTGCCAGTGAATATTCTGATCCTGTTTGAAACTGCACAATCCGTTTTACACAGGTGAAATACGGAAAATCTTGCTGTTGGATCTTGAATGCGTTCCGTGG
Organism: Okamejei kenojei; assembly: GCA_035221665.1. Taxonomy (NCBI): domain Eukaryota; kingdom Metazoa; phylum Chordata; class Chondrichthyes; order Rajiformes; family Rajidae; genus Okamejei; species Okamejei kenojei. Next base: position 2,233,188 of record CM069173.1, read on the forward strand.
TCTAGACGGAGTTCTTGGTACGAGCTCTGTGCCATTTATAATTACTGTTGAAATTGATGTGGTGAGGATAGAAACATTCTCTTAAAATAATGTGAGAAGTTGAGACTTCAGGGAGTTCTTGACGAATGCTGATCGTTGCTGAGAATTTGCACAAATTATATCTCAGTAACCATCAGCATTTGTCAAGAACACTCTGAAGTCTCAACTTGTCATACGGTTTCGTATAGGCATATTGACATATTGATATGTCTCAGAACTTCAATAGATATGAGGAAGAGTAATATTTGATAGTAATGCAAGCTATTCAATTGAAGTTAACTTCAATGTTTCAGTGAATGCCCATGTAGTTAAGTTCATCTGTGTATCAGTTAATTTTGTACAGAATGTTATACATGGTGGCGGATTACATGAGTTCAAAAGCAAAGGTCTATGGCACCTCCATATTGCTTCCCTAGGTAATACCTGCAAATTTGAGTATTATGTTAATCTGTGCTTTAATCTTGGCTATAGCCAAAAGATCAGTGACATGTCAAGAGCCAAACCACTATATGTTACTATTGGGTTATTTATCTATAAAAGATAACATTAAGTATTGTGATTTTCAGGTGATTTTGAATTAGAATGCTGTGACTGTGGATGTTGGTGTGCTTATTTGCAGCCTCCATTTTAGCCAATGCAGTTAGGTTCATTTGGTGATTAACAAGATCTAAACAATATCCAGGCCTGTGCAAGGATTGGTGGCAAGGAACATTCAAGAGTCAAAAGGGTTTATTTGTCAAATGCACTGGAACAATGAAGTTCTTACTTGCTGCGGCTTTACAGGCAGATTAGACACATAACAAAGAAGTATAATAAATTACTAGTTATTCGAAGTAAACTAGACCATAAAGTGCAAAAAACAAAGTAGAGTAACCACACAAGTGCGAGGCAATGACAAATTCAACAAAAGAAAATCCAGCTACCACCTCCTGAGATTCAATAGCATCACTGACTCCACCACCATCAATATCCTGGTGATTACCAAAGATGAGAAACTGAACTGGAGTAGCCACACTCACAATACAGACACAAGAGTGGGCCAAACTCCCCAAAGCTTATCCACCGTCTATGAGGCTCCATTCATGAGTGTGATGGGTGCAGCATCAAGAATACTCAAGACGTTTGACACTATACAGGAATACAGGAACCCATTCAATAACTGTTCACTCACTCCACCATGACACACAGTAGCAGCAGTTCGTACAATCTACAAGATGCACTACAGCAACTCGATGAAACTCCTTAGACAAATTCAAAACCTATGACCGCTACCAGCTAGAAGGGCAAAGGCAGCAAAAACATGGGAATACCACCACCTGCAAGTTAACGTCCAAGCCACCCGCCATCCTAACTTGGAAATATATTGTGTTTCCTTCACCGTCACTGTGTCAAAATCCTGGAACTCTCTCCTTGACAGCGTTGTGGATATACTCACATCTCAAAAACTGCAGTGGTTCAAGAAGGCAGCTTACCAGAGATAGACACAAAAAGCTGGCGTAACTCAGCGGGACAGGCAGCATCTCTTTAGACTGAAGAAGAGTCTCGACCAGAAACGTCACCCATTCCTTCCCTCCAGAGACGCTGCCTGTCCCATTGAGTTACCAGCTTTATGTGTCTAATCTTCGGTTTAAACCAGCATCTGCAGTTCCTTCCTACACACAGGCAGCTTGCCAGCACCTTCTCAAGAGAAACCAGGGATGGGCAATTATGGGCGAGGCTGGTTCAGCTATGAAGCCCACATCGCTTCAGTGATAATTTACAAAAACTTCTGAAAGATTTGATTCCAGAATTCTTCATGTTGGAGAACAAAGATACATGAATGTGGATACATTGTATTGTAACAAGTGTGTTGTAAAAGATTATGAAAGGAAAATGTGATTCTGCATTACACACTTGTGAACACGAAATGCAAAATGTTGAGATTGTACAAGATATCCATCAGGAATAAAATGGAAAATCATATATAACTTTACAAGGCTCAATTTGGCAGAAATAGAAATTAGTCACTCAGAAAGTATATGATTCTAAAAATAAATATTTACTTTCTAAAGCCAAATACCATTCAAATATACTACGTATTGTGTCCAGTTTTAGCTTGTCAGTAGCAATCATGCTTGCCATGTAAAACTTTGAAAGGAGTACATGAACATTATCCGTTGCATTTCTCTGGCAAGGAGTCCCCAACCCAGTGATTGCACGAGAATATTATCTGTGGTACTGGTTCTCTCACAGTGAAAATGCTATACATATGGAAATGAACTTCAGTCTAGCGTCAAGACCTTTGCTGGAATATAAAGCAGATTTGAACTACAGACGACTCTGAGGAAAGGTGTTGCCAGTTACTATGCCAGAAAAGCAGCTGAGGTTTCAAGCTGGATAGTCTTGAGTAAAAATATGAACCTTTTTGTTGTAGATGACTGCATGTAGCTAGAGGGTTGTCATTTGATGAGCTGTGCATTATTTTTATATCTGCAGCAGCTGATAGCTCGATGCTAGTGGCTACTGGGAAACCGTGAGAGTGGCATGGAGGATTTACGGGAAATGTAAGGGATAACATTACACTTAGAAGCGATCTTGACCCAGTAGTGGAAATACATTGAATTAAAGCGAATGCACTTGTAAGGCGATCCAGTCTCCGAGACACTTTGTTCATTCCATTCATCCTGAAACTCAATTTCCTTTCTCAATTTATTTCCTAATTAATAAATATTAAGTGTAGTCTCAAATGAAACTGGGATGATTCAGTACTGAGGTGGGGGAAATAGCTTCTTCTGACACCTGCAGTTGTAAAATAGATCGTAAAAGGAGTTGAGACAAATAACGGAGATGCATTTCAGTGAAATTCAGAAATGAATAAAAAAAAATTATTGGGATCCAAAGAAGCTGGGCAGAAGTTTCTATATATCTGTACGTGCCAGGCCAAAGATCCTCTTAATGGTTTCAAACAAAATAATCAGTCTGCTGATTTGTAAAGAAGCCATGGCATTAACACTCAAGTATGCAGTAACTTATAAATTCCAAGCCCACAGTTTATCTATGTAACAAATCCCTATAATCATTCATCCACTGAGGAAAGATAGTCTGCGGAGATCACTGCTTCTCTACATTCAAGTCCTGGAATGGCAGAACTTCCATATGAAGACTGGATAGACTCGGCTTGTACTCGCTGGATTTTAGAAGATTGAGGGGGGATCTTATAGAAACGTACAAAATTCTTAAAGGGTTGGACAGGCTAGATGCAGGAAGATTGTTCCCGATGTTGGGGAAGTCCAGAACAAGGGGTCACAGTTTAAGGATAAGGGGGAAGTCTTTTGGGACCGAGATGAGAAAAACATTTTTCACACAGAGAGTGGTGAATCTGTGGAATTCTCTGTCACAGAAGGTAGTTGAGGCCAGTTCATTGGCTATATTTAAGAGGGAGTTAGATGTGGCCCTTGTGGCTAAAGGGATCAGGGGGTATGGAGAGAAGGCAGGTACAGGATACTGAGTTGGATGATCAGCCATGATCATATTGAATGGCGGTGCAGGCTAGTAGGGCAGAATGGCCTACTCCTGCACCTATTTTCTATGTTTCCATGTTTCTACATGGAGGATTAGTAAATTACCTGGTTCACGTTATCCTTTTAGCTGCCCCGGTTTACCAATAACATTTTTGCCTTTCTTTTTGTCTAATAAATAGTTAAAGGGGTTGTTAATCCAAAGATCTCAGATTAAACGTTGTCATCTAGAAAGGTTGATTGTTCCTTTATCATGATAAGTACTTCCAGCTTGTTCTGTTTTCATTTTATGAATTCAAAGAGAGAAAGAATCTGGCACTAATTGACTGGCAAAGGCACACTGGGCCAAATGGCACCCTTCTGTGCTGTGTTTCTTTGATTATACAAATGTATTTGTTTATGATAAAGATGATAACATTCAGTGAAGAGAGAAGAGCTTCCTTTAGATGTTTATCTAACGCCTGTGAAGGAAATAAGCATATTATTTAGCGCCTCCCAACCCCAAATTGAAAGGTTCCATTGAAAACATAACTGGGAAACAACATTGCGGGTAGTTTTAAACTGAATACAGGAATATAGGCTGACTGAAAGTAAACTACAAAATACCAATTTATTAAGTATCTATTTTTGTATTTGTCACGAAAAGAATAACATAGTTATTTGATTTTACAGTTAATAAATAAGCGAGATCACATCATATACGAGGGTTCCCAATGATAGTTTGTGGGTCTGATATGGAATTTTATGTTAATTCCGCAGAGGAATATATTCAAGTCTGCTGCAATATTTTGTATATTCCCTTTCCAATACAACATGACCTCAAACACAATAAGGTTTGATGCTGATGTTGCATTCTTCACCCTTTATTCACACAATAATTCTCAATTGTCTGCTTCTAATGAACATATTTTCCACACCATTGACGAAACAACCTATATCTCCTATAAACCACCAGTTAGTAGCAGTGAACTGTTGAGTGCTGCAGAAAATGCAGACAGCGCAGAGTTATTGATTGAAATGTGCAATGTTAACTAAATATGTATTGTTTATGACTCTCTTTAACATCTTTCCAGCATTTACATTGATTACATTTTAGTATCAAGTGGAGCAAGATGACTTATGCATCAAATATCTGGGGATATATCTTTGTGCTACAAATATCTTTGTGCTATTGATAGAACAGTATAAGTGGCCCATGCTTTAAGGGTGGTTGGTGCATGGAGCGTTCTTAGAACACGGTCCATATCACAATTTTCTGTAATGTGAAGCCCCATCATGTGCACATGCATCCACAAATTTAGAAAAAAGATTTATTTACTTTTCCCTGCATAAGTTGCATGATAATCAATTTTATTATATATTTCAAATCTGGGGTCATGATTTGTAAATTCTGCAAGGGCGAATTTCCATAACCTAATAGGTTGTAACTTGTAATCATGCTGGGATTGTTCATCAGCATCAGATTGTTTCAGGTTAAGTTGTCCCAACACGGATTAGATACAAAGTTGTTTTACTCTAGTAGTCCAACAGTAGTTCTTAACACAACTTTGGATAAATACCACCTATTTTTAACACTGGGTAATTCTAATGTACTGCAGCATGGTTTTTGTGGCCCATCTAAGTGACATTGAAGGTTTTCTGTCAAATTATGCTTAGTTTTGTGTTGTTCAATTTGGTTTCAGTTTCCAGTGTTTTGGGAAAAACATTTTTTTCTCATCAGTCTATGCTTGATTGGTTTTAAAAGTCAAGTTTGATTCTCTTCAGTATCCTGCTATATCAGGGATCTTTCTCATTCCAACTGTTCAGTGCTCATTACCAATATATTATTTTGAAAAACAGCAGAAGATATGGAGTAAAAAAGGAGTAGGCTTTAAAAGTGGAAAATATTTTTTGCTATTCCAGACGACATATGAACTGTCACTCCTGTGTGCCGGTGAATGCTTAGCTCCATCTAAACACAGAAATCTAACATGTTGAAGCGTCTATTATTAATTTTGGTCATGTTGTAAAGCTCAAAGCTCTAGCTCTTGGGAACATTAGAAATAATTTATTTAACAGAAAAAGAACCTTTGTTTATCTTTCATTTTCTTGTTATATCAAAATGACATCTGTTGTCCTGTGGAGACTACCAGCATAATTACATTAGGGATGTGTAAAATCAAAAGAGCACTAGAAATCCATGTCTCTTGTGATCTGCAGGTGTGTTTTGGGAGAACATTATACTGACCGTGAATGTGTCTTTAGTTTTTTTAATATGGGTATGAAGGATCAGATAAAGCCATTTGGGAAAATATACTGCCGGAACATACATTCCCAGATGTGTGGCATCACTGGAAATGGCGGCAGTTATTGTTTCTCCCCAGTTGCTATCTTCTTTATCTGTGACAACTTACTTTTGTGTTGTTATTTTCTGTGTACTTGTGTGGCCGCTTCAGAGAGCAGTTAAGTTTTGGTGTGGGACTTGGAGAAGCTAGATTGTAAGTGAGAAAGACATTGTTCTCGACATTAGTGAATTTGTTTTCTTTTTATAACAGGCTTTGGTGTTTACTGATGACAGCTTTTCTATTTTTTATTTCATTGCTAATAAACTGAATAAAAAAATTGAAATGGCCATAATGTATGTTAAAGATAGAACAATACAGCATAAGAGCAGGCCCTTCGGCCTACAACGTCTATGCCAAACATGATGCCACGTTCAATTTATCTGCCAGCATATAATCTATATCCCTCCATTCCCTGCATAACTACCCAAAAGTCTCTTAGATGCCACTATCTTTATCTTAAGTGCCTCAACGTTTTCCAGGCACTTACCACCCTCTGTGTAAAAAAAACTTGCCCCGCACATCTCCTTTAAACGTTGCCCCACTCACCTTAAAGCTATGTCCTCTAGTATTTAATTTTTCCATCCTGGGGAAAAGGGTTCTGATTGTCGACCCTATCTGTGCCTCTCATTGGGGTAACCCACCTCTGTAGACTTTCTAAAGGCTCCATGTCCTTCCTGTCTGCCGTAAATTAGAAACGTGGAAGGCAGCTCAACCGTGGCTAACGAGGGAAATTAGGGATGGTGTTAAATACAAGGAACAGGCATTTAAATTGGCCAGAGGAAGCAGCAGACCGGAGGACTGGGAACAGAAGGGGACAAAGGGGTTAATTAAGAGGGGGTTAAATAGAGCATGAAAGAAAGCTTGCGGAGAATATAAAAACTGGCTGTAAAAACTCCTTTAGAAATGTGAAGAGGAAAAGATTAGTGAAAACAAATATAGGTCCCTTACAGTCAGAAACAGGTGAATTTATAATGGGAAACAAGGAAATGGCAGACCAGTACTTCCTTAGTGAAGACACAAACAATCTCCCAGAAAAGCTAGGGCACCGAGGATCTAGTGGAAGGAAGGAACTGTAAGCAGATCCACATTAGTCTGGAAATGGTGTTAGGTAAACTGTTGGGACTGAAGGCAGATACATCCCCAGGGCCTGGTGGTTTGCATCCCAGACTACTCAAGGAGGTGGCCCTAGAAATCGTGGATGCATTGGTGATCATTTTCCAATGTTCTATAAACTCTGGATCAGTTCCTGTGGACTGGAGGGTAGCTAATGTAGCCCCACTTTTTAAGAAAGGAGGAAGAGAGAAAACAGGGAATTATAGACCAGTTAGCCTGACATCAGTAGTGGAGAACATGCTTGAGTCCATTATTAAAGACGTATTAGCACCGCTTTTGGAAAGCAGTGACAGGATCAGTCAAAGTCAGCATGGATTTATGAAGGGGGGAATCATACTTAACTAATCTTCTGGAACCTTTTTGGAGGATGTAACGAGTAGAATGGATAAGGGAGAGCCAGTGGATGTGGTGTATCTGGATTTTCAAGAAGTCTTTGACAAGGTCCCACACAAGAGATTAGTGTGCAAAATTAGAGCACATGGTATTGGGGGTAGGGTACTGATATGGATAGAGAACTGGTTGGCAGACAGGAAGCAAAGAGTAGGAATTAATGGTTCCTTTTCAGAATGGCAGGCAATAACTAGTGGGGTGCCGCAAGGCTCAGTGCTAGGACCCCAGGTATTTACAATATATATTAACGATTTAGACAAAGGAATTAAATGTAACATCTCAAAGTTTGCATTTGACACAAAGTTGGTTGGCAGTGTGAGCTGCGGGGAGGATGCTATGTGGTTGCAGGGTGACTTGGATAGGTTGGGTGAGTGGGCAGATGCATGGCAGATGCAGTATAATGTGGATAAATGTGAGGGTATTCACTTTGGTGGCAAGAACAAGAAAGCAGATTATTATCTGAATGGTGTCAGATTAGGAAAAGGGGAGGTAAAACAAGACTTGGGTGTCTGGTATGGATAGTGTTGAATAATGTGGCCTGCACTTTATACCCTGTTGAATGGTGGGGATATTGTCTAAGAGAGGACACCACTGTTTGTTTCCTTTTCATACCAGTGCATTTGTAGGATTTTGTTGAGACTGTTGGTGGTACTTCTCCAGGTCTTTGAAATAGATCCCAATTCAGAAAAGCACAGGAGAGCAGGGTTTGCTGTGGAGATAGACAAGGTGGAGAATGACTAGGATAAAAGAGCAAAATCTGGAATAAGTGATTTAGCAGATTGTTAGCTGCAGAAATATCATGATAAACAGTAGGATGGAGGCAAAAGGTTGGGAATTTGAAAATACAGTCGTAAAGTCGTGCAAGTATTTCAGGTGCGGACTTTGATTGAGTGTGGTGTGTATCTACAAGAGAAGAAAAGTGGACAGAATGTTAAGAAACCGCCAGAGATTATCTGATCAATGTCTAGGTAGAAAAGTGAACAGAAATGGCAAGATCGAGGCTTTGAGCCATAAATATGTGTAGAGGACTTGAAATGGCGCTTCAGTGAACATTAAACAATGACGTTTTAAGTGACATGTGCCATAAAATAACATGCTTGAAGGAGGACAGCAGAAACATTGATCACGGATGATTTAGAAACTAGGGCTACACACTTCAGTTTGGTTCTTAGCAGGAGCCAGTTTGAGAATCAGGCACAAATCAAACTTCATCCTCTCTATTTGATTTTGATCGTTGTCTCTTTCTGCTTTCCCTGCTGTGTTCATGTCATTTGTTTTCATATTTTGCATTTGGAAAATTTGCTTTCATCAGCAAATACGACATGAGGGTACTGCCACATTCTCTTGATGAATGAGCATGCTGTGTTATGATCAGAAGCACACAGAATGGTGCCAGAAGTTGCTCTCTGTGGCAAGTTGCTGAACCATGAACGATCCATACGAAGCAGCATGTAATTCCAAAGGGGAAACAGGAAAAGAATTCCACCCTATTTTCAGGTTCAGGAAAATGTTTAAATATTTGCCAGGAAGTTCAATTAATGTGTTAAGGATGATTGCAACATCTGGAAGCCTCAACCAAGATTAATATTTCCTTTTCATTACAGAAGTGTGTATTTATGGGATATAGCATCAGAAAAAATAGATCATCAATAGTCTTTTTAATAAAAAATTGACTTATCTCTAATGTGGATACAAAGGGTAGGAAAAATGTTTAGATCCAAGATCTGTGTTATGGATTACAGTGTTGTACTGTCTGAATATATATATATGTGTTTATAAACACACTCTGAACTTTTTTCTCGCTTATTATATTGTTTACAGTGTACAATATTTACAAATTCTGTTGTGCTGCTGCAAGTAAGAATGTCCTTGTTCTATTTGGCACATATGGTATGGGTGTCAGAGGTTATGTGGAGAAGCCAGGAGAATGGGGTCAGGAAGGAGAGATGGATTAACCAATGCTTGAATGGCGGAGTAAACTTGATGAGCCTAATTCTGCTCTTATCTCTTATAATCAAAGGGCCGAATGGCCTACTCCTGCATCTAGTTTCTATGTTTCTATTATGATAATAAAACACTCTTGACTCTGGAATAGCTAAATTTAAAAAAAAAGTTAGCATTGCTTTCTGATAACAGCTTTTTTTACCTCAGGTAGTTTAAGGTATTTTGTGGATAATGAAAGGACTTTGGAAGAATTGATAACATAATAATTAGTGTAGACAAAAATGCTGGAGAAACTCGGCGGGTGAGGCAGCATCTATGGAGAGAAGGAATAGGCGACGTTTCAGGTCGAGACCCTAAACGACTCGAAACATCGCCTATTCCTTCTCTCCATAGATGCCGCCTCACCCGCTGAGTTTCTCCAGCATTTTTTGTCTACTTTTCCAGCATCGTCAGTTCCTTCTTAAACATAATAATTAGTGAGTACACAACAAATTCGCAAAGGGAATGTGAAATGATGGCCAGATCATGTTTTTTGAAAAATGTGTTGAAGGTATAAACATTAGCTTGTAAATCAACTTCTTTAGTATGTGAGTTCCTCCAAGTACTTTCTTCCAAGTACTATCATTGGCATTTGCTTTCCAATGTAACGCAAACATGTTATGTACAGACATAATGAGAATTAATAATTTCTTGTGGATGTTTTGAATTTTAAATGGGAATTGACCGTCTTTAAACTAGCACATAGCCAGTTCCTAGATTTTGGATGAAGTTACCCTTGAGGTGTTCCAAAGAGCTTGTGCAGAGAGGACAGACTTTCAATGCATCACTTTAATCTGACAGCAAGTAATTATAGCATGCAATTGTAAGATTACTTTGAATGCGTTTATTAAGGGATTATGAACAGGTCTCCATTAATATTAAATCTAATTACTTTTCACCACCATTCTATAGACCCAGAACTAGCCACATGAAACAAATAATCATCATGTCTTTCCACAGCTATCTTTCAAGAGTTAAGGAGGATATCATTTGTAAAATGTTTAGTTTTAGATTTTGTTATAGTTATTTTGCTATTGCTCAGTTGCTGATTTTGGGCAAAGATGTATTAGCTTTGATTTTCACAGCACTCATCAATTCATCAGGTTCTTTTCAAGAAGGGCATAATAAATTGTAGTCTTTTCCACATGCAAAAGTTCCAGGAGCTTGGGCTACAGGGGGAGCTGAGCCTGTCTGAATTGTAATTTAAAAGCTGGAGTTTAATCATTTTTGTTTGAAGGATTAGTTTGAAGTGATCACTGACTGTTACAATGGTCTGCAATCCAACTATATTTGGTGTACTGCTAGAGAAACTCAACGGGTGCAGCAGCATCTATCGAGCGAAGGATAGATGCTTTCGTGCCGAAACGTTACCTATCTCCTTCGCTCCATAGATGCTGCTGCACCCGCTGAGTTTCTCCAGCATTTTGTGTACCCTCGACTTTCCAGCATCTGCAGTTCCTTCTTTAACACATATATTTGGTGTACTATTGGTTGTACAGTATATAATGAAGCACTTTGCATTTTGCAAGTGCAAACATAGTCAGAAAAAAACTTCAATTTAAAAGAATGGCAAATGAACGGAAAGTAATGAATTATTCTACAGGTGATTTAAACTGTCTTGACATTTGAAATCTCTTGGGTCGTATTTTTTTTTAAACTCACAGTTTTCGATTAGTCATCTGGCAGAGCAAGGAAAAGATTACTTGTGGAGGAGTGTTTGGTAGATGGAGAATCCCTGCATCCTGTGATGAAGTTTGCTGTCTGGTAAATCTGTCACAGAATGGATTGGTAGTACGTGATTGCAAATAAATACTTTTGGGGAGGTTATTTATTCCATCTTGTCATCTAACCAAAGAAAAGGTAATTGTACTCAACATCACATTGTAGTCTAAATGGACTAAGATTGTTTGCCCCCACTGCCATCACGCTTTGAAGACACTTGGGTATTTATCACTTGTGTGGAGGTGCTTTTGCTTTTAGTTATAATACTTTATAACAGAGACAGGCACGATTCAAACCATCAAGTCTATACCAGCTAGAGCAATCCTAAATCCTTGTAACATCTCCAATTAGTAGTAATTTAGATGAACCATTTAACCCGACAACCAGCACACCTTTTCACGGGGAAAACTACGTGCTCACAGACAGCACTGGAGGTTAGAACTAAACACCTTGAGATGGCTCCATTAACTGCGGCACTACCAAGCCATGCTGGTGATACTTGGTTGCAATTTATTGATTTCTGAAACATTGCAGTGGATTTATTTGATCACTTTAATATTGTGATTTTAATCATTATCAGGATTTGGGATCACTGGCAAGACCAGTATTGATTTCCCATCCCAAATAACCTTTGAGGCGATGATGAGCCGCAGTCTTGATTTGCTACAGGATGATGAAGGTACTGCTAAGGGGCTGTTGAGGATGGGCGCCAATATTTAGACCCTGTGATGATGTAGGATGGTAAGATATTTCCAAATCAGGCCAGTATGCACCAAAGGAGAACATGCAGGTGATGGCGTTCCCCTGAACCTGCTGTTTTACCCTCTATAAGTCTTGTTGATTTGAATGTGCTCTCAGAGTAGCCTGGGTGATTAACTGTGAATGGTGTGCATGCAGCCATGGATGCTGGTGATGCTAGATCAAATTAATGTTTAGGGTAATTGATGTAGTCTCAGTCAACCAAGCTGTTTTTTTTATAATGGTGTTGTGTTTCTTGGGTAGTTGTTGGGGCTGTACTCTTTCAGACTGGTGGAGATAATTCCATCACGTTCTTGACTTGTACCTTGTTGATGCTGGAAAATAGACAATAGACAATACAATAGGTGCAGGAGTAGGCCATTCGAGCCAGCACCGCCATTCACTGTGATCATGGCTGATCATCCACAATCAGTACCCCGTTCCTGCCTTTCCCCACATATCCCCTGACTCTGCTATCTTTAAGAGCTTTATCTAATGGGCCTGTCCCACGTAGGCGATTTTTCAGCGGATTGAAAAACTGGCAACTGGATCGGCGACTATCAGAGTGGAACACACACAAACACATCGCTTCCTTCACCAGCCCGTTATGCAGGCGGGGGACAGGGCAAGCAGGGGGAGCGCTGTCTAAAAAATTCACACGGTGCAAAGCCAAAGTGAAACGGACACACATTGCGATGAACAGGAAGGTTGGCGCTGTAAAAAGAAGGCTAAAACAGTGTACTGTAAGTCCTTTAAAAGGGGGGGGCAGAGATGGGGGAGAGAGGGGAGGGGGAGTGAAGGCGACAGAAGGAATGGCGACAACTTCTAAGAAATTCACCGGTCAGCACCGGCTACAACCTACGAGAACCTCTGAGAACCTTCGACCTCCTGGCAACCCATTGGGACCTCCTGGCGATCCACCTACGGCTCGGGAATTCTTGCTACTCTCTATGGCGGCTTCATTCTAGTCGCCGCTAATTTTTCAACATGTTAAAAAATTCACAACGACCATAATGAGGCCGCGACTAGTTCCCAGAATGCCTCACGACCATGAAGGCGACTCCCCGGCAACCACCTGCGAACATGAGGCGACTGCAGAGTCTCCTACAGTCGCCTAAAAGGTCGCCTTAGTGGGACAGGCCCAGAACTCTTTCTTGAAAGCATCCAGGGAATTGGCCTCCACTACCTTCTCAGGCAGAGAATTCCACAGATTAACAATCCTCTGTGTGAAAAAGTTTTTCCTCATCTCCGTGCTGAATTGCTTACCCCTTATTCTTAAACTGTGGCCCCTGGTTCTGGACTCCCCCAACATTGGGAACATGTTTCCAGCCTCTAGCCTGTCCAAACCCTTAATAATCTTACATGTTTGGGGTGTCAGGAGGTGAATGCTTTGCTCCAGGATAGCTAATCTCTAACCTGCTCTTGTGACTGTTCCAGGTATGTTTCTGGTGAATGGCGATCTTCCCCCCCCCCCCCCAACTCAAATGATGATGTTGGATCACTCAGCCGGTACACATACCTTGATGATTTACGAGAAACTTATACAATATGTTTTTAGACCATCATAAAACAACACTTCTCCAAAATTGCTTTTTGTTGTTCAGCAATAGAGCAGTACGTGATCAGTATGAGGAAACTTTTTGAAGTTCAGTTATGTAATTTAGATTAACCTGAAATAGTTTAAGGTAATCAGACTTGTGAAGCCAGATCAAAATGACTGCAATTTACATTTTTTCCGATTGAAAAATTGGTCTTTTGCTAGTATGTGTCTGAAAATGTTCCCACTTGAGGAGAATTCAGCTTATCTGGGCCTGAAGCTATGTTGCCATGATGTAACTTCCTTCAGCCCCTCATTCTCCACGACCGTAATCTCCAACGCTTTCATTCAAACAAATTATTTTTTGACAATGTAACCATTTGCAGAATTAATAGGAGGAATTATATAATCCCTGCATAAGTAATGTGTACAAAAGCCACTCGGCCCCACACTCCGTGCCCTTCTGAAACTTAGAAAAATAATAGGATTGGAAAGAGATTGTTTGGGGCAGTTCCAATCTTAAAACATTGCAAGAAGGTAACTTTTTTGCCAGGAGGAATTATCAGTCCAAAAATGCTTTTGATTAATAAGTAGCTGCCAAGAGGGAAAGGTTTAGGAAGAGAATTTAAGGGCTTAGTTGGTTGAAAATATGGGAGTAAATAATAAACAAATTTTGCAAGAGTTGCACAAAAGTATTGAGGAAGGCAAAAAAAAAACTGATGTGCTGAATGTTACTTTGGTTTGCCTTAAGTGCCCTGTTTACATTGAGTCATTGGGCAAAGAGAGTGTTTCTCATTAAGGGCCTGTCGCACTTAGGCGAGACTGTAGAGAGACTGTATTAGATTATATATAAATGTAACTTTAAATTGAGAGTATCAATTAAGTAGTGTTCTTATTCCTACCAAAAAATGTTGATTGAAGTACAATTTTTTTTTAAATGTGCTTTATAAGTGTCACATGCCAAAGAGGAACTGCAGATTTTGAACTTATGATTATTTTAAGCTTTACACTGTTGAGATGTACCTTGCTTCATATCTGAGTTTTCCATAGACTAATTAACACATTGATTATAATAGTGAATGTCTCCGTTATGGTTGTTTCATGTAACCAGCAGTTTTGTCGAAAGTGATTAAATGTTTAAGAAGGAACTGCAGATGCTGGAAAATCGAAAGTACACAAAAATGCTGGAGAAATTCAGCGGGTGCAGCAGCATCTATGGAGCGAAGGAAATAGGCAACGTTTCAGGCCGAAACCCTGAAGGAAATAGGCAACGTTTCGGGACGAAACCCGGAAGGGTTTCGGGCCGAAACGTTGCCTATTTCCTTTGCTGCATAGATGCTGCTGCACCTGCTGAGTTTCTCCAGAATTTTTGTGTACCTTTGTAGAAAGTGAACTAGGTCCTAGTTGTACATTTTGTTAATTGATGCTAATATGGCAAGTTAAGTTATCCTTATGTCAACACTGTAAGAGGTCTTCTTCTTCTTGCGTATGGCATGCACAGCCTAAAGTTGTCGGACAACTTGTTCTATTTGATCTTATTTGATTGTGCACGCCGGGTTGATTGCATTCGTCGAAACAGGGCGGACTTCAACAAGATTGAAGGTTGCAATCTTCCACCACACTGTAAGAGGTCAGAGGCAGACAAAAGCATAAACGTGAAAAATTAGAGTGTTTGATTCTCTGGAAGTACACACACATCCGTTGTTGTGGAAGTCCAGAATTGGTCGCGATTTGTCAGGTTTTCAAATTATTTGTTTCAAGATATTTGTCCATTCAAACCCAGTTGTCTGAAAAGAAAAATACAGAACCCTTTCATGATCCAGGGATAGCCTGTATATTGAATGCTTAGAACATCTTTCATGCTATAGAAGTGCTTGAGTTAGTGTTGATAGTTAAAACTCATGTTAATGTTGCTAAAAATGTGTTTTTGAGGAGCTGTTCAGCTTGCAAAGGATCATTTTTGAAATAGTTTTTGAAGATCTAACAGTATCCTGTTTCAAAATGAGCAGCTTCATTCTTGCCCTGCAATGTCAACAGTACACATAGAACATTCATTAATTGAAATCACCAACTATCATTTCTAGGCCTCAAAAGCAAAAGATTTTGATTGAAACGGAGAAGTCGTAGTGCTCCAAGTCTTCAAGACATACCAAAGTACTTCTCAAAAATACGCTCTAGGAATGCAGTAAAACTATGGAGAGAAATACAGAAGTAGATTTTATGGTGGTTTTTATATTTTCTTGCAGCTTTGCAATACTGTACAACAAATGAATATAACTACAGACATAAACAACTGCAGATTCTGAAATCAGGAGCAAGCTTTGTTATTGACCTGTGGCTGTGCAGATGTGCAATGCAACCTCTGGAAGACAGTAAAAAGACCAATCTGGTGTTAGCATTCTTATCCTTTTCCTCCTTATAAGAAAGTGCTATATCTCCCAATTATTAGTAACTTCACAACGACAAAGACTGCAGGTTGCGACAACTCAGCAATTCATAATTCTGTGATGCAGCACATCATCCATTTGAGTAGTACCAAAAGAAAATTGCAGCTGTACAGTAAAACAAATTAAAGGTTGGCAGTTTAAGTACTGCATTCATGAAGATGCATTAAGTTGTGCTGCAGTGGTGCCGTAAATCTTAGCACTCTCAGTGCCACTTTACTCCAGGTATTGAATGCTGTAAATTGCTGTTTTCTCTTTTCATTTTCCAGTTCCAGTAATAGCTCTAACTTAGTTTCCTGTTCCCTGAGGAAGCAGATGTGTGTAGGGGTTAGAAATGATGCATGGTGCCTAAAAAAGTCAGAGAGAGAACTCTAATGGTATTGATAATATGTTTCAAAATATTGCATCTGTACGAATTTCTTGATTAAAGGGCTTGTCCCACTTAGGCTATTTTTAGGCGACAGCCGGCAACTATCATAGTCATAGCAGGTCGCCGAAAAACCGCCGACTGGACCCCCTTTGACATAAAATTTGAAATAGAATTATTACTTTAACATTAAAAAAAACCGAAGTCAGCACAGCACCGGCGACAACCTACGTCAGCGCCGACAACCAACGTTAACCTGGCGGCAACCTACCTTAGCCTGGCGACAACTTACGACAGCACCTACGTCAGCAGAAGTCAAGTTACGCTCATTGGCGTCAAACCCACTGTCACCGATTGTCTCCAAAATGTTTTCAACATGTTGAAAATCCAGCGGCGACTGAGGAGACTACTCACGACCATGTGGCGACAGCCTAGTCTCCTAAAAAAAAATCGCCTAAGTGGGACAGGCCCTTATGTCTTTCATTGTAACTATCCATTCCATATTTATCATAATATATTATGATACATGATATAATATATTATGATACATGATTCTTCAGTTGTAGCCTCCCACCATTGGAGGCAGGGCAGCAACTGCCCTGGGAGGAGAGAAGTAACTATTTTATTGGCAGTTCCTATTCTGAATATAAATATTAGAATTTATAAAAGTGATAATATTGGGATAATATTACTTTAGAACCATTACCTATGTCTGCATATCCTAACCCAAGAACCACTTTTATCATCAAACTATTTAAGTTCAATTCTGCTGGGCATTAATTGGTCTGAAATAAAATTATTGTAATTATAATTTATAAATCATCCTACAAATTCTAGAGTTGTCATTCTGAATGGTTGATTAAATTTTCCACCCACCTACAGCTACGTATTATCTACAGCGCAACTCATCATTCCCTTTCAATAAGTGACGGCGCCCAAGACAGCTAACTCTCTGCATGCTGGTCGCAGAAGTGAATCTGCAATCACGCATTACAATTGCCCCACTTTTGAGAAATTCTACTACAACAGCAGCATTTCTTGCGTTAACTGTGTTCTTCTTAATCTCCTCTACTTTCTTTATCGTGTATCTGTACACCGTGGATGGCTTGATTGCAATCACGCGTAGTCTTTACACAGACTGGATCGCTCGCAACAAAAACCTCGGTGCATGTGACACCAATACACTTAACTAAAACTAAACGCAACTCCTTTCTCTCCGGCTTGTTCTATAATCTCACTTGATCACGTAACTTGCAATTTCTTTTAAAGTTTCGATGAATAATTAAATTTAATTTTCCATGTGTGGAAAATAAAATTCTCAATGTTGCAGGTAGACAAAAATGCTGAAGAAACTCAGCGGGTGAATCCGAAGATAGACACAAAATGCTGGAGCCTAAAGAAGGGTCTCGACCCGAAACATCACCTATTCCCTTGCTCCATAGATGCTGCCTCGCACGCTGAGTTTCTCCAGCATTTTTTCTACCTTTGATTTTTCCAGCATCTGCAGTTCCTTCTTAAAAATCTCAATGTTGCTACCTCTTGTGAGGTGCATACTTGGTCCTCATTGCAATACTAAACACATTATCCTAGTTTAGCAGCCCATTTTTTTCTCTATTCAACTAAACATGGTTTCACTTAAGCAATCACATATTTTAGCACATTTCTCAAAAAACTACCATATTCCCCAACTTCTTGTGCGGAGTTACAGGAAATTAATTGACTGAAATATAAGGAGTTTGAAACGCTGAGAATCTTTTACAATTTTTAAAATCCATGTTCCACTTTTTTAGCCATATTCAATTACTTTCCTGTAATTCATATTACAGGAACCTTTGGGATTTATTAAAATTATACACCATGATGGATTGTGGATTCACTTGATAACATATGTTGAAAAAAAATCATTTTTCAAATGTTTTCTGTATTGAAGATGTGGCAGTGTAGCATGTTTCAAAATAAATGTTTCCCACCCAATATTACCCTATTCATTTGGTCTCAAGCCAAATTTGAATGGGAACACACTATTCCATATTCACTTAAATTCCGAGTTATTTGATCATTATGAGAATTTAATGAAATTAATTTAATCCGATTCCATTACAATGATATGTGGAAAAGAGAAAAAAAAGTGAAATTGGTATGCAGGTTGTAAATGTTCACATGTAATAAAAAGTAGCTGCAGATGCTGGATTATTTCTCATTTCCAGTCCCCCACCCCCACTACAATGTCAGAGGAAGGGTCCCGATCCAAAACATCACCTATCCATTTTCTCCAGAGATGCCGCCTGACTCGCTGAGTTACTCCAGAATTTTGTGTTTCTCTTTGGAAATTTTCAGACAGTTTCTTGAAAGGTTAGGCCACCTGTTACGACAAATGGAGAATTAGCACCGGCTCCCTCATAGGTTATTATATGAGTAACTGGAGGAGGGTGTGAGAGAAGTCGGGATCAGTAGCACTAGTACATTCGTTCAAATCCTAAAAATGGACATTGTCAAAAAGAAACAATATTACCAGTTCATCATCTATCCCTGGCATTGGTGCATGAGGAGAAAAATAATGCAATAATAAGTGGAGCATAATTCATTTGAACAATACAATAGCTTTGGCCTCTGTTGTAGAAATACAGAAAATTGCTTCAAATTACTTGGTATTTATACATAGATCTTTGCGCCTAATCTCATGAGTTGACCTGTAACATAGTAATCTTGTTATTGGACTGCATTAATTCTCTTGAGGTAGTTATAATGAGGTGCTATCTGCCCTGCTAAGGTTAAACATGCCAGAACTGCATTGTTCAAAGAAAAGCAAAATACAGACTGGCTGCAGATTTTCATTATCAAACATTTACTCTAATGATTGTCGCTTGTGGTATGGTTATTTAGCATCTTAAAAGTATTATAATATACAGTGCCCTCCATAATGTTTGGGACAAAGACCCATCATTTATTTATTTGCCTCTGCACTCCACAATTTGAGATCTGTAATAGAAAAAAAAAATCACATGTGGTTAAAGTGCACATTGTCAGATTTTATTAAAGGCTATTTTTATATGTTTTGGTTTCACCATGTAGAAATTACAGCTGTGCTTATACATAGCCCCCCCCCCATTTCAGGGCACCACAATGTTTGGGACACATGGCTTCACAGGTGTTTGTAATTGCTCAGGTGTGTTTAAAGAGAATAAATCAGAGAAGGTAGTGCATCAGTGGATAACAAGGGAAATCAGGGATAGTATCAAAGCAAAGGATGATGCGTACAAAGTAGCCAGAAAAAGCAGTACACCAGAGGACTGGGAGAAATTTCAGAGACCAGCAGAGGAGGACAAAGGGCTTAATTAGGAAAGGAAAAGGAAAATAGATTATGAAAGAAAACTGGCAGGGAACATAAAAACTGACTGCAAAAGTTTTATAGGTATGTGAAGAGAAAGAGATTAGTTAAAACAAATGTACGTCCCTTGCACTCAGAAACAGGTGACTTGATCATGGGGAACAAGGATATGGCGGACCAATTGAATAACTACTTTGGTTCCGTCTTCACTAAGGAAGACGTAAATAATCTGCCGGAAATAGCAGGGGACCGCGGGTCAAAGGAGGAATTGAGTGAAATCCAGGTTAGTCGGGAAGTGGTGTTGTGTAAATTGAATGGATTAAAGGCCGATAAATCCCCAGGGCCAGATAAGCTGCATCCCAGAGTACTTAAGGAAGTAGCTCCGGAAATAATGGATGCATTAGTGATAATCTTTCAAAACTCTTTAGATTCTGGAGTAGTTCCTGAGGATTGGCGGGTAGCAAACGTAACCCCTCTTTTTAAGAAGGGAGGGAGAGAGAAAACGGGGAATTACAGACCAGTTAGTCTAACATCGGTAGTGGGGAAACAGTTATTAAAGATGGGATAGCAGCACAATGGTGAAATCATTGGACAAAGTCAGCATGGATTTACGAAAGGTAAATCAAGTCTGATGAATCTTGTGGAATTCTTCGAGGATGTAACTAGTAGCGTGGATAGGGGAGAACCAGTGGATGTGGACTTCCAGAAGGCTTTCGACAAGGTCCCACATAAGAGATTAGTATACAAACTTAAAGCATACGGCATTGGGGGTTCAGTGTTGATGTGGATAGAGAACTGGCTGGCAAACAGGAAGCAAAGAGTAGGAGTAAACGGGTCCTTTTCACAATGGCAGGCAGTGACTATTGGGGTACCGCAAGGCTCCGTGCTGGGACCCCAGCTATTTACAATATACATTAATGATCTGGATGAGGGAATTGAAGGCAATATATCCAAGTTTGCGGATGACACTAAGCTGGGGGGCAGTGTTAGCTGTGAGGAAGATGCTAGGAGACTGCAAGGTGACTTGGATAGGCTGGGTGAGTGGGAAAATGTTTGGCCAATGCAGTATAATGTGGATAAATGTGAGGTTATCTACTTTGGTGGCAAAAACAGGAAAGCAGACTATTATCTAAATGGTGGCCGATTAGGAAAAGGGGAGATGCAGCGCGACCTGGGTGTCATGGTACACCAGTCATTGAAAGTAGGCATGCAGGTGCAGCAGGCAGTGAAGAAAGCGAATGGTATGTTAGCTTTCATAGCAAAAGGATTTGAGTATAGGAGCAGGGAGGTTCTACTTCAGTTGTACAGGGTCTTGGTGAGACCACACCTGGAGTATTGCGTACAGTTCTGGTCTCCAAATCTGAGGAAGAACATTATTGCCATAGAGGGAGTGCAGAGAAGGTTCACCAGACTGATTCCTGGGATGTCAGGACTGTCTTATGAAGAAAGACTGGATAGACTCGGTTTATACTCTCTAGAATTTAGGAGATTGAGAGGGGATCTTATAGAAACTTACAAAATTCTTATGGGGTTGGACAGGCTAGATGCAGGAAGATTGTTCCCGATGTTGGGGAGATCCAGGACAAGGGGTCACAGCTTAAGGATAAGGGGGAAATCCTTTAGGACCGAGATGAGAAGGACTTTTTTCACACAGAGAGTGCTGGGTCTCTGGAACTCTCTGCCACAGAGGGTAGTGGAGGCCAGTTCATTGGCTATATTTAAGAGGGAATTAGATGTGGCCCTTGTGGCTAAGGGGATCAGAGGGTATGGAGAGAAGGCAGGTACGGGATACTGAGTTGGATGATCAGCCATGATCGTATTGAATGGCGGTGCAGGCTTCGAAGGGCCGAATGGCCTACTCCTGCACCTAATTTCTATGTTTCTAAATGCCTCCTTAATGCAGGTATAAGAGAGCTCTCAGCACCTAGTCTTTCCTCCAGTCTTTCCATCACCTTTGGAAACGTTTATTGCTGTTTATCAACATGAGGACCAAAGTTGGGCCAATGAAAGTCAAAGAAGCCATTATGAGACTGAGAAACAAGAATAAAACTGTTAGAGACATCAGCCAAACCTTAGGCATACCAAAATCAACTGTTTGGAACATCATTAAGAAGAAAGAGAGCACTGGTGAGCTTACTAATCGCAAAGGGACTGGCAGGCCAAGGAAAACCTCCACAGCTGATGACAGAAGAATTCTCTCTATTATAAAGAAAAATCCCCAAACACCCGTCCGACAGATCAGAAACACGCTTCAGGAGTCAGGTGTGGATTTGTCAATGGCCACTGTCTGCTGATGACTTAATGAACAGAAATACAGAGGTTATACTGCATGATGCAAACCACTGGTTAGCTGCAAAAATAGGATGACCAGGTTACAGTTTGCCACTAAGTACTTAAAAGAGCAACCATAGTTCTGTAAAAAGGTCTTGTGGACAGATGTGACGAAGATGAACTTATATCAGAGTGATGGCAAGAGTAAAGTATGGAGGAGAGAAGGAACTGCCCAAGATCCAAAGCATACCACCTCATCTGTGAAACATGGTGGTGGGGTGGTATGGCCTGGGCATGTATGGCTGCTGAAGGTACTGGCTCACTTATCTTCAATGAATATTCAACTGCTGATGGTAGTAGCATAATTAATTCTGAAGTGTATAGACACATCCTATTTGCTCAAGTTCAAACAAATGTCTCAAAACTCATTGGTTGGCGGTTCATTCTACAGCAAGACAATGATCTCAAACACACTGCTAAAGCAACAAAGGAGTTTTTCAAAGCAAAAAAATGGTCAATTCTTTAGTGGCTAAGTCAATCACCGATCTGAACCCAATTGAGCATGCCTTTCATATCCTGAAGAGAAAACTGAATGGGACTAGCCCCCAAAACAAGCATTAGGCTAAATATGGCTTCAATACAGGCCTGGTAGAGCATCACCAGAGAAGACACCCAGCAACTGGTGATGTCCATGAATCGCAACTTCAAGCAGTCATTGCATGCAAAGGATGTGCAACAAAATAGTAAGATTAAACGAGAACTTACCAAGTTTGAAGTTTGATCTTTATTTTATGAGGAGTTGCAATGAGGGATTTCGTGAAGACCCCGCCAGGCACACATGCGCGACATTCTTCAAAGCAGCGGTGTGGAATCACAGATGACAACAATGACTGAAGATAGTAAGATTAAAATAGACTTGAACATACTAGTTGACCTTATGATAGAGGGTTGGGAGCGGAGGACACAAAATCCCTCATCGCAACTCCTCATAAAATAAAGATCAATCTTGGTAAGTTCTCGTTTAATCTTACTATTTTACTTCAGAGTCACATGAGTGACTTCGTGACGATTTCAAAGCTCTGTGATTTCACGACATGGACAACGTCCATGCTCACATTCACACACTACCGTAATACTGATGGAGGAAGTATGTTAGCTTATTTCAGACTTGAACAAGCTGAAAAATAATAACATTTGTTAATACAACAATAAACCCCTGAACTCAGGGACAAACGTTTAGGGAACAGCACTTAAAACTGAATCCGCCAACGTTGCAGGAGCGGCCACATGTCTGTTATAAAACCGCTGAAATGTAGTGTCACTGGCCCAGCCTGCTAGTGCGAGGACATAATCCATGAACACCTCCATGGTCCTCGTTGCTGATGTGGATGCAGCCCTGGTAGAATGACATTTAAAAAATGTTAGTGTCTTACCTGCTGCACCGAATGCCACCTTGAGCCATCTGGAGATAGTCTGCACCGTCACCCTGTGACATGGGTTTCCATGGCTGACAACAGATCCGCCTCCATATTCCTGATGGCCATTTTCAGACCTGTAGTCGCAGGTCCGTGTAGTTTAAACAACTCTTTTATAAAGAAGTTACTTGATTATGGGTCGATCATTCGATCCAGGTTAATTCCTGTAGAGTCTTATCTCTCAGGTAATATAATATTGTGGTCGGGGAGGGATGGATAGAACATATCCCTCATAGTTAGGATACCAGTGGTGAGATCCCACTCCAATGTCGAGATAGGATGACAGTGCATTCCTGGCACTGTATACGGCACTGTAACTGAGGGACTCATCATAATGAAGACCCGTGAGGATGCCAGCACATTGGAGATCGTAGCAGATATGTAGGTGGTCTTGGTCCGACTGCAGAAAACCTCCCATATCCTTATGTAGATGAGGTACTGCTTCCTAGTGGACTCCCTCTGCACGATCTGTATGACGTCCATGGTCCTTTGTGTTCCAGAATCTGGCTGTGTTTCCTGCTACACCTGACTGATGGCAGAATGGGGAAAGCATAGAAATCCATTTCCCTCTATGTAGCGAGAACTTGTCCATCGCCACTGCCCCAGGATCTGGTTCTCAAGAGACATATGTTGGTATCTAATGGTTCAACCTGGACGGAAGGAGGTCGATATCTGGTGTTCCATATTAGGCTACAGTTTTAGCAAATATTTGGAGGTTCAACATCCACTTGATGTCGTTATTAAATACTTGTGACCTGGTGTCCGCCACTGTATTGAACTTGACGGGAAGGTACGGAGCTGATATCCAAATATTTCTTTCAATCCTCCAGTGCCACATTAATTTTGCCAATGCATCACCAGATATTGACTTGATACCACCCATAAGGTTTAAATACGTCACCTCAGTGGTATTATTGAAGACGGACATGCGTATGCTGCAGATTAGTGCATTAAGCCCGTAGCCCATGACATGCTTGCAGTATTTTGAAACAGTTTACCTAGTGATTGAAGAAAAGTAGACTCATGCAAATCCCATCTACCACCCCAACGGACAATGGTGTTGGTAGCTCCCCAGCCCTTGGTGCTTGCGTTGGTTTGTAACACAACTAATGGGTTTGATGTAATGATGGGATTTAATAACCACAAACATTGCTAACCCACCATTGTAGCTCAATTTATGCCTAGATTGATGGCTGCATTGGTCCGTAAAATGTCCAGCATTCGCTTTTAATGCCGTGATTTTGCTCTTTGCAAGCTTAGATAATGTAACGGCCCAATTATGTAGCTACCAGTTTACCGATTATATTAGCAATATGTCTAATAGTCGGTTTCCTGCGCAATCAAGGCTGCTACATGCCTCCATTATGTCTATAGCTTTGTTCCCTGGGATAGTGACACTCATCTCCCATGCATCCCAGAATGTATATAACCACTCTCCTACTTGTGGGGTTATACATGCAGCCCTTCCAAGAGAACCAGACCCCCTTACCTCCATGGTTGCCGGCGGGCCTGATGTTCTGGTTCCTGGTGTTCTGTTGGATTGTGTTGAGGTGCTTCCGGCGTGTAGGTCCTTACTGGTCTTTCACCCGAGGTCTTGCATATGGTGTTTGCCTGCGCACTGTCGCCCTGCTGGAGGGAGGTGGGTTCATCAACCCATCTGCCTTCGCCTCCTAATCCAGGCCCTAGGCCTGTTTGGGCAGGTCCTCCCCAAACAGCTGTCGTGGTGGTGGAGTGGTAGAGGTGCGACACAACCCTGCGAATTTGGGTTGAGGGTGGGCCGGATGGAGCTCTTACGAAAGCAGTTTATTTCGAATTGGGTGTTGCAGAGGAGGGCAAGAGCATCCTGCTGCTCATCGGTGACATTATCGCCATCTAGGGTCCTCGCGAATGCCGTGATGCCGGACGTCAGGATCTTGAGGATTTTCTGGAGGCGGACCTCCTGTGCTCTGATGGTGGAACTCATGTTCCCCCAGATTTGTGGGTTGTCCGTGAGGACGTTCAGGTTGACACAGTGGTCCGGAGCTTTGTACTTCTCCATGGCCTCTGCAAGTACTTGATCTTGACGCTGGTGAGTGGCCAAGAAGTTTATGCTCCCCGCCAGTTTGGGATGCAGCGGTTTTCCAGAACGCGCTGGCATGGCAAATTTTGCAACCACGTCCAGCAGGTCTGCTGCTGGCACTGGAGCAGTGGGCTCTTCTACTGGCTCTTCATCGAAGTCAGCCATCTGCTGAATTCTAGCACTGCCGGCTGATGACGGTGAGATGCTAGGTAGCCTCATGGTCTGGCCCCTAGATCGGTGAGACCCACGCTCCTGTCGGTCCATGTCTCGCTGGAGAAGTTGCTCCACCACGAGCTCCATCCTGGCCATGCGACCGCCGCCGCTAAACGCGGACGACAAGTCGACTTCCCCAGGTTCTTCGTATACTCTGGGGCTTCCACCAGCGGACCGCACCTCGTCAAGGTGATAACAAGGATCCGCTGGCAGGTCGTCGTTGGCAGCCGCTCCAGCGGGGCCGTGCGACTCCCACGCGGACATACCGCTAGTCCGCCATCGTGCGGATTGTGGCGGTCCCCCTGCCTGATACGAAGGCTTACCCGACTTCCGGGCAGCGTCTTTAGAACGAATTGGAAGGATAAGACTACTGAATGAATAAACGTTATGGTAAACTCAGGGGGTTTCTAATTTATTCCCTCCATAGGAGAAACATGACAATTGTACAATCAAATACCTTTTTTTCCCATCCTTGGCTCCCAGGCAGGCAAGAGGTTGGAACAGGTGTAAAGTTCCCTTGGGCAGTTCCCAGCCAGCTGGCACTCTCCCACTTTGCTCTGCCCCATTACCTGGTTAAGTAGATAGCCCGCAGAATCCCTGCAGGCTGTGGAGTGAGTCGGGCTGCTGCTCTGCCGTCGCTTGCTCCGGACGGCGAGCCCGCAAGGCCCCCCCCTCCTGAATGCATGCCGTCAGCCCGCGGTGTCCTGCGGGCTGCGGTGTAGAGTCGGGCTGCTGCTCTGCCGTCGCTTGCTCCGTACGGCGAGCCTGCAAGCCCCACTCCTGTATGCATCCTGCCAGCCCGCGGTGTCCTGCGGGCTGCGGTGTAGAGTCGGGCCGCCTCTGCCGTCCTCCGCTGGCGAGTGTGTGTGAGCCCGGACCCTCCTGGTCAACGGCTCTTCCCGACTCCAGTGTAGGTGCCGCCGCTGACTGCCCGCGGCAGTCAGTTTCAAGGCGGCCTAGAGACTGACAGAGTCACCTGTAAAGAAAAAGGACCGCAGGTTAGTTTCCTTACCTGCAGGTCCCTGCAGTAGAGGAGCAACGCTCCTCCCTGCCTGTCGGTCACATGCGGTCGACGATATGTCTCGCATGTGTGCCTGGCGGGGTCTTCACGAAGTCACTCACGTGACTCCGAAGTAAAATACTAAACATGACTACTTTCATTTACATGACATTGCTGTGTCCCAAGCATTATGGTGCCCTGAATGGGGGGGACTATGTATAAACAATGCTGTGATTTCACCATGGTGAAACCAAAATATATAAAAATGGCCTTTATTAAAATCGAACAATGTGCACTTTAACCACATGTGATTTTTTCTATTACAAATCTGAAATTGTGGAGTACAGAGGCAAATAAACAAATGATTGATCTTTGTCCCAAACATTATGGAGGGCACGCTAGGTCTGTGGGGCACCTTTTATATATTGTTTATGTTCTCAACATCAGTACAGGGGATAGAATATTTATTTCTGTTTTAGTGTGTAGTACAAAAGAGCCTGTTTAAGGAAAGTGGATTTATCTGAAAGGGTTGTTACTGGATCGCTTTCAGAATTTTCAGGCTTTAAAATGATGCAGTATTAGAAAATAAGATGATATTGTTACGATGGCTTAAGGCAATGTTGTATTTCAAATACTGAGTCAGCGCTGTTGTTCCCACCTTCTAGACAATTTACTTGCTTTACTGTGTTGCGGGCTAAATCATATTTTCTGTGCATCTCCATTAATTATCCCCCTCTCCAAGTGGAAAAGCAAACCTTTTATCCAATGTGTTTATGTAGTGGAGATTTACTTTCATTTTTCAGTTGACAGCTGTGTTTGTCTTTTTAATGTTTTTTAGTCTTTATATAGATAACTGCATGGAACAGTGGTGGATAAGTGGTAGCCAAAGATTGGCTCATTAAATTGGAGAATGAGCACATGAACCAATTTCTGATTTTTTTGTCACTTACTTCATCTGCATTGTGATGGCATAACTTTCTCCAAAAACTTTTGGTTCTAAAAAAAACTTCCTAAACATATACGTCTTTCTATCGGCAGCAAATTCCATTTATTTCCTTTGCCTTGGTCTTCATTTTACCCTCCCAGTTCTGCAAAACAGCCTCAGAATTGCTACATTTTAATTTAATTTTTTAAATATTTGTCGCCTTCTCATTTTCCCTTTACTTCGAACAAGAAATTTGTATGTTTAGTAGGCCGTTCATATAGCCACATTATTTATTTCTACATTTTGATCATGGAAAGATAAAAAATGCATGTAATGTGAAATGAACATTGACTCAACATTTCATTCAATCTTTCTTGCCACAGTACGAAGTCTTGGCTCCAACAACCTTCCTGCAGGAGTGAGTTAATCTTTGGAACTAATGGGAAATGGTTCAACCTATTGTGACTACATTCCTGCGCTCCTAGGAATAGTCCTAACCTACTCAATCTCTCCCTGTAGCTCAGGCCCTCGAGTCCTGGCAACATACTCATAAATCATCTCAAAATCCAGCTTGACATCATCTTTCCTATACCATGGTGACTAAATTTGAACTGTGGCCTCACCAATGTCTTATATAACTGCAACATGACCTCCTAACCTATATTGGAAGGAAGCTCATTAATTAAGCACTGTCCTTAGGAATCCTGCATGTCCGGGGCTGGATTTATTGATTTCTAACCGCAAACATCTTCCGTTGTGGAAAAACATGACAAACTATTGGTATGTTTTCTCCTTGACACCTATTGATTGTAGTTTTACCAAGGATTCTTGATGTCACAATAAACAAAAAACAAACACATACAAATACTGCAAATCTGAAATGAGAACATAAAATACCAGAAACATTCAGCAGGTCAAGCAGCATCTGTGGAGAAAGAAGCAAGGTAAACATTTCAGGTCTTGGCTTTGACAAAGAGTCTTCAACATCAATTGTGTTTCGGGTCAAGATCATTATTCAGACTCACTAAGTGTCAACTGAAGAAGGGTCCCAACCCGAACATCACCTATTCATGTTCTCCAGAAATGCAGCCTGACCCACTGAGTTACTCAAGCACTTTACGTCCCTTTTTGTAAGCCAGCATCTGTAGTTCGTTGTGTCTAAGTCTTACCAAAGGCTTAGACGCTATCTGTGCTACATATTTGGGTATCGTGTCTATGGAACTCTATTCTACACAATGCCTAACTGGTCCAAATCTTCTCCTTCTGTGTAAAGTACAACAGTAACAAAATTGAAAATACTCAGAGCTAAGTGATCCGATCAGATAAAAAGCTCATCATGCTACATGCAGCCAGAAATGGTGAAGTTCAACCAAACAATGTACGGGAAAGACAGGCCTTGCTATGTCATGGCCCGGGATGTGAGAAGTCAAGGCTGAAGCATCCATGAGCATATTCAGCCAAAATGCCAGTGGTGATACACTGTGACTTCCTTGTGAAATCCCCCACATCACAGAAGATTCCAATTCACCCCATTTGATACAGAATTAGTTGAGAGCACTGGATATTGGATATAGAAGACACAAAATGCTGGAGTAACTCAGCGTCTCTGCATAGAAGGCAGGATCTCTGGATAGAAGGAATGGGTGACACATCTATGTTCTCCAGAGATTCTGCTTGATCTGCTGAGTTAGTCCAGCACTTTGCTCCTTCTTCAGTAAGATTGATTGGGAGTGTATGCTTTTAATAAAGTGACTATTGCCATGTAATCTATGGTGTACACCTGGTAAAGGCAAGGCACAAAAGGTTAAGTTAACAAAACCCTGGATAAAGATAAGGAGCTTTTAGGGAGAGAACGAAGAACACATGGTAATGGATAGGTTTTGAAGTCTGAAGCTGAATTCAATGGCAATGTACCATATTGATTTATCCAGTGAACAGCAAGGTGAATTATTTTACATTGTATGAAATCATTTAAAACACATTCTTAAAAATAGACAATGTTCAGTTCAAATTTAATGCCTACCATCCTAGATACCAGCAAAAGCCTATGTGCGCTCAATTTTAAAGCAGTACATTTGTCAACTTTCTCCACATTTTTGGTTTTATCAAATTTGTCGTTTCTCATGTCTAAGATGCACAACAAATGCAGTTGGATTATTTCATTAGGAGAAATAGTGGACAATTAACCGTGTTTAATTTTGCCTAAGACCAACTCTAAGGGAGGAGGTACTCATCACAATTGCAGATTTTCCTTTTCCTAATTCATCCATGGCATTCAAATTGCTGTTCAATGGGGATTAGTTGAAAGTGTAATACAGAATTAAATAAGGAAGCTCATAATTACCGCTTAGCTATATTCACTGAGACCTTTAGGGAAACTTCCCTTGGTGTCAGTGCATAACTCTGATACCCCTTCTAAAGCAATACCCCTAATCAAACCTTCAAAAGTTAATGTCTTTACTTAAAGTGGGAGTTAGCACAATTTTCTTTGTAAAATTGCAAACATGTCAAATACTGCCATATTGAAAATAAAAAAGATACTTTTGAATTCTTGCATTAGACTTAATGGTTAAACATTCAGCTGAATAGATAATTGAATGGATCATGGAGTTATGGCTAATTGATCACCCAAATGAAATAAAGCTGCAGATGGATTCAGGGACAAAGCCAGAAATGCTGGGTGGTGCAGAGTAGAGTTGCTGCCTTACAGCTCTTACAGCACTGGAGACCCGGGTTTGATACCGACTATGGGTGCTGTCTGTATGGAGTTTGCACGTTCGCCCCGTGACCGCGTGGGTTTTCTCTGAGATCTTCAGTTTCCGCCCACACTCCAAAGACGTACAGGTTTGTAGGTTAATTGGCTTGGTATAAGTGTAAATTGGTCCTGTGTGTGTAGGACAGCGCTGATGTGCAGGGATCACTGGTCGGTGCGGACTCAGTGAGCCTGTTTCCGCGCTGTATCTCTAAACTCAGGCAGTCAAGCAGCATTTGTGAAAAGAAAAACTAGTTCATGTACCAAAAGGTTTTTCTCTTCACAAATGCTGCTTGACCAGCTGAGATATTTCTGTTATGGTTACCCAAAGGACCTCTCTGCAGTTTGAGACAAATTAATTATATTGTTCCTATTAGCCTGCAGCCAAGATACAAAATCAGCCAAGCATGGTCTTTGATACTCAGTTCCATGTTTCTCTTTCTATTTTTTTGATAGCTCAGCCATGGTTGAAACATATCTGCTTGTGGAAAATTATAGGAATCTGTTTTCCAACCACTTTATTGTGCATTGATTAAGAGAGCAATACATGCATCTGAAGAGTCGGCAAATTATACAGTCACATCATTTATACCTGACAGAGAATTCTGGGTTAACCATGCAAGTTGTTTTTACTGTTTATTTTTAAATATAGATGGATCTTTTGTTTAATCTCCAGTCCAATCATTTGTGGTATAGTTATTACAGTTGAACTGTATCTTATGTATTCAAAGGAAATAATTCCAAATGGGTAAAAATCAATGTGAACCAATGGTGAACAACTATTGATTGAGCTTGACACCAACCTCGAGCTAAAGAACTAGAATATGATGATTGATAGACATCGTGCTCCTTGGGGAATTTGTAACAATGCATTGTGAAGTAAACATTAAAAGAATTGAACTCCAACAAGCGAACCATTACATTTGCTGATGTTTATATGATTACAATTAACAAGGCAACTGTTAATTAAGAAGGCAGAATACATTATGATTGGTGTGGGATTTGATATTTGTGCTCGGAGAGAGTGCAGGGTCAGATAAGTGGAGGCTGACTACCAAGGCAGTGAGCAGATTACAGCAGCAGAGAAGATTAAGCTGAGCTGTGCATAGCTTCCGTAATGCTTCCTGTGGATGTTTTATTTCCTGAAGTCATAACATCTCCATGCAGGAGAGACTATTCACCTTTCAACCAACAGGCTTGTTTTGGAATCCAGAATCAGTGGTCTAAAATTATTGAAATTGGAACCCTGTAAGTGTTGCTTTTGATGCATGACCTTGCATTTTCCACTAAATTGAAAATGGTGCACTGGCTACTTTTATTTAATTTCACATTCAGCAAAATGTACACCTTAGAAACAAAAGCAGTGAAAATTCCGTCCGTTTTTCAACAGGATTGGTGAAAGAACCATTGTAAGTGAAATGTGTCTCAACGATTGGCAAGTTAGCATTTTTTTATTGCTTGCTAAATATTCCTGATTCAAGCATAAAATATGTCGATGTAAATGCTGTGAATTTTGTCATTTACTTCCAAAAGAGATTGTGAAATAAATATAGAATGACAAGAGATGATGTCCCATAAAACCACAAAAAGGCCACTTATTGTGACACGTACACTGTGAATTCAGACATGAATCCAGATGCAACAAATGAACCATGACATTTGCTGATTGCAGGATTTCATTTATAAACAAGATGTGGTTGGGGGAAGGTGTGGTGTGTATAATACAAATCCTGCAAATTAGGCCGAACAAGGCCAGCCTTACTACATTATTAAGAGAGGTAGGCAATAGCCATGTAGGAGAATGCTTAACAGGGTGAAGCACAGTAGATTTGAAGGCTTGTCATTAATATTGAAATGGGTCAGCAAATGAGACAAAGTCCTCCATGGTGGATCGGGTGGAAGAGGATCTTTGGATTTCAAAGGTTTTGAAAGTGAGTTGGAGATCTCAATCATCTTCAATCAACTCGTATTTCCTCTTCACCAGGTTTGTTGCAACCTATTGGTCACATTGCTTCCAGATAAAAGATATCTCCTGCAGGTTTCCACCATGCTGAAAGTGTGCTTCATGAAAGCAGGTGAAAATATTATACCTGAGAGAAGCAAGCATTACGATACGATGTTTAAGAAGTAACTGCAGATGCTGGAAAATCGAAGGTAGACAAAAATACTGGAGAAACTCAGCGGGTGAGGCAACATCTATAGAGCGAAGGAAATAGGGTATGTTTTGGCCAAGACCCTTCTTCAGACTGATGTGAGGGTGGGGGTGGGGGGGTCAGGAAGAAGAAAGGAAGAGGCGGAGACAGTGGACTTAGGGAGAGCTGAGAAGGGGAGGAGAAAGCAGGGACTACCTGAAATTAGAGAAGTCAATGTTCATACCGCTGGGGTGCAAACTGCCCAAGCGAAATATGAGGTGCTGGTCCTCCAATATACAGTGGTCCTCCCTCTTGCCATGGAGGAGCCCCAGGACTGAAAGGTCGGATTTGGAATGGGAGGGGGATTGAAGTGCTGAGCCACCGGGAGATCAGGTAGGTAAATGTGAACTAAGCAGAGGTGTTGGACGAAATGATCACCAAGCCTACGCTTGGTCTCACCGATGTAGAGCAGCTGACATTTAGAGCAGCGGATGCAATAGATGAGGTTGGAGGAGGTGCAGGTGAACCTCAACCACACCTGGAAAGACTGTTTGGGTCCTTGAATGGAGTCAACTATGCGATACAATAGTACTTTTTTCATCCCCTGAGGGAAACAGGTCTGCAACCGGTCACAACACACAACAGGTACATGAAAACTTGAAATTAAAATTATATTAAAAGTGAACAAAAAAAGACTAGCGACTAGTTGGGCTCAATAGCGCCACACCCTCCATCAGGCAGTGACCTGGTTCGAGAAGAGATATTTTGTCTCAGAATATATAAGGGGGAGAGAAAAAGGAAAGAGAAGACATTCCTATCTTGCAGGAAAGAGCTGCAAATGCTGGTTTAAATCGAAAGTAGACACAAAATGCTGGAGTAACTCAGCGGGGTTGGCAGCATCTCTGGAGAAAAGGAATTGGTGACGTTTTGGGTCAAGACCCTTAGACTGGATTGGAGTAGGAACTTATTTCAGGACCATTGTTAAATCTCTGGTTGAAGTCATTCTGGAATTGATAGGGTGTTAATGACTAAAATCCTACATTATTCCATTAAGTGCTGTAACTGAAGAATTTCCTGCAGTAAAGAAAACAAATTGACGAGTTTAGTATGAATAGTTTGCACTTTATTCATTTAGACAGTGAAAGGTAATTCAGCACTACAATTAAAGATTTTATCTTTCTGAATTTGAGTTTATGTCTAGCAAGACTATCTAAGATGTATATCATCATTACAAAAATATATTATTAAAGAATGAAACAGCATAGAAACAGGCCATTTGGCCCATCAGGTTTGTACTGACCATCAAGGACCCACCCATTTACACAAATTCCACATTAGTTAATTCTTTTTAAATTCTCCCCATATTCTCATAATTCTCCCCTCTTCTAGAGCATTCACTGATACACCAGGGGTGATTTACAATGGCCATTGAATCAATCAACCTGAACATCTGTGGAAGATGGGAGTAAATTGCATCACCAAGCGGAAACTCACACATTCACAGGGAGAATGTACAAATTCCACAGACAGCAGCTGAGGTCAGGATTAAATCTGGGTCGCTGACACACCGATCCAGAGGCTCTACTTGGCAGTGCCACTATATCTAATGGTGTTGCAATATCATCCATCACTAGACGCAGTGATGATGTCTCACCTTGATTGTCATCAAAAAGATTACGTGTTGACTGTCCCTGCATAATTGGGGGTTCACTTCATAGACATCTTTATCTCACCACCTTCTCCACAATTCTCCTGGTTAACTGGTCTGGTGTGGGGGCGGAAGAAAACAGGCTACAGGAGGAAATTAGCAGGTCAGGCAGCGGCTGTGGAAGGAAACGGATAGATGACATTTCGGGTCAGGAGTCTTCTCATTTCTCACTGACCATGTCAAGATAATTCTTACAATCACATAGTTTCATTATTTCCCTGAAATCACATCTCTTCCGCTCTGATCTGTTGGGTGGTCTCAGTATAAAAACTTTGTGGTGCAGGCTGAATATTATCTACTAATCACTTGTGTTATGATGGTTGCGGAAACAAAGAACTGCAGATGCTGGTTTTTAGAGCAACTATTCAGCGGGTCAGACAGCATCTTTGGAGAACAAGGATGGGTGACGTTTCGGGTTGGGACCCTTCTTGAGTTCCTTGTGTCTCTAACTTTAACTCTCCCCTTGTGGCTTGCTGTTTTTGTTTACCAGTAATTCCGTGAATGGTCTACTTTTCGCAACTGCATTAAAGGTACATGTTGTCGGAATGAAGTGTAGTAGTTATTGCCTGGGAACACGAAAGAAGCTGGAGAAATGTGAACTAATAAATTTAAAGCATCTTGTAAGTGTATTGGCACTATATTGTACCAATCAGGCAAGTGACAACTCTAATAAATGTAAAGTCCATTTAGAGTTCAATTGTTCAAAATTGATTCTTTACAGGTAATGGTTATGCTTTTAGTTTAGGCATAAATACAAATTAGCAGCTCATGGCATTTTCAGATAAACTGAGGAGACGGGTAAGACAAAGTAAGATAAGTTCATAAAACAAACTGGCCATCCAAAATGGTTTGACACCACTGCTGACCCTAGATTGTCGTTTTCAAAATTGTAGTTTGCAAAATTGGGTTGGTATACAAGGAATAATTGAGATTAAATACTGTTGACGCCCTCAGGTAGAATTTGAGGCTAATTTTGCATGCAATTGGACGTATAATGCCTTCCTTAGTCCTGTATTGCAGATAGGACATGTTGCTAAAGTGCCAGCCTCAATAAACTCCTCTGGCAGCTTGTTCCATATACCCATTACCCTCAGGTTCCTATTCGATCCTTCCCCTCTCATCTTAAGCCTATGTCTCCTAGTTCTTCTTTCCCTACTCTGGATAAGGTCTGTACATTAGCTTATGAAGTCGATGCTCTCACAGATGAAGACCATTGTGCCAAAAGTCTTTTTGATAACTCTGTCCACCGATGATGTCAGTTTCAGGGAACGATGTAGATCCCTCTGTCCTACAACACTTTCCATGGCTCTATTACATAGAAACATAGAAAATAGGTGCAGGAGTAGGCCATTCGGCCCTTCGAGCCTGCACCACCATTCAATATGATCATGGCTGATCATCCAACTCAGTATCCTGTACCTGCCTTCTCTCCATACCCCCCCCCCCCCGATCCCTTTAGCCACAAGGGCCACATCTTTTTTTTTTTTTTTTTTTAATATTTTTTTTATTAGAAGTAAATACATAATAAAAAGCATTTTGTTTGTTATAGTCATACATTTAATATTATTTATATTAACAATTGTATAGTAATTGTACTTCTCTATATATTTTAATTTTTATGTTGATAGAAAATAGTAGAGAGGGGAAAAAACAAAAACAAAAAAAAACAAAAGAAGAATGGAGTATTCAACTGATTATGCATCATTGGAGATATATCCGCGGGTTATAAAATGTAATTCTTCATCTATTCCCTAATTCAGGTTTCAGTCAGGTTCTCGTGCCGAACCAATTTGCCCCTTCAAATATTCAATGAATGGGGACCATATTCTTGTGAATAGTTCTTGTTTACCCATTAAGACAAATCTTAATCTTTCCAAATGTAGGGTCTTCGACATTTCCATAGTCCACATTTTAATTGTGGGGGTTTAGGGCCTTTCCAGAATTTTAATATTAATTTTTTCCCAATTATTAAACTATAATTGATAAAATTTCTTTGGTTTGTTGAGAATAATTGATTTGGTTCTCGTATTCCCAATATTATTAATTTTGAATCAGGGACCAATTTGGTATTGTCAACTTCCGAAATTATCTTAAAGATTTCCGTCCAAAAATTATTAATTTTTATACAGCTTACAGATGTGTGCGTTAGATTAGCCTCTAAGTGTTGACATTTATCACAAATAGGGGATACACATGGGAAAATTCTGCTTAATTTGGTTTTCGAATAGTGCAATCTATGTAATACTTTAAATTGTATTAAAGAATGTCTAGCATTTAACGAACAGTGATGTATATGTTGTAAGCTTTCATCCCATATTTCTGGGCTTATTATTTGACCTAGTTCGTTTTCCCATGATTGCCTATATATTTCCGTCATGGGTGCATCATTATCTAATAAAATATTATAAATATAAGATATCAATTTTTCTGTGTTCGGGTGTTTATTCAAACATTCATCAAGAATTTCTGTCTTTCTATTTCTATAGTCCTGTGTATTTGACTTAGCATAGTCTCTAATTTGTAGATATCTAAAGTAGTCTTTTGAATGAAACCCATAAATTTGTTGTAGTTCCAGAAATGAAAGAAAGGAAATGTTCCTATAGAGATCGCCCATCTTAGTAATTCTGTGATTTTTCCATTGTAAAAAACCTTTATCCATCATTGAGGGTTTAAATGTAGCATTGTTTACAATGGGGTACAAGGGCCACATCTAACTCCCTCTTAAATATAGCCAATGAACTGGCCTCAACTACCTTCTGTGGCAGAGAATTCCACAGACTCTGTGTGAAAAATGTTTTCCTCATCTCGGTCCTAAAGGAATTCCCCCTTATCCTTAGACTGTGACCCCTTGTTCTGGACTTCCCCAACATCGGGAACAATCTTCCTGCACCTAGCCTGTCCAACCCCTTAAGAATTTTGTAAGTTTCTATAAGATCCCCCCTCAGTCTTCTAAATTCTAGTGAGTACAAGCCAAGTCTATCCAGTCTTTCCTCATATGAAAGTCCTGACATCCCAGGAATCAGTCTGGTGAATATTGTTCACTGTGAAAGCTGTACACTGGTTTAGCATCTCTTAATTGCGCCACCGTGCACATAGGTGAATTAAATTCCATTTGTCATTCCTCAGCCCACTTTCGCAGCTGTTCAAGATCCCATTATAATTCTTTACTGTCTGCAATATCTTCTATTTTAGTGTCATCTTCAAACTTACTAATGATGCTTTGTGCAATCTCATCCAAATCATCAATATAGATAGGGCAAATAACAATGGGCCTGGCACCGACTTCTCAGGCACACTACTAATTACAGGCCTCCAGATTGCGAAGCACCCTTCCACCACCACTCGCTACTTCCTACCACCAAACCAATTATCTTTCCAATTAGTTAGCTGTCCCTAGATCCCATGTATTCTACCCTTCGAAAGCAGCCAACTGTGTCAAAGACCTTTTTGAACTTCATATAGACTGTCTACTGCTCTACCCTCATCCATCTTCTTTGTTACTTCTTTAACTTTCTTGGTTCCCTACTCCTGCTAGCCTTGCCCTTCACTGTAACAAGAACATGCGGATCTTGAACTTTTGCTGTCTCACTTTTAACAGCCTCCCACTTGATGGACATCCCTTTACCTGCAAACAACCTATTTCGATTAACTTTTGCATGCTCTAATCTAATACTGTAAAAAGAATAAGTCTTCCCCACAATTTAGAACTTTTAACTAGTGGAATTTAGAATGTTCTTTTGGTAGTTACCAATTGCCTTGGAATGAACATTTACAGAATCCAATCCATCCAAGCATCCTCGTCGGCCCATGCATACTTATAGAATGTCTGAACAAGGGTCTCAACCCGAAACGCCACCTATTCCTTCTCTTCAGATATGCTGCCTGACCCGCTGAGCTACTCCAGCATTTTGTGTCTACCTTCGATTTAAACCAGCATCTGCAGTTCTTTCCCACACTTATAGAATCCTAATTCTGAATAACCATAACTGTATTTTTACTAAGTTGTTGTTTGTTGAAGAATGTTGATCAAATTAGCAGCATTTCCTGGGTTGCAATAACTGCAATCTTGGCTGTGAAACACTTTGGGACATACTGAAATGTAAACATGGTGGGAATGTAAGAACGTTTAAGCTTCCCATTGCAATTCCTATTTGAGCTTTTCTGCTGCATTTACAGTTCTGATTTTGAAATCTAGAGTTAATTTTATAGGATGCGTTGGCATTTCAGTGCACGTGGTAGTAGCAGATTTGTTTGATATCCCCATCTTAAAACATTGTCAGCTTGTTAAGCAGATTTCAGAGGGTGAAGATATCTATTCTGTTTTTCAAAGCTACTTCCTTGCTTTAACTGCCAACAAGCTTTTCTATGAAGATGATGTATGAAATAATGGGTTATTTTGTGTTCAAGAATAACTTGACCCATGTAAATCTGACAGTCTCACAATGATAAGCCATGGGTTGCACCCTGCCATCTCTCTGACAATTGAACGAGTTTCTCTGCCTGTTTTAGTCATCCTTCAGAGTAGGCTATGCAATTTTTCAGATAATAGCAAATGATCAGTGGATTATCCTCTTAAATTTTAGTGACAATAAAAATATTGCCTTTCAGAGGGTGAAGAACAGATGTTCTTTGCTGTGAGTCAGTGCAGTTTGCAGTGGAGATGTTTTCAAAATGAAAAGTGAATGATTGGGGATAAGCATCATTCACGTTTGTTTGTATCACTATATACGCAGTTAAAGGCCATTATTATAATTCCTGTTTTAAAAAGAACTGCAATCTGATTTTTATATAACAACAAAATAAAGGTATTCCTCCATTTGCACTTTGGCGGTGAACCTAAATGAAAACCAACAATCAACACCAACATGGGTATACATTGGTAATAATGAATTGGTGAAAAAAGAACTAGGCAAAGGGATTTGTTCAGCCCTCTTGCTTCAATTTTGTAGTTCACAGATCTCAAGGAACTGTGATATTTTGTAAAATATTATTTAGATGTAGCCTTTGTTATAAATATAGGGCACAAAGTGCAGCAGTAACTCAGTGGGTCAGGCATCTTAGAAACATAGAAATTAGGTGCAGGAGTTGGCCATTCGGCCCTTCGAGCCTGCACCGCCATTCAATATGATCATGGCTGATCATCCAACTCAGTATCCCGTACCTGCCTTCTCTTCATACCCTCTGATCCCCTTAGCCACAAAGGCCACATCTAACTCCCTCTTAAATATAGCCAATGAACTGGCCTCAATTACCCTCTGTGGCAGAGAGTTCCAGAGACCCACCACTCTCTGTGTGAAAAAAGTCCTTCTCATCTCGGTCCTAAAGGATTACCCCCTTATCCTTAAGCTGTGACCCCTTGTCCTGGACCTCCCCAATATCAGGAACAATCTTCCTTCATCTAGCCTGTCCAACCCCTTAAGAATTTTGTAAGTTTCTATAAGATCCCCTCTCAATCTCCTAAATTCTAGAGAGTATAAAACGAGTCTATCCAGTCTTTCTTCATAAGACAGTCCTGACATCCCAGGAATCAGTCTGGTGAACTCCCTCTATGGCAATAATGTCCTTCCTCAGATTTGGAGACCAGAACTGTACGCAATACTCCAGGTGTGGTCTCACCAAGACCCTATACAACTGAAGTAGAACCTCCCTACTCCTATACTCAAATCCTTTTCCTATGAAAGCTAACATACCATTCGCTTTCTTCACTGCCTGCTGCACCTACATGCCTACTTTCAACGACTGGTGTACCATGACACCCAGGTCTTGTTGCATCTCCCCTTTTCCTAATCGGCCACCATTTAGATAATAGTCTGCTTTCCTGTTTTTGCCACTAAAGTGGATAACCTCACATTTATCCACATTATACTGCATCTGCCAAACATTTGCCCACTTACCTGGCCTATCCAAGTCACCTTGCAGTCTCCTAGCATCCTCCTCACAGCTAACACTGCCCCCCAGCTTAGTGTCATCCGCAAACTTGGAGATATTGCCTTCAAATCCCTCATCCAGATCATTAATGTATATTGTAAATAGCTGGGGTCCCAGCACGGAGCCTTGCGGTACCCCACTAGTCACTGCCTGCCATTGTGAAAAGGACCCGTTTACTCCTACTCTTTGCCTCCTGTTTGCCAGCCAGTTCTCTATCCACATCAATTCTGAACCCCCAATGCCGTATGCTTTAAGTTTGTACTTAACTTTATGTTCTCTGAAGTACGTGGATTGCTGACGTTTCGTAGCAGGACCCTTCTTCGGTTTTTGTTATGGGGGATTTGTAGCAGGTTTTTTTAGAAAACATTGTTTAAAATAGTTGGCAGTTCATGGGCACATCCATATTTCTGTATATTTGTCAGCTGACGTATGATTTGAGAATTACATGAGAAAATAGCAAAAAAGAGTTGATTTTGCTTATCTAGTAATTTTGACTAAGTACGCCGATACCATCTTCACTTGTTATATTGTTTAAACAAGGTAGATATCACCAACAATATTTAAGCATTTATAAAGTAATACAGCACGGAGACAGGCCCTTCGGCTCAACTTTCCTATAGCGACCAAGGTACCCCATCTAAGCTAGTCCCACTCGTTTGGCCCATATCCCTCTATTAGGTCTCCCTGCAACCTCAGGTGCACCAGAAAATAACAATCCAAGTCTGTCCAACCTCTCCGTGTAGCTAATGCCCCTGTCCCACTTAGGAAACCTGAACGGAAACCTCTGGAGACTTTGCGCCCCACCTCAGGTTTCCGTGCGGTTCCCGGAGGTTTTTGTCAGTCTCCCTAAGGTCGAAAGTGGTTTCTGTTACTTCTATGTTCCGGCGATTATTTATAAAAATTCAAAACCGGCCACGACTAAAAAAAGGTTGCCATTTTAAAAATCGGTAACTTTTTAGTCGAAGCCGGTTGCGATGCTAGTTGAAGGTGGTTGCCGGAGGTTGCAGGTAGTGGAAGGTAAGACCTTTTTTTCACCCAGTTTTATTCCACCAGGGAGGTCTTACCTTTCACTACCTGCAACCTCCGGCAACCACCTTCAACTAGCATCGCAACCAGCTTCGACTAAAAAAATACCGATTTTTAAAACGGCTGGCAACCTATTTTTAGTCGCGGCCAGTTTTGAATTTTTTGAAATAATCGCCGGAACATAGAAGAAGCGGAAACCACTTTGGACCATTAGGGAGACTGACAAAAACCTCCGGGAACCGCACGGAAACCTTGGGTGGGGCGCAAAGTCTCCAGAGGTTTCCGTTCAGGTTTCCTAAGTGGGACAGGGGCATTATACTCCCTAATCCAGGCAACGTTCTGGTGAACCTCCTCTGCAACCTTTTCAAAGCCTCTACTTCCTTCCTGTAATGGGGCGACAAGAACTGCATGCAATATTCCGAATGTGGTCCATCCTCGAACTGACGCTTCCTAATCTTAATGAACATTAAATTTAAGTATGACAAAAAAATTGGCACTTGTGAATAATTCAGTTTGCACCAAATGAAAAATCTTAAAATTGATTTTGACAGAGGTAGACTAATAAAGAAATTTATACTCTTCATTGGGAAATAAAATATATATTTTTAATTAAACTGATCAATCTGCACACCAGTGCAGAGATGGTAACTCCCTGTGAGCATTGTGTAGACGAGCCTCCCCCCACCCCCATCCACCTTGCTGATTTCCTCTGAAGCACTTATGGCATTTGCATGGCTGAGAAATTCCTGCAGCTGTTCTCTCTGGGTTTCGCCCACATGGGGGTGGTACATACTACAAGGTTACCTTATTACCAGCGAAAGGTCATATGTTTGCTGTTGCTTTCATGTTTGCCTGCCTGTAATTATGATAAATTCCACCATCAGAAGCCACCAGCTGAGGCCTATTAAGAATTGTTGGCTCTTGCAGTTTACAAATTGTTCCAATATTAACTTTACAGCAATCTAAATTTGTACAAATGGTGTATAACATTTTAAGCTTATTGGGAAATATGTGTTCCTTGCTTTGCTGCCACAGTCTTGCCAGACATCTGAACTACGCTGAGCTTCCCATTGAAGATTAATATTTTGCACTCAGCCACAAGCAACTTATCAAAAATGTATTTGGGAAAATTAAAAACATTAATTTAAATGACTTTCTTTTTACATTGATAATCAAAGGCCCACTACAGGGCCAAGTCCATACATCATCAGTCCTCGAGCGCATACACACAGGCCAAGCTGCAAGTCACAGTTGACTGAATAACTGAAGTTTACTAGAGAATGTGCCTCGCCGCAAGCAAAGCAAGAATCTACTGACAGCATGAACCCACAACACTACTACCAAGAAATAAAAGTCCATGTATGTAGGAAGGAACTGCAGATACTGGTTTACACTGAAGATAGACACAAAATGCTGGAGTAACTCAGCAGGACAGGCAACATTTCTGGAGAGAAGGAATGGGCGACGTTTTGGGTCGAGACCCTTCTTCAGACTGAGAGTCAGGGGAGAGGGAAACGAGAAATGGTCCACCACCTTATTTGCCCCTGGAAAATGTGTCTCACTTTCCATACGTCAGGAGAATTCACCATCAACTCCAATGCCTCACAAAACCTTTGTTTTCTGAGGAAAAGAGTGCACAAAGATCAAGGCCTCAACTCTGGCATAAGTCTCATAGATTACAAAGCAGCAGTAAACCCTGCCCACTTGTATACCCCTAGGACATGGACAACCTTCAGCATGCATTTCAAAGCATTATAAAGCAATCATCAGTATTTACTTCACAAAATTCTACAAATCCAATGACAGGGTAGATTAACCAATGACTATCCTTTCCTGAGACAGCATCCTCACCATTGAGGTTCTAGTTACCTGCAGACAGACTCATTTGCATAGCTGACACGAGATTCCTGTAATAGGCACTGAATCCCAAGTTCCATCAGGTGGACAGAGAAAACAATTCAAGAACGAATTAATGAATACATTTATTGGTCAAGTATTCACGTACAAGGAATTTGCCTTGGTGCTCCGCCCGCAATTGACAACAACATACGGTGACAGTTGGGAGTGACAACATTCCCAAAGGTCCTTCAAAAACTGAACATTCTTATCAACTCATGTGATTTCCCAGATGAACATCATTCAAAATGGAGAGGGGAACATTTGAGGTGAAACAGAATATTCTGAATCACTTTGTCTGCTGAAGCTCAGTGAAATCAGTGGGAGAAGAACATTGCCTTTCTTGTCTGAAACATCACGCACCTTCTGCCCAATATATGATAATCCACATTGGTTTCATCATCGACGTTCGAACCCACACACTGGACTAAATGGTCAAGCAAATTAT
Source organism: Okamejei kenojei (assembly GCA_035221665.1). Lineage (NCBI taxonomy): Eukaryota > Metazoa > Chordata > Chondrichthyes > Rajiformes > Rajidae > Okamejei > Okamejei kenojei. The sequence continues at coordinate 2,276,503 of CM069173.1, forward strand.
CCTTGACCATTTAGGGACAGAAGATGATGAAAAAGATGAGAAAAAACGATCCAAAATCATCCAACCGAAACTGGCAATATCTGTCATTATTGACACAAAAATTGTGGTTGAAGTTGTGTGGGATTGGGGATGATCAGCCATGATCACATTGAATGGCGGTGCTGGCTCGAAGGGCCGAATGGCCTACTCCTGCACTGTGTGTGCGTGTGCGTGTGGTCAATTAAGATTAGATTCTAAACCAAGTTATCCTATATTCAACATTTCTTGGTAGTCAAAGAGAACTGATTTCTTGATGGACCCGTAGGAATAGTGGCACAGCTATCATTAGAACAATATATGCCATATTTTTTTATTTTATTTTAATAGATAACTTTCATTGGACTTGGATGTCATTGTCGACTTCGGTGAAAACGTAAAAATGATCAGGCAAAATTGTGGTTTTCAATTGTAAAGGAAAATAGGTGGAAGATAGTTGGGGATAGGGGTGAGGGGACACCTTTAAAAACTGTAGCATGGACCTCCTGAGGAGTACACGATGATGTTAGAAATGATGTACATGATGTCTACCTTAGAAATCAAGATAGTTTTAATTCATTATTTAGACTGTATCATGGGATGGGGTGGGTGGGGGGGAAGCAAAAACAAACATTTACACTGGGAACATTGAAATAAATTTAGAATCCCTGGTGTAAACGAGATAGAAATATGTATTTGTTCAAAGAAATAATAAAACTGTTAAAAAATATTTTTTGTTTGCAATCTATTTTATTTTTATTTTTACTCCTCTCTTCCTAACTCTTGGGAATAGCTGACCTCTGAATGGCTCTATCTCCTGGGATTGTTAACTCATCACTTGGGGAATGAAAGAGGAAGCACAAGCTATGCCCTGTTGAGTCACTCACTAGACGAGCAGCAATCACTGAGCTTCAGCTTTGATCTGCATCTCACACGAGAGATAAACACCAGTGTGAATTCTGGCTTATACTTTTGCCAGCATGTTCCTTTCCCGTGTTGTTCAGAATTATGTTACTTGACTTTATGATTGCATAACATTGGGGTTTTGGCTGCTTCCATTCATAATCACTGCATGTGCTTTAACAGCTAATGTTTCTCATGGGTTCCTTTATTGGTTTTTCACCTGGCCTCAGAGCGGAAGAAAGTATGGAGGCTTTTCACTGATGTTATTTGGAAATTATGTACAAAGCCAAGTCATTCATCTTGATCTCTCAAAATGCTGAGCTACTGGCATTAAAAGTGACAACTGAAGCACTGTAACAGACATCAGGCACCATTTAAAAACACAATTATTTTTTAAATCCCTATCCCCTAGATGCGATAAAACTCAAAATGTTTATTGTTTGTTACAAAGATGTATCAAAGATCTTTATAGATGGTACCATGAAAAGCTTGTAAAAGCTGTGCTTTTGTGTGCAAGTTCTGAAAGATTTATTCCATCAAACATGATTATTTGTTCCAGTTAATAAAAACATAGTCAAATTGTGGCCTCTCATTATTAATAATTGTGTTCTTTGTATGTTCTCAATGTGTGTTGAGAACTGCCTAATGGGCCTGTCCCACTAACGCATCTAGTTGAAGGTCGCTGAAAATTTTCAACATGTTGAAAATTCAGCTGCGACCAGAAAGACGCTACAACTCTTTGGGCGACTGAGGAGACTACTCAAGACCTTACAGGCGTCACCCTGGCGACATGCCCTGGGGTGAAGCCTGTATCGTCGTGAGTAGTCTCCTAAAGAGTCGTACCTTGTTCTGGTCGCCGCTGAATTTTCAAATTCACGTTGAAAATTTTCGGCGACCTGCAACGACCTATGACGGGTGCCGGCAGTCGCCAAAAAAGTCCCGTAAGTGGGACAGGCCCAGTATAAGGACAATTAGGTTTTTTTTTAATTGAAACATTGAGTAGATAGTTCGCTTTCAAACACAGTATTAGAATGTGCTAAAACTAAGATTATTAGCGTGCATTATTAATGAAATTAGAAGTGATAGAAAAAGGACAATGCTGTCCTTTTTAAAACCTATTATAAATGTGAGAAAATCAATATACATATAAAATGACAATAGCAATTGGCAGCAAAGAAAATAAGTTAAATGTTACAAAACAATAATGCAAAAGCAAAAACCAATGGTTCAATGGTACTTTAATGATATGTTGTCACATGTAACTAGGTACAGTGAGATTCCATTGCATCAGTAAAAAATTTACTATACATAGGTACAAGAGTGTAAAAATGGTAGATTACAGTGAGACAGCACACGAGTCGCCATATTTTATCATTAACGTTTTATGTGTCATTCCTAACTCACTGTATGTCATGTTGTCACGTGCGGGCGGAGCACCAAGGCAAATTCCTTGTATGTGAATACTTGGCCAATAAACTTATTCATTTATTCATTTCCAGCACCATTTTGCATGTTTCAAGTTAAAAGTTGTTAAAAATAAACACTTAATAACAAATGTTTCTGACGGTAACTTTTTGTTATTGAGCTATAAATTAGAATTAAACTGTACTTCCAATGATATTTAAAAAGTCAAAACCTTTTTCCTTGCTTTTCTTCCGAACTCTTTTTTCATGAACTCATGTTCAGTGACACTCACCTGAGCAACTCTCATCCAGAATGGATATGACACTTATTTTTGGTTTGCCTTTGAAATTCATCCTTCCATTTTAACGCTCCCTGTTAATGCTATTTGCAAATATTGCTGATCCAAGGTCAGAATTCCAAAGTGCTCTTCTAATTCAACTTCTGTGCTAAACGGTGGGTTACCGTAATCTATAGCTGGTATTTTACAACGGCTATCCTAGTGTCACGATTCAACCAGAAATTGTTTAATTGTTCAAATGAAGACATGAAAGCATTTGGTACTCATGTTAACTGGAAATGGAGCTTGGATGAGAGAATAAATGTAAAGGAAATTGGCTATTGACCCTGATAATTAAGAGATTTTACCAATTACCTGAAAACTATTAAGTGAAGAAGAAGAATCTGAGCTAATTGGTTATGCTCAGGTGGGCTACTCAGAAGAGGAAATTTACTAACAATAGGATTTTCCATTCTTGTGCTAGATGCATACAGACTAAATAGACTGACATGGTCTCTGTGCTAGCTATGATTTCTCTTAGCATTAACACCTGAATGTCCTCACTGTTCATTGTTATTCATGGTTAAGTAAGCAATTCAGGACTGTGAAAATGCTCGCACTACAGGTTTGAGAGTTGATTTCACAGCACTTAGATCAATGTCAGAAATGCATCAGTGAGCTTAAATCTGCTTAACCGGACAGTTTTGGTGGACTGAACTTTTTAGCAAGCCCATTTCATTTAAAGCAGTTTTTAAACAAGACTTGGACAAGAACAATCTGAATTTATTCCACCTCTGAAGGTAGTAATATTTTGTTCAATTGAATCATATACAATTTGTTCACAGAATTTGGTTTATTTGCGACTCATCCTTGATTATGCTGGTGGCCTTGGCGAGGCCATTTGGTTTATCCTGCTTTTGCCATTTGACAAAAAGCTCCTAAAATCCTAACTTCAAGCACTTGATCTGTAGGCCAGCATGTCACAGCTTTTCAATGTACTTTCATGCCATTCCTTATCTACCCACCCCCCCTTTTCATCCTTGGGATGACAATCTTAATCGGGATGCATCACAGAATGGTTTGGGGACAACTCCATTCAAGACCGCAAGAAATTGCAGAGAATTGTGGACACAGCCCAGACCATCACACAAACCAACCTCCCTTCCATTGACTCCAATTACACCTTACGCTGCCTCAGCAAGGCCACCAGCATAATCAAGGGTGAGTCACACCCCAGCAACTCTTCTCCCCTCTTCCAAAGGGCAAGAGGTATGAACATGTGAAAGTGCACACCTCCAGATTCAAGGACAGTGTCTTCCCAGCTGTTATCAGGCAACTGAACCACCCCGCCAACAACTAGAGAGCAGTCCTGAGATACTATCTACCTCATTAGAGATCCTCAAACTATCTTTGATTGAACTTACTGGACTTTATCTTGCACTAAACATTATTCACTTTATTCCCTTCATCATGTATCTGTACGCTGTGGATGCTTTGATGGTAATCGTGTATTGTCTTTCCGCTGACTGATTAGCACGCAACAAAAGCCTTTCACTGAACCTCGGTACACGTGACAATAAACTAAACTAAATATTTTCCTTATTATCCCTCTACTCCTCCAAATAATAAATGTACATGTATTTCCTCTGTCTTTTAACATTTTAATCTTTTAACATAATCTCGCAAAACGAACAAACCTGTGGTATCTTGCAGCTGCAAAAATCTAACGTGAATTTTGCTGGAAAAGATTTGTGCTGATCTCTACCTACAGCTTTTCTCAAATCTGGTACTTTGTATGGAATCGGTCTTGCATGGCAAGTCTCTTCTTCTCAGGGGTACATCGTTGTTCTATTAATAGGAGTTCAAAAACATGACACCACCAGATAAAAATAGGAATCTTGTTATTCACGACTATCAGGGAGTAGAAGAGCTCAGGGACTCAATCATTGTGGAATTTGGATTTCTGCACAAAACCCACAAGGGAATGAGAATCCCAGAGGAATCTCATCCGGTTGCTGTTTTATGTGGGTGCGATTAAGGGCCTGTCCCACTTACGCAAATTTTTTTCGGCGACTTCCCGGCATCTGTCATAGTCGCAGCAGGTCGCCGAAAATTTTCACAATGTTGAAAATCCAGCGGCGACCAGAAAAAGGTACGACTCTTTGGGCGACTACTCACGACCATGTCGCGGGGTGACGCCTGTTACGTCGTGAGTAGTGGCCCAAAGAGTCGTACCCTTTTCTGGTCGCCGCTGGATTTTCAAAATTTTGAACATTTTCGGCGACCTGCTGCGACTATGACGGGTCGCTGAAAAAAATTGCGTAAGTGGGACAGGCCCATTAGTTAAACACATATATCAGTAAATGCTGAAATTGAAGGCTGTATTTTACCAAGCGGAGTACAACCAGAGTGAGTAGTAGTCCACTCACTGCTTCAGAGTTCTCTAGTTCACTTTGTACGAGCCCTCCAGGGCACCCTTGTATTTGAGAGACACCTTTACAATAGTTAAAATATTGCTATTTGAACAAAAAAGCAAGTAATTCAGATACTAATACTTGACTTCAGGAAAAGAGGAATTAATGGAGGACTTCAGAAAAATGAAAGATGAAGACAGTTTTCATCAATGGATCGGCAGTGGAGAGAGTGAGCAGTTTCAAATTCTGGACATTGTCCTTAGCCCTGCACATAAATGTAATCATGAAGAAGACATGCCAACCCTCTGCTTTCCTAAAATTTAAATCGATTCCACGTGATAACGAATACTCTAAAAAATATGTACATATGGAAAGTATCTTGACCTTGCATCATGGCCTGGAACGGCATTTCCAAAGTTGAGGAAGAGGCTGCAGAGAGTGATGGACATAACCCAGTCCATCATGGGCATAGCCCTCTCCACAACTGAAAGCATCTACATGAGGCACAGCCTCAAGAAGGTGACAGTTAAAATTCACAGTTCCTCACTATTACATACCATGTCCTCTTCTTGGTGACTGCATCAGACAAGAGGTACAGAGGTCTGAAGTCCTACACCACCAGATTCAGGAGCAGCTACTCTCTGACAACCATCAGCTTCCTGAACTGACCTGCCCAACCCTAATCCTACCTCAGGAACGCATCATTATGGACCACTTCTTGTACGGCCATGTTTCCAATTGTGATTTTTTTTTAGTCTTTTTCCTTTCATTGTCTGCAACTAATTATACACCGTCTTGTATAATTTTATCCATAATTTGCTTTGTGTGTTGTTCAATGCAATATGCTTGTGATGCTGCAACCAAGCTTCTCGTTGTATCGGTACCTCACCTTATACTTATGCATATAACAATAAGTTTGACTTGAACCCATGGAGCGGTTTGTGTGTAGGAGCAGATTTATTTTTCTGGCTTACTTTCTTTCCTCGTCTACATGCTTGATAAAAGTTACTGCTCATTCACGAATTCATGGTGGTAATCAACCTCTGCTAATTAGTAGGATTCCTAACGTGAGATTGATTGAAGGGAAATCTTGTTAAAAATATCAATAAACTGACCACTTTTATCAGAAATAGTTATCAATAAAAAGGTGATTTTCGAATACCAGAATAATTGTTGTTATATGTTGGAAGCTGCTGCTTCATCCTAGGCATTTAAGAAGGAAGTGCAGATGCTGGAAAATCGAAGGTACACAAAAATGTTGGAGAAACTCAGCGGGTGCAGCAGCATCTATGAAGCGAAGGAAATAGGCAACGTTTCGAGCCGAAACGTTGCCTATTTTCTTCGCTTCATAGATGCTGCTGTACCCGCTGAGTTTCTCCAGCATTTTTGTGTTGCGTCATCCTAGGCTGTCCTTTGGGATGGAAGATGACTCTGATTTTGGTGGAAAAGGAGACGACAAATTTGGTACTGTTTCACCACCTTGGTCCACAAAAATAGGTCAAAATAGTGTTTTATTTTTATGGTTCAGATATGTGCTGCTTAATCTGCAGTCAGTTTTCAGACATTCAAGCCTTGAACAGTAAACTAAATTCCTCGCTCAGGGGTTTCTAGAGTGATTTCAAGTGCCATGTTCAATGAAGCTTTTGCACTGAACGTGTAGCAGGGTTTTTGTCCAAAATTCAGTCATGTTGTGTTTTATAGAGACAATAATGTATAGGGAGAAATGTAACAAAGCTGTAATCTGATCACCTGAACACCTGATGGTATTACAGCTTTGAAATCACTCCAGGGCATTTTTTTTAAAAAGAATATCTATCCAATTTTTCATGGGATAAATATGTTGTTTAATTTTCTTTCTGTTTATTTTACTTTCGTTGTCAGTTGTGATTCATATTTAATCTAACATTAGCACAAAAGGATACAACAATTGTGAAGAATGCTCTAGAAATCTGTTGGCAATATAATATTCAGTCGGCTTACTGAGCTGCAATATGACCAATGATAGTGAAACTATCTGAAAAATTATCATATACTATTATTTTTAACAGTATTTAAATAGTGGGAAATCGGTATTTACATAAAATAGATGGTGTGAATCCACGGCAATTGGAAGAGAGGATGTTTCCATCAGTGAGAGATTCTGAGACAAGAGACCATAGCCTCAGAATAAAAGAACATATCTTTAGAAAGGAGATAAGGAGGAATTTCTTTTAGTCAGAAGATGTTGAATCTGTGGAATTCATGCGACATACGGCTTTGGAGGCCAGGTCATTGGATATTTCTAAGGCGGAGATTGACAGATTCTTGATTAGTACGGGTGCTAGGGGTTATGGCAAGAAGGTAGGAGAATGGGGTTGAGAGGGAAAGATAGATTAGCCATGATTGATTGGCGGAGTAGACTTGATGGGCCGAATGGCCTAATTCTGCTCCAAGAACATGAACATGAATGAATAAAAGGAATGTTTTTCAAGATCTCAAGAAAAGAAAGGGGAATGAATCCATCTTCTCTGACTCCATTCTCTGCAAACTGCCCGCTACTGCAGGCATGTAGTGAAGTAGCAACCAGAGTTCTGGAACAGTGATTTAAAGATAAGAGTTTACATTTCTCTGTGCCAGCTGGTGAATTTAAAGTTAAGTAATTAATAAAATTTGAAATTTAAACTTGTAATCATGAAACTACTGGATTGTCATAAAAAACGCATCTGGTTCACTAATTTCCTTCAGGGTAGGAAATCTGCTATTCTTACCTAGTCTGGCCCATATATGACTATAGTTGATTCTTTACCTCCTCAGTTGAAAGTCAATTAGGTATTTGACCACAAATGTTAGCTTTTCAGCAATGTCTTCATCAGTGAATCATTAGATAAGACAAAAGTATTTAAAAAAAAATCTCTGTAAGCAGTTCATTCTTTGCAGGCACTTCCTGAGGAGACTGAGGAAATTCAGCACGTCTCCAATGACTCTTACAAACTTCTACAGATGCACCATAGATTGATTAGTAGGACTGGATGTTATAATCCCTAAGATTTCACTACAATTGACATTCTTGGGTATGACCACTAGGTGAATTTTGCTAACAATCAAACAGTATACTGTCGTGTAGCTTGATTTTGGAACCGCTCAAATGTAAAAATTGCAGAGAGTTGTAGATGTTGCCAAGTCCATTACACAAATTAGACTTTCCAACACTGACACCATCTACACTTCACACTGCCTCAGAAAAGCAGCCAACATAATCAAGGACTTGTCCCACCAAGGTCATGCTTCCTTCTCCCTGCTCCCATCCAGCAGAAGGTACAGAATTTTGAAAGTACGCACCACCAGACTCAAGAGCAGCTTCTTCCCCTCAGGCTTCTGAACAGCCCATCCATAAACTAGGGTACTGTTCGATTCACATTTAACCCATTGAGGACATTGGACTTTGTCCATGGAACTGAAGCGCTGCATTGCTGAGAACTTTTCACTGTACTTCAGTACATGTGACAATAATAAGCCTAAAGCTGAAGGATAATTGCGAAAGGAAAGATTTTACAACCTGGTGGTTGTTTGACTATATCTAGCGCAGGTGAAATAACAGCACTTTGCATGCCTATTTTGTGATTATGAGGGGAAAATAAATACCAGGAAGAACTCAAAACTCAGCATCTGTGTAGCGAATGAACAAAATCATTTTGGGTGGGGGCCCTTCTTCAGACTTTTTCATCTGAAGAAATGTCCTGGCCCAAAATATCATCCGTCCATTCCCTCCACAGATGCTGCCTGACTGCCGAGTTCCTTCAGCAGTTCTTATTTGCTCAGGCTTCCACACTGTAATTTGTCGTCTCTGTTTTGTGGTTATGTTCGGTATGCATTCTTGGGAGTCAGTAAAAACAGCGAGAAAATGACTTGGAAAATTATGCTTTTAACCAAGAACATGTTGATTATAGAAACATAGAAAATAGGTGCAGGAGTAGGCCATTCGGCCCTTCGAGCCTACACCGCCATTCAATGTGATCATGGCTGATCATCCAACTCAGTATCCCATACCTGCCTTCTCTCCATACCCCCTGATCCCTTTAGCCACAAGGGCCACATCTAACGCCCTCTTAAATAGAGCTAATGAACTGGCCTCAACTACCTTCTGTGGCAGAGAATTTCACAGATTCACCACTCTGTGTTAAAAATGATTTTCTTATCTTGGTCCTAAAAGACTTCCCTCTTATCCTTATCCTTATATTCTAATTACTTGGTCATACCTATACTATATTTTAGCCACCGACCCATGATATTTCCTTTAAATATAAATGTAAATTGCAATAAATAAGATGAATGGGTTTTTAAATGCAAAGAATATTGGCGATATGGTCAAGTAGAAAAGTAAATATGCACCAAATCAACCATGATTATGGGGCAGGCTCGTAGAGCAGAAAGGTCTGCTTTTGTTTGTCAATGTCTGTGTTCCTGTTCTTAAAAATTGACCCAACCAAATCCAATTTCTCACAAAAAGCAACAATTAAAAAAACCCAGCTGTGTGTTCAATTTTGTGATCATTGCATGCTAGTGTTACCATGGAAACTTTCTGCCTCTGATCGGCCTGAAGCTTTTTTTGCATTTTCAGAATAAAACAAAATAATTCAAAAACTTTCCTCACTTGTCAGGTTGGGAATTTAATAAAAATAATTCATAATATTTTGCAAGTTACCTCAATTCATATTGCAAGTGATGGACCTTATCAGTGAAATGCAAATTATTTCATTGCAGAGGCACTTAATACCACAAATTAACAGCATCAGTATTTCAGTTTTTCGTGAGATATGAAAGTCAATTTTCTTTCATTAATTCAGGGGATTTGTAGCCTGCACCATCATTTAATTGCCCATTCCTAACTCCCCTTGAGAGAGTGGTGGTGAGTTACTTTCCTGAATTTGGGGTGTGTGTATACCCTAAGTTCTGTTATGCCCCTGTTCCACTTAGGAAACCTGAATGGAAACCTCTGGAGACTTTGCGCCCCGCCCAAGGTTTCTGTGCGGTTCCCGGAGGTTTTTGTCAGTCTCCCTAATGGTCGAAAGTGGTTTCCGTCTTAAAAATCTGTAATTTTTTTAGTTGAAGCCGGTTGCGATGCTAGTTGAAGGTGGTTGCCGGAGGACAAATACCTCCGGGAACCGCACGGAAACCTTGGGTGGGGCACAAAGTATCCAGAGGTTTCTGTTCAGATTTCTGAAGTGGGACAGGGGCATTAAGGTGAGAGTTCCTGGATTTTGACCCATTAACAGTGAAGGAACAGCCTTAGATACTTCTTGGAGGAATTTCTGCTGAGATATCCTGTGGCTGAGATGACTGGCCTTCAAACATCTTCCTTGAGAGAGTGCTTGGTATAACTCCAACCAGTAGAACATTTTCCCCTTGATTTCCATTGACACCAGTTTAGCTAGGGCTTCTTGATGTTATACTCGATCAAATGAAGTCTTGATGTCAAGGCCAGTTACTCGTTTCACTTTCGTGTTCAGCTCTTTTCTCCATGTTTGAACCAAGGCTGTAATGGGGTCAGCAGACAGAACTGAGCTCCTGTGAGCAAGCTGGTGCTAAACAAGTGCTGTTTGATTACTTCATCAGTTATCCCTTCCATCACTTTGCAGATGCCCCAGTATAGACTAGCGGGTGACAATTGATCAGGTTGGATTTATCCTGCTTCTTGTGAACAGGACATTCCTACATTCCTGGCCACTTTTCCACATTGTCTGGTAGATGCCAGTGTTGCAACTGTACTGGAACAGTTTAGTTTAATTTAGGTTTAGAGATACAGCGTGGAAACAGCCTCTTCTGACAATAGACAATAGGTGCAGGAGTAGGCCATTCAGCCCTTCGAGCCAGCAGCGCCATTCAATGTGATCATGGCTGATCATCCCCAATCAGTATCCCGTTCCTGCCTTTTCCCCATATCCCCTGACTCCACTATCTTTAAGAGCCCTATCCAGCTCTCTCTTGAAAGCATCCAGAGAACCTGCCTCCACCGCCCTCTGAGGCAGAGAATCCGAGGCAGAGAATCAGCAACCAGCGATCCCCATACACTAACACTATCTTACACACAAGAGACAATTTACAATTTTTACCAAAGCCAAATTAATCTACAAACTTGCACGTCTTTGGAGTGTGGGAGGAAACCGGAGCACTTGGGACATTCCCACGCGGTCATGGGGAAAACCTACAAACAACACCCTTAGTCTCTGGCGCTGTAAAGCAACAACTCTACCACTGCGTCACCTTGTCGCCCAGTTGGCCAATGGCATCAAATTCTGGAGCTTAAGTTTTCTGTACTATTGCCACAAACATACTGATCTTGCCTCTACATTCAAGTCATTCACATACATTACAAAGGTGTCAGCCACTATATAGTTACATTTTCAGAAATGCTCCTTCCCATTTTGTTCTATCTACATATTACATCGAAGCTTCTCCATGACACACCTAATTGGCTTCTCTAAATTGCCCCATGTGTGTAGGATAAGGTACTATAGAACTGGTATATGGGCGATTAATGCGTGCGTTCGGTGGGCTGAAGGGCCTGTTGCAATGCTATATCTCTCAACTAAACAATGCACATTGCCGCTATAACGGATTCTGTCTGCAGGAATCACTTGATATGGATAGGAATAGGTATCACTGTATATTTTTCCTCATGTCTCTATCCAGATGTACTGATGTTAGATTGATTGTCCGAGCTAGCAATCTTAACAAAATAGCTAATAATGTGGGCCGGAGATGTTATTATCTCTCTGAAATTTCTCACCGGTCCATTCAATCATTGGTAATATATTTTTAAATTTGTTTTTAACCAGTGATCAAGTACATACATATATAAACCAATAAATAAATGCAAGGGGATTTGTCATCCTTTGTTCACCTTGAAGGACTATTAGCTACATATTTTCGTGAATAACTTTCTGACAGCATCAATTGTTTTTCAATTTTTATCTACCATTAACAGGTGAGTAATCCGTCTTACCTTCTGTTACTGAAATAAAGCTTTTGCGCATTAGTCATTCCCAAATCATATTAACTTTTCTCCATTATTCACCATTCTACATGCCTTTAGCTTCCAAACCTTATCTGTATTATTTCTCCATTAACCCAAGATTTTTCTGGTCTCCCAGAAACCGTAAGAAAAGAACACAGATTCAACAGGACATCCTTCTCCTAATCATCAAAAGTGTCCCCAACTTTCTGCCTTGCTCTTGTTTCGAAATCTCCAGAAAAATAAACTCCAGCATGGGCTGAAGTAAAATAGAGCAGAACTGACAGTTCATTGCCAATCTCAAGGAAATACTCCTACACAATCTTGTCATTTACAACACGATTGAGGCCAAAAAAACAATATCAAATATTTTTACATCTCTACCTGTCTTATTTGTGAAATATCCCGATCTAAAAACGATTCGACTTTCAATTTCTTCTTGTCCTTCAGTCGTTCCATTTCATCTATCTTCATCCCGTTCCCCTTGACATCATCCTAATTCATTCCTTCCTACTGTCTCATTGAAGACAAACTCACCAGCTATTTTAACCATTCCTTGGAAATTGTCTTTTGAGCTCCCTTTCTGCTTTCTGCTTCATTGACTCTTTGCCATAGCCATTTCTCATAGTGCCACGGGTTTAGACAGAGTGGAATTTGTCAAATATGCTCAGGAAAGTTTCATCAGGGCAAGTGACTAAAGTGTCCATGGGCGAGCCTTTTGACACCAGCAATCACTGTCCTAATAGCTTTGAAATAGTTATGGATAAAGACAGGGCGGGCCCACAAGTTAAAATTCCGACTTGGGGCAAATGTCAAGTTTGATGGTATTAGAAAGGAACTTATCGTGAAAATAAATAAAAGTACAATAAATACAGGCTTACATTAAGGCTACAATCAAACCTCCAAATTTTTAAGGGCCCTTCATGAGTAGTAGTAGGCCTCCTTTGGTCATGACTGACCATGGGTGATGCATCCTGGTCGGATGCAAGCCTGGGCGATGTCATATGGAGGACAGGCTGTTGCCCATGCAGCACGTCCCCCCCCTCTCCACGTCGCTGATCGATCCAAAGGAACTGCAGGGCCGTTACAGTCTGGCACCAGGGCCGTCGCAGGAGCTGCCAGAGCGAGGTTGTAGACAACGACAAACTGCCTTAGGGGCTCCGACTCCGGATTTTCTTGAGATTTACTCCTGGAGCCTTTTCCATGACTGGATATGGCCACAAGGCAGTGGAGGTTTTAAATCACAGTTTTCCCTCTCCTAGATGGACTGCCTTCCCAGGCTGACGAGTCCCATCTGCCCGAGACTCATGGGGGTGGGAGCGTCTGCCTGGCTTTCAATTCCTCAGTGTGATGAATGGCCTGTGGATATAGGTATATATTTTTGGCTGTCAGGATTAACCAAATTATGATTATGATGTCTCATCTCATCTGGGGAGAAGGCAAGAACGGGGTACTGATTGTGGATGATCAGCCATGATCACAGTGAATGGGGTGCTGGCTCGAAGGGGCAAATGGCCTACTCCTGTGTCTTGTCCATGGAAAGGCTTGTTGACACTTTTTTTACATGAAGGATGGAAATTTGTACATACTAGTATAAAATTTGCAGATCGAGACAGTGCCCAGGGAAGGAAAATGAAGTAAAATTGGGAGGCTGCAGAAAGTTATGGACATTGCCCGACTCATCACTGGTATTGATCTCCCCACCATTGAAGTGATCTATAGCACGTGCTACCCTAAGAAGGCAATTAATGATCTTCAAAGATCCACACAACCTCGACTCTGCTCTTATCTCATTGCTACCATCGCAAAGAAGGTACAGAAGTCCAAGAACCTTTACTTCCAGGTTTAAGTACTTTGGCTTGCACTATTCTGACCTGGTTACAGAGTGTAACTGATAATTTATTGTATATTTATTTGGTGTGTGGGTGTAAAGCTGCAGCAAGCAAAACAATTATTGCTATTGTTATTGCAAATGAAAATTAAACACTCTTGACTCCTGAATATTTGTTTCAGATGAGTGGAAAGACCTCTGGTACTGCTTATTGAATCTCAATATCCTATTATTTCATTATCTCTGCTTCCCTGCCAATCCAACATTGTTCACACAGAAGAATAATTTGGTATCTGACCTGATCTTCAAACTATAGCAAAAAATATATGCTGGCCTATTTTCTGATGAATGTTATATTCCTATCTATTCAGGTTATAGATTGTAATTTGGGGGAGCATTTCTTTACAGAGTAGTAGAATTGTTAAAATTATTTGCACAGGGCTGCAAACACTTACATAAATTGCTGTTCTATGAAAACAAAGCTTTGTGCTTAATGTAATCTTGTAAACACTCAATAAAACTCCAGTACTGTAATTTAACACAGGCCTTCTCCAGGTGATGAGTGGGTTCTGCTGTTACAGAAGTCCGTTTGTCCATAAGTCAGGAAATAGACAAAGATTGCTCTATTAGGTAACAATAAAGGGCCTGTCCCACTTGCGGCGATTTTTTCAAAGCAACTTGCCGGCACCCGTCATAGTCGCTTCCGGATCCCCGAAAATGTTCAAAATGTTTAAAGAAGGAACTGCAGATGCTGGAAAATCGAAGGTACACAAAATGCTGGAGAAACTCAGCGGGTGCAGCAGCATCTATGGAGCGAAGGAGATAGGCAACGTTTCGGGCCGAAACCCTTCTTCAGACTGATGGGGGGGGGGGTGGGGGGGGGGAGGCGGGGGGAAGAAAGGAAAAAGGAGGAGGAGCCCGAGGGCTGAGGGAGAGGTAGGAAGGGGAGGAGACAGCAAGGGTTAACAGAATTGAGAGAATTCAATGTTCAAGCCAAGAGGATTTAGACTCCCCAAGCAGAATATGAGGTGCTGTTCCTCCAATTTGCGGTGTTGCTCTCTCTGGCCGTGGAGGAGATCCCAGGACAGGGAGGTCGGATACGGAATGGGAGGGGGAGTTGAAGTGCTCGGCCACCGGGAGGTCGGGTTGGTTAATGCGGACCGGATGTCCCATGTTTAAAATGTTGTAGCCTGAGGTACCGCGGTGCTCATAGTCAATGTGGAGAAAATGTTGTTACCGATCCACACTGATGGAGACCTGCGAGGATCCAGTGGAAAGGGAGGCTCAGGTCTTGGACCTTGATGATGAGTTTAGAGGGGATGAGTGTATTGGATGCCAAGTTGTATCGGATGAACAGCAGCCTGATGTTTCTGTTATCCAAATGGTATAGAAAGTGAATAGCCAGTGAGAAAGCATCTGCTGTTGTCCTGTTGTGGCAATAGAAAAATTGAAGCAGGTCCAGGTTATTTCTGAGGAAGAGGTCGATTCGTGATATAGCGTGATATATTCGTGATATCGCGGATGGTTATTGAGGAAGGTCACCTTGCTCTTCTGGGGCACCAGTGTGATAATTGCCCTTTTAAAGCAAGTGCGAAGGTCAGGCTGCACAGGCCATAGTTGAAGATGCCCTTGACTAATCCCGCCAGTTGATCAGCATAGGTCTTTAGCACTCGGCCAATCTGAGCTGGAGGCTTTGCATAAATTCACACTCTTCAAGGATGGTCTGACATCAAACTCAGAGACTGAGATTACAGGGATGTCAGGGGCAATGGGGGCTCATTGTTCTCTTTCAAAGCTTGCATAAAAGACATGGAGCTCATCCTGTCATTTATGCTACGCGGTTTCACCTTGTATCAGGTGATAATTAGCAAACCCTGCGCAGCTGTCGACCATTCATCTGTGATTCCAGCTTAGTCCACAATGTCTCTTCATGCCTACAGTGGCCTTCAAAAGGTTGTACCTGGACTTCTCGTATGACTCTGAATCACCACAGATCTAATTCTCAGCAGATTATCAATCTCCTATTTCATCCAGGACTTCCGGTTGGGGAAGAATCAATGTTTTTGGAGGTACACACGCGTCCAGCATTTTCATGAAGTCAATGATGACCATGACATATTCATTCTGGCCCACTGACAAATTCTTCACCGATTGGAAGCAGTTCTGTAACCACTCCTCAGCCCCCCTCTTGCCAACACTTCATATCCTTCTTCTCTGCGAACACACTCTTCAATCTCTGCACATAGAATGCAGCAACGTGGCCGGGTGGTCAGATTTTCCAAAGTGCAGTGAGGGATGGAATGGTCGTCATTTCTCGTCAAGTGCTTTGGGCCCTCTGGTGCTAAAGGAGTTTGGAAACTTCAGTTACTGCACAATCATTACCTCAGGTGTTTCAGCTGCTTTTGGTAGTACTTATTAACTATGCTCTCTGACATTATCGAGCTTTAAAGCTCTTTTAAGTTGTTCTCGTTCGATGAAAATCAGAAAAATAGCCTGCAGTAACAAATTGGTGTTAGATTTCAATGTAAATTCTTTCTAATACCATGAATTTCAAAGCAGAGTACCAGCAAGACTCCCTCTAGGTATTTCACATATGTGCTGATTGTAACTGCTATTGTACATGTTTTTTCAATTATTATCGCCCATTTACACCAGCAAGATGAATTTCAAGCCACAACTTTCTAACATGTAAAAGTGCAGGGCATGACCAGGAGAAAGACAGGTCGGGTAATGTGCTTCTGACTGCAATTTTACTGCGAGTTAGCACACATTTGGGCAAACACACACTGAAAATCCACCGTCTAGAATTATATTATATTTTATTTCTTGTTTTCATTCCTGCCAAATGTTGTTACTGAATTTGCTTCATAATCAGCACCGCAAGAAAAGTAACGTTTTGTCACAATTAAAAACAGAAAATACTGCAAATAATCAGAATCACAAGAAAAGTAATTTTTTAAGGATGAATAAAAATAGAAAATACTGCAAATAATCAACAGCTCAGGCTTCATGTGTGGAGGGGGGAAAATTGGTAAAGTTTCAGGTTGAAAAGATCATTTACAATAGGTTTTTGCTTGTTATTTCACGTTTCCAGCGCAGCAGTATTTTGATCAAAAATATTTCTAAAATATTCTTGTCAATGGAAAGAGCAACTACTTAAGGTTTTCCCAAGACATATCTACCATCAATGCTCTCTCGCCTTAGATTCCTGACAGTCAGCTCTATTTTATTCCACCACTGGAGTTCCCCCCACCCCCTCAAACGGTACCATGTAACCCCGTGCTACCTGCTCCATGGTCGGATAGTCGGCGACTAAACCGTCTCCCCCACCTGGTTTGCCAGGTGAGGAGGGGGCCGTGGACCCCCACCAAAACAAGACCCATCAAAGGGCGGATGAGCTCCTAACAGCCAACGGCCACCCACACTTCAGTAGAAGTTGCGATCGCTGTCGTACATAGCATTGTAAGGAATGATGATAAAGCACACACACACACACCAAAATCTTATACTTCCGGCGGCGGAAGTCCGCAAGAACTGGAGGACAGAGATGTGTGGTGCGTCCGTCACCGTTCCCATCGGAAACCAGCACCGCTGCGTCGCTAATGTTTTCAACGATGATGAATGAATGACTGATTCCCCCAGGGGACTGTGTGGAGGTGGGGGTGTACAGTCAGAAGATGCGCTATTCTGGAGGAGTAGAAGAGAAACAGGGGCAGGCACCAATGGTAGCCATTTGTTCTATCTTAACCTTGGGTTGTTGTCATGGTTTTGACGGAATCTTGGCCAAAATTGCCAGCCCACTTAGGATTTTTGAAGCATTCCTGCCTCTTTTATGATCCTCCACCTCTTGGTCTGAACTTATAGTTCTGATACATCACTGTTGGCTCCCTCAGTGGCAAGGGATTTGTTCTGAGGCTCGCCTCCAAGTGGCGTGATTATCCAGCTTCCCACTCAGCTCTTGCTTCCTGGGCTCACCCCATGAGGAATGACCACTCCGATCAGTTACTGAGCGATGGCTGTAGCTCAGTGTGAATCAGAGGATTCCGCAGAGAAGGAAAATGAAGTAACAAAATGGTTGTTAATTACTAGTATCTGATCTTATAACGGCTACAGGTTCAATAATTATGTTGTCAAGGAAACATGACAGCAGTGACTTTATTATCTATTTATACCGCCAGGATGCAAGCAGAGGAAAAGGCATGAAAAGAATATGTTGTGTACCAAATATTTATTTTAGTAATTTCTGACTGGCATTTGACTGCATTTCTTCATGCGTTTTGTTTTTGTTCCATTCTGTCAAACACTGACACACTATCTGGGTTGATGCTGTTCCGTAACAGGATTGTGTTTTGATAAAATTATTCCGAGTCGTAGTGGTTCCATTCAACACTGTCAAACCATACCTTCTTTGTCTCTTTCAAATGGAGCTAAACACTGGATTACTGCCGTGACATAGTCTGACGTAGCATTCTGACATCAATAGAGAAATCATAAAACACACTTCATTCCACTACACGTATAAAAATGCTTGTATATCAATTTACATTCAGAAACACAAAAATCTCTTGTTAAAATATAAAATTCATACATTTAATATTCCATAACTGAAGGGTGGGATAATGTTTCAGGTCTGATGAAAGATTGCGTTCCGTGATCAAACCGTGAGTTTTATTCGTAACGTGAACAAATCACCGTAAACATCCAGCTTTTTTTTCCCTCGGATTATTTGATTTCAGATTTCTTGATACTTGCAATTTACTTTAACACATCAGTCTAATGATTTTTATGCGAGGTTGAAATTTGTGGCGCTACAACTGTTTAATGATGGGTTAGGTTAGGATCATAGAAACATAGAAAATAGGTGCAGGAGTAGGCCATTCGGCCCTTCGAGCCTGCACCGCCATTCAAGATGCTCATGGCTGATCATCCAACTCTGTATCCCGTACCTGCCTTCTCTCCATACCCCCTGATCCCTTCAGCCACAAGGGCCACATAGAAACATAGACAATAGGTGCAGGAGTAGGCCATTCGGCCCTTCGAGCCTGCACCGCCATTCAATATGATCAAGGCTGATCATCCAACTCAGTATCCTGTACCTGCCTTCTCTCCATACCCCCTGATCCCTTTAGCCACAAGGGCCACATCTAACTCCCTCTTAAATATAGCCAATGAACTGGCCTCAACTACCTTCTGTGGCAGAGAATTCCAGAGACTCACCACTCTCTGTGTGAATAATGTTTTCCTCATCTCGGTCCTAAAGGAATTCCCCCTTATCCTTAAACTGTGACCCCTTGTTCTGGACCTCCCCAACATCGGGAACAATCTTCCTGCATCTAGCCTGTCCAACCCCTTAAGAATTTTGTAAATTTCTATAAGATTCCCCCTCAATCTTCTAAATTCTAGCGAGTACAAGCCGAGTCTATCCAGTCTTTCCTCATATGAAAGTCCTGGCATCCCAGGAATCAACACGATCGACAGGATGCGAGTGATCAGCTTTTGTTTGAGTGAATCAATCATCTGTAGGTCCTTTATTTCGTAGAGACTGGTAGCATAGGATGTGAGAGCAGGTATTGAGGGTGGGGGGGGGGGGGGGGTGATTCGGAGACGCCAGAACTAACTATTGAGCCTTCCCGAGGTGTTGTGGACCTAACTCAACGAAACACCAGTGAAGGGAGGTGCCCACTTGATAACCCCAATGATAGACTTACATCCACACGATCAGTCTTTAAAGTGCTTATTGACATTTAGATAGCTTATTATTGCATTTGGAATTAGTTATTGTCCTCAGCATAAGTGTATATACGCAGTTTAGATACTACTTTGGCTTCAGCCTTGGTTTTCTTGGTGGAGTGCTTATCCTGGAGTTATAGCACAAGTACTTTATGTTTTAATAGTAATTTAAAATGCTTTCTGTTGTGATCTGTTCTAATTTCTTGCAAGTAAACATCAGATACTCCTGCTGTAAACACAGTTTTGTGTAGATAGCAAAAAGAGCATTATTAAAGAACTGTACTGAACTGTTGATTATAATGAATATATTGTAGGTTTAATTGCTTTTTCATAATTAGGCGAGATTGAAGGCAACAGTGAGATTTAGAATATAATAGAATACCTTTTATTGTCATTCAAACAACTTGGTTTGAACGAAATTGCATTTTCTACAGTTTTTTTACATTACAAAAAACCTAAGACCCACACTTAACACAGTTTACATAAACATCCATCACAGTGAATCTCCAACACCTCCTCACTGTGATGGAAGGTAAAGTCTTATCTCTTCCCTTTGTTCTTCTCCCGCGGTCCAGCAGGCCAACTGCAGCGTCTAGGCGAACTGGGGCTCCGATGTTAAAGCCCCCGGCGGACGATGGTAAGTCCTGTGGCCATTAAGCCACGCTGGGCGATTTTATGTAAGTGTGGCTGCACCTAACGGCAGCGGCTCGACTACAGTCGTCCGTATTTTTTAAAATTTTTGTCTTTTTAAATGTATGTCTTGAGCTTAGTTTTTATTATTTTTTAGCTGTGTATATGTGGGGGGTGGAGGGGGGGATGTGGGGGAAACCGTTATTAAAGAAACGTTATGTCCATAACAAAGTACAAAGGTATTCTGCTGATTGTCTGCAGTGATTTCCATCCAATGAAGCAGCTACTCTCTAGTATACAATCTTTAAGTTACTTGGCTAATTCTCTTTCACAAGACAATTGACTCTCCTCAAGAACTGCACAATGCAGAAAAATTTGCTTTCCAACCACTCTCCACGCAAGTAGCTTTATTGCTCAACTTTCTCACTTTTAATGTAAAAATGAAAATAATCAATTGGAGAGTAACAACTGCACAGTATCGCTGCTCCCTTTGGCTTCTTTCCATACATCAGACAATAGTTCAAAACATATTTGTGACATAGAAAATGTTGGAGGCACTCAGAAGGTTAGGCAGCATCTGTGGAGAGAGAAACCAAGTTAATATTCCAGGATGACGACCTTCCACATTTGCTTTTTGTCATTTTAGGACTTCCTCTGCTTGTGAAAGGCATCATATAAATGCAAAGTTTTTTTCTCATTTGATTGTCTTTAAATACATTGCTCTGTATTTCAATTGCAACATGATTTTATGAAATATAAATTATCATTGTACCAGAACCAAAAATGTCCTTGTGGCTTCTCCCTTCGCACCAATTGTTTGGAAGAAATCAAATATGTGCATGAATCTACTGGAATCTACTTATTATTTCTTATGTGTGATAATGATGAAATGGGAGAAGGAAATTCACTGCTCGTGATTAAAAAGAAAGTAAGGAATAGCAAAAGCCATTTTGTTCATCAAATCTTTGACTCAATAAATGCTGTATAATGCTGATCTAAATTCTCAAGGGAAGGATTTGCATTAATGCTCTCTAATCAATTAAAGATATTCTTGCATATTCTTGAGCATTAGTTCCAGAATTGTATGCTTTAAAATGCTGAGGAAACTGATTGGGACAAGATATTCTGTATATCATTCATATTGCCGAAAATTGTAATTCTAATCCAGTGATCTGGTGAGGTGAACGGACAGATCAGCCCCTTGCTTTAGTTTCGGGATACAGTGAGGAAACAGGCCCTTCGGCCCACAAAGTCCATGCCGACCAGCGATCCATGTACACTCTACCATCCTATACATGAGGGACAATATACAATCATTACTGAAGCCAATTAACCTGCAAACCTGTACGTCATTGGAGTGTGGGAGGATCAGAAAAACCCACGCGGTCACGTACAAACTCCGTACACACAGCACCCATAGTCAGGATCGAACCTGGTGCTGTGAGGCAGCAACTCTACCGCTGCACCGCCATGCCTTGCTATTGATGACACTGGAGTGAAACTTCATTCAGTAAAACTATGCAGAATCTCTCTTTGCTAATCATCTTCAGCATCCAAGGCACTTTGAATGAGCAGAGATGCTTCAGATACTCACGCTCCACCAATGAGTCTGCTGTCTCCATGGCAACTCTGATTATTTCAGCCTTGACATTATTTTTCAGTTTCTTTGTTGTTTCATTTATGAAAGTGTATTTTTCATTGTTATCTCGAGTACGCTCCAATTGTTACAACAGCAACACTGCATTCTTTCAATACTTTCCCACTGTCATAAACTGCAGGATCATGCCTGGAGGAGATGCAGAAGTACCACCATGAAATCACATTTCAATCTTCAAAATAATGTGGCTCTTCAGATAAATTGGACCTTTTAAAGGGGAAATGTCGGAAGGAATGCTTTGTTAAACTACTCTCAATTTCTATTTTTAATGAAAACAATTATAAACACACGAAAAAAGCTAGGCGAGTGGTCCTGATGTTAACATTTAATCTAGCAAATAAAATAATTTGCTAGATTTTGTTCTAATATCAGCTAACAGCTAGTAGTTAAAGGATTCAAGAGGTAATTTGTTCAAACTCAATATAACATTTAAGGGTGCAATCTAGGCTGTTTTTTCATAAGAGCACAGAGGACAAGCAACATTGTCTAAGATGCTCCTTTACAGGTGAAACGTTAAGCTCAAGTGATTGGGTGTACTCAAGGACTGATATCATATCAACAGGGAGGAAGAAAGTAAAAAACGAAAAGCTTTCACATAAAAAATGTACTAATAAGTTCAGCTCCACCTTGATGTTGGTGAGATATACTTGGAATATTGTGTTTGGTTTAATTGCCCTGCATTAGGAAAGATGCCTTTAAGCTGGAAAGCATGTAGAAAAGATTTACGAAGATGTTGCTATGACTCAAGGGCACAAGCTATAGGGAGAGGTTTGGTAGGCTGAGACTATTCTTTGGAGGTGGTGGTAAACTGCCTTCTTGAGCCACTGCTATCCTTTTGCTGACGGTATTCTCACAATGAGTAATTGAGTATAGAATTCCAATATTTTGACAGAATAATGATGAAATAGCAAAATATTTTCCAAGAATAGTACATGACTTGGTGGAACTTGTACGTAATATTTAGTTTAGTTTAGAGATACAGTGCGGAAACAGGCCCTTCGGCCCACCAAGTCCGTACCGACCAGCTATCCCTGCACATTAACACTATCCTACTCACACTATGGATAATTACACTTATACCAAGTCAATTAACCTACAAACCCGCACGTCTTTGGAGTGTGGGAGGAAACTGAAAATCTCAGAGAAAACCCATGCGGTCAAGGGGAGAATGTACAAATTCCGTACAGACAAGCACCCGTAGTCGGGATCAAATTCGGCGCTGCAAGCGCTGTAAGGCAGCAACTCTACTGCTGCGCCCATGGTGATGTTTCAACTTTTGTCCTTCTTGCTGGTGTTAGTTCAGGTTGCAAGCTTGGGAGGTACTTCTGAGTAGCCTAGACAAGCAGCAGCGATGCAGTTTGTACATGGTACCTAACTTCAAACTTCCTCGCATGAAGGAGGAAATAAATGTTTGGAGTGCAAAGAGGGAGGCAGTACTGCTTTATCCTCTATAAACCAGCATCGTACACATGCTTTATTCTCAATGTTGTTCAAGTTGCACCTCAAGGTAAATGAAGATTATTCAAGAACATTCCAGACTTGGACTTTGTGGTAGGTCACTATAGGACAGGCTGCCTCTGATCTCTTGTAGCCACAGTGTTTGTATGGTTGTACGTTTAGATTTCTGGTCATTATATACCTCCAAGATGTTATTTGTGTGGAACCTGATGATGGTAATGCAATTGATTGCCACAGGAAGATGGTTAAGATTGTCATTTATTGCCTGAAAACGCAGCAGTGCGAATGTTACTTGCTCTATCAGCTCGTATCTGCACTGTGTGCGTCTTTCTACAGGTAGCAAGGGCAGTTTCATTTCCCGAGGCATTGCAAATGGTATTGAACAGAGTGAAGTCATCAGTGAACGCCTTGACCAAATGATTAGGGAAAGGCAACGATGGATCAGCTTGCCCTCGAACACCACCCGGAGGGACTCTTGCAATATTGACCCCGAGCTGGAATGGGTGACCTCAAACAACCACAACCAATTGCATTTATATCACTCCAACCACTGAAGTATTTCTTCTTAATGCCCGTTGACCAGTTTTGCCATGGCTTCTCGATTCTATGCATGATCAAATGCTTTCTTGATGACGAGGATAGTTACTTTCACCTCCCATTTTAAGGCACCAATTGAGCAATTCTGATGTCATAGACAAGGAGAGGAAGCTCACTTTAGGACACCAAGTACTGGAGTAACTCAGCAGGTTAGACAGCATCTCTGGAGAACATGGATAGCTGACATTTTGGAAACTTCAGAAGCTCATTTGGTTTCTAAGTGCTTATGGAAAGCTGAGATTGAACCTTGCCTTAAACTCACTGCAATCCTTGTTTGTTAGGGAACCCATCACAAATATCTACTGATTTGAAATTCAAAGTATAAATGAACTGGTACAACTACTTCTGTTGAAATATCAGGTGGATAAATTTCAGTTGAATATCTGAATTTGACCATTTAACTATCTTTTGCACTGTTCAAATAATGGACTGTGCCAAAGCCAGACAAATCTTGCGATGTGGTAGGTGGTACGTTTTTTGTTTTTGCCGTTGATTCGTCACTGTCATTCCCAAGCCACCACATCCAGACTGACCAGTGGGCACACATCCATGTTAATCACATCTTCCAGCGCTTGACGTGAATCCATCAACGCCTAGCTGATTCAAGTACTCATGTAGACACCTCGTAAATGCTGTTCGCAACTCTGCTTCCATAGAATATCAAGATTCAAAAGAGTTTATCGTCATGTGTCCCAGATAGGACAATGAAATTCTTGCTTTGCTTCAGTACAACAGAATATGGTAGGCATGAATACTGAACAGATCAGTGTGTCCATATACCGAATATCGAACAGCACTGCACAGGAACAGGTCCTTCAACCTACAATATCTGTGCCGAACACGATGCCAAATTAAACAGATCCCTTCTGCCTACACAAGCGCCATATCCTTCTATTTCCTACATATTTTGTGCCTATTTAAAAGGCTCTTAATTTTACTTGCCTGCACCACATCTAGCAGCATGTTCCAGGCATCTACCACTGTCTAAAAAAAAAATCTGCTCTTGCACATCAGCTTCCCCTCTCCCCCCTCCTCCGACCTAAAAGCTATATCCTTTAGTTTTTAACGTTTCCACCCTGGGGGAAAAAGGTTACCACTGTCTATCCTATCTACACCTCCCAGAATTTAATACGGGTTGAGACACCCCTCAAACAAGGGAAGGAATATCTCCCCACTGGGATACATGGGTGGCATGGGTGTCTGGCATAATAATAGTTTGTGAACACAATCACATATAATGTACACTCTGGAGTTTAGAAGGATGGGAGGGGATCTCATTGAAACATATAAGATTGTTAAGGGCTTGGACTCGCTAGAGGCAGGAAACATGTTCCCGATGTTGAGGGAGTACAGAACCAGGGGCCACAGTTTAAGAATAAGGAGTAAGCCATTTAGAATGGAGACGAGGAAACTCTTTTTCTCACAGAGAGTGGCGAGTATGTGGAATTCTCTGCCTCAGAGGGCGGTGGAGGCTGGTTCTCTGGATGCTTTCAAGAGAGACCTAGATAGGGTTCTTAAAAATAGTGGAGTCAGGGGATATGGGGAGAAGGCAGGAACGGGGCACTGATTGGGGATGATCAGCCATGATCACATTGAATGGCGGTGCTGGCTCGAAGGGCCAAATGGCCTACTCCTGCACCTACTGTCTAATTAATGTATGTATAGTCGCTGAGAATATCCAAACAGTTTTTACATTGTTCTTGTTTTGTATATATATTTTGTTTAATATTCTGTATAAAGTATATTTATGTGTGTGTGTATATATATATATATATATTGTGTGTATATATATATATAAATAGAAAATAGAAAAAAACGAGCTCCAAATATATTTGAAATAGGAAATAAGGTTGACATAAAGAAAGAAAATATATAAATCGTTTTTTTTGCGCTACTGATGTTTTCTTTGTTTCTTACTCCCTATTGTCATATCAGAAAATTTGAGGTCTTGTGTTTCATCCAATGGATATTATTCACTGGCGAACACAGACCTTAAATGTGGGTAGGGTACACAAAAGGCTGGAGAAACTCAGCGGGTGCAGCAGTATCTAAGGAGCGAAGGAGATAGGCGATGTTTCGGGTCGAGACCCTTCTTCAGACTTTGAAGAAGTTCTCCTCCTCCCTACGGAGACAGTTTCACAACCTCCTCTCTAAGTCTACTCCCTTAAATGTGGGTAGACTACTTGACTGTGAATGGAACCACAATTTAAACTTGGTTCTGTTTATATCAATTCACGCTTAGCAGCAACTGACCAACAATTTACCTCGTCCAAGTAGCCTCAGTGTGCTCCTGTTGCTTCCCAGGTTAAGAATGTATCACTTTTGTTTACGTGCTTTTTGCACCAAAGAATGAAACACAATCAGCTTCATCAGCACGTTCAAAATTATGCATGTGTCCACTAAACAATGAGGGCCTCTAATCCACACCTTCCAAGTTCCAAGAAACCTTTTCAACAGGCAGTGATTAATTTATACAACACTAGTCTGTGCCTCTGAGAGAAATTTCTTCCTTATTTCTCTTCATTAGCTGAGGAAACACAGTATTTATCCCGGGAGATTTGTTGGTCTCACATACTTTTGACTGAACAATATCCTGTAATTGGAAAATGCCTTGTACTGATTGCACTACCAACATTGAATTGCAAATTTAGTATTATTTGTGTTACAAAAAATACATGTAAATGTTATCACCAAACTCCCCATGACTTAAAATTTGGAAGTCTTACATCTACAATAAATACAGTTTTATTTTTAGGATATGAAAAGTAGGAGTACTGGAGAACTATGAAAAGTAGGAGTACTGGAGTACTCCTACTTTTCATATCCTAAAAATTAAAACTGTATTTATTGTAGATGTAAGACCTCCAAATTATAAGTCATGGGGAGTTTGGTGATAAAATTTACATGTATTTTTTGTAACACAAATAATACTAAATTTGCAATTCAATGTTGGTAGTGCAATCAGTACAAGGCATTTTCCAATTACAGGATATTGTTCAGTCGGCATAGACGAGGAAGCAAATCTAGGATTTTTATTTGGCCAGTCGGACATGTTTTAACTCCTGTGGAGGCACCAAAACCATTTGGAAGTTGCGATTTTTAATAACATTAACATTTGACAAGTGCAACATAACAATGTTTTAAACTAGAAAGAGCAGAGCAGATTTACGAGGATGTTGCCAGGACTCAAGAGCCTGAGCTGTAGAGAAATCTTGGGTAGGCTAGGAATTTATTCTTTGAGGTGCAGAAGGTTGAGGATAATCTTGTGTGTAAAATCAGGATTGGAATAGATATGGTGAATGCATTGAGTCTTTTACCCAGGGTCTGGGAATCAAAAACTAAAGGACATAGAATCAAAATAGGAGTTTTTATTTGCTCATTAAAATTGTTGCTTCAGTTTGCAAATTGCATGCCCAGTATATCAATGAGTCTTTGGACAAAGTGGTCCAAAGTTCAATTCACTGAGCTCTGAATTCAGTTGGGTGGCAGTTTGAGTCTTTGGCTATCTTAGACTGAGGGAAGATATCTGGGATTCCTGCCCCTGATTGTTAACCCGTGGCCCTGGCTAAAGTGGTCACAATCTGAACGATTCCCCTTCCCACATCTGAGTTATCCACTCGTACATGATCGTCAAGCACATGAGCACTGATCAATTTGGGTGAAAGCGACAAGTGTCTAAGATCCATAACCATAGAAACAGAAAATAGGTGCAGGAGGAGGCCATTTGGCCCTTCGAACCTGGACCGTCTCATTGTGCATCATTCATTGTGATCATGGCTGATCATCCACAATCAATAACCGTGCCTGCCTTCTCCCCATATCCCTTGAGCTCTATCTAACTCTCTCTTAAATTCATCCAGTAAATTGGCCTCTACCGCCTTCTGTGGCAGAGAATTCCACAAATTCACAACTCTCTGGGTGAAAACGTTTTTTCTCATTTCAGTTTTAAATGGCCTCCCCTTTATTCTTAGACTGTGTGGCCCCTGGTTCTGGACCCCTAACATTGGGAACATTTTTCCGGCATCTAGCTTGTCCAGTCCTTTTATAATTGTATACGTTTCTATAAGATCCCCTCTTATCCTTCAAAATTCCAGTGAAAAGCCCAGTCTTTAATAATAATCGTTCCTCGTATGACAGTACCGCCATCCCGGGGATTAACCACATGAATCTACGCTGCACTGCCTCAATAGCAAGGATGTCCTTCCTCAAATTAGGGGACCAAAACTGCACACAACACTCCAGATGTGGTCTAACCAGGGCACTGTACAACTGCAGAAGGACCTCTTGACTCCTATACTCAAATCCTCTCGTTATGAAGGCCAACATGCCATTAGCTTTCTTCACTGCCTTCTGGACCCGCATGTTTACTTTTAGTGACTGGTGCACAAGGACACCCAGGTCTCGTTGCACTTCTCTTTTTCCTAATCTGACACCATTGAGATAACAATCTGCCTCCTTGTTCTTGCCGTCAAAGTGGATAACCTCACATTATACTGCATCTGCCATGCATCTGCCCACTCACTCAACCTGTCCAAGTCACCCTGCAACCTTCTAGCATCCGCTTCGCAGTTCACACTGCCACCTGGCTTTGTGTAATCTGCAAATTTGTAGTGTTACTTTTAATCCCATCATCCAAATCATTAATTATATATTGTAAATAGTTGCGGCCTCAGCACCAAGCCTTGCGGCACTCCACTCGCCACTGCCTGCCAGTTAATTCAAAAGTTGAATTTATTGGTGAAAGTCATTTGGACAATAAGGGTCATTGGTCTTGATATCTAGAAGCTGACAGCACATTGGAGAGCATTCTGCCGAGTTGAAACGTTTGGCAAAACTGAAAAGAAGGAATTATATATTTCACAAACCTAGAGTCATATGTTAATCTTGAAGCACTGAATTATGGAAAGTATTCTATTTTCAACTGTGAAATTATTCATCTCTGAGAGTGGAAATTCATTACATTTTACAACAGTGAATGTCCACAGCTTTACTATGATATATAGTATTCCTGCTTGTTAGGCAACAGTATGGCCTGTGATTTGTTTTTTAATGATGCATTAAAACTTTGACAGCTTGAGGGCGGTGACCCAATTTAATATTAAGCTCATGCACTGATTTGCATGTGGTTAAAGTAGAGGTATCCATCCTCTAGTATACAATCTACTCTTGGCGGTGTGGTCTTGAACGTAGGCAGCTCAGGAAACATCCGTCCTAGAACTGAAAAAAATGCTTTGGATATAACGCTTTAACCAGTCTCTATTGAATCCTTCAGGTGTTTATTTTGCTGATTATCATTAGCTCAGTTCCAGTGCAATTGGAAAAGAGCTCAAATAAGGTAATAAGGTCCGAAGGAGGGTTTCGACCCGAAACGTTGCCCATTTCCTTCGCTCCATAGATGCTGCCTCACCCGCTGAGTTTCTCCAGCATTTTTGTCTACCTTTGATTTTCCAGCACCTGCAGTTCCTTCTTAAACTCTAAATCAAATAAAGTAATTCTCTGGTTTTTAAATCTGCAGTCAGGTGTGAAATAAAATTAACATTTCATTGTTAGTTCCTGGAAATAATAAATTCCACAATGCTTTCCAGCATCAAGGGCACAATAGAACATCTGTGCGCTCTGGAATTTATTTTCTCTATTCATATCTCATTTCAAAGAAGTTTATTTTTAAACAGTTATTCCCACAGTTGTGGCATATCCACAGCATAATCCCCTCAGCTTTCCACTGATCCTCCTGTGCATTTGTGATATTCGTATCAGACTAAATATGTGCCAGGTTAATTGTCTCCTTCATATTTTCTTTTAGGTCCCTGTTTGGAAAATGTATCATCTGCAGATGACCTCAGTTGGGGGCTGGGGTTTCAGTATGTAGGGAATGGATTGTGGAGACAGAGATTAATAAAGCTTCTTCCAAACCTTCTAGAGTAATACATGGTACAGAGAGCACTGCGCCATCAGGTTGCCTTAGATTAACCTTTGAACAGTTCTGCTTCAATTGCTGTGACACTGTAATTAATCCCCAAAATATTTAATCTGGACTAAAATTCAGTTCAAAGCTAAGCACATCTTGGGTAAACTGACATATTTCTTTGAAAAGCCTTTTGTACCTTATCCATTGTCTTTAAATTACAAGATTTATTGCAACCACATTCAGAGGCACGATAATTTAACTACATTTGCGTTCTTATAGACTTTGCAGAAGGGAATAACAGAGATCGGTGGATTTTCAACATTGGACTGAATTAACTGCTTCCCATACACAGTTTACAGGTACAGCAGTTGAAAGGGACTGTCGATCAGTGGGGCAGGGTGTTGTGGGTAGAAGGCAGAGAGAAAAAACAAGAAAATCAGGATTTACATTAAAAATAAGACCAAGTAAACTTTTAAGCTGCATAAATAAAACGAAGGTAAGCAGCCTGGTTTATTGTCAGACTTCCTTTTATGCAAACTGCTACGTTTTCATAAGACCAATATTGCTGCGTACCATATATTATAGCTCAACCTGCCTGTCAGATGAAACTCTGGACAGATGCAAAAAGGTGGGTCGCACAGCATCTCTGGAGAAATGGAATAGGTGACGTTTCGGGTCAAGACCCTTCTTCAGGAAAGTCTGGTTTTGCCTTCTGGTCAGTTAGTTCTATTACATCTGCACCTGGTTTACAGTGCAACTATTGCATTGCAATGAATCCATTAATTGCCCTATTCTGGCATTCACTAAAATTGATACACAAGGAAAGTTAGTAATTGTAATGTTTGTTTGAGCAGTGAGAACACTCTGCTGAATCATACCAAGAAATCACAGGATTCTGATCTGCTTATTCGTAGTAATTCTTTATTTTACTTGTGTTGTATTACAAGTATCTAAAGCCTGTGAGAAGGTATATTGAATCCCCACCCATACACCCACACATTGAATATTTAAAGGTTTCACCTCGTTTTGCAATTGAAAGCATGTTAACTGGAAGATATTGAAGATCGTTCTGCTAGGAAAACAGTTTCTGCTCACCAACATTTTATTTTTTTTATTTGTTGGAGTAGTGGGGAAAAAGATGGGTTTAGAATTCAGGTTGAAGGTTACACATTTAGCACAATAAGAATTAATCCTCCCTGCTGTTCATTGAAGTTGAATACGTGTGCTGCTTATTCTTACCGTAGCTGCCCTTTTGTTGGACATCCTTCCATTTAGATTGTTACGTGTCAAACTCAGAGCTCTGGGAAACTATAATTTAATTCCTTTTTATATACACCAGTCATACAGCTTTCAAATTTGGCAGCTGCCATCTGTGCTACTTCATAGACTGGTTTGTAGAAAACTGTTGACAACTTAGCTGCCTTTTATCCAAATGCATCAGATGCTGGTTGTCTGTGTGTGCAAGCATGCTTGCAACTGGTCACCCAGTGGTAGAGCTGATCTCTTCACGTTATTGTTTCCACCCTTCGTTATATCTCGTGCATTTCTCACTTCAACCCTTACATGCCATCTTTACAAATGTCTTCAAAGCATTTTGTGACCAGAGCCATCTTCCTCAAATTCATTAAGATTCAGTGCATAGAACAGTTAGAAAAAAAAAAAGCAGGACTAATCTCTGCGGGAATACTCAGTACAGCATTAGAAATTATTTAAATTTGATCAAAATACAAAAGGGGAAAGTGAGGATCGGTGCAGCAGTAGGTTTTTGAGCACTTTGCTTTAAAATCTCAGCTATTCGCTACAGAAACCAGTAGCATGGAAAAATCACTCACCTGGTTAAAAACCTGTTTAGAGCACACTCAAAGTAAAATCACCATAAAAACAATTTATGCACAGAATGATAAAATTGAATTCATCAGCATCTTGAGACTGTGTAAGAAGGAACTGCAGATACTGGTTTAAACCGTGGATAGACACAAAACGCTGGAGTAACTCAACGGGACAGGCAGCATCTCTGGAGAGAAGGAACGGGTGACGTTTTGGGTCGAGACCCTTCTTCAGATTTCTCGACCCGAAACGTCACCCGTTCCTTCTCCACAGAGATGCTGCCTGTCCCGCTGAGTTGCTCCAGCTTTTTGTGTCTAGCATCATGAGATTGCCTGGAATGAATGTTATCCAATGCTCTTGACAAGTAGGTGAAAGTGAAGAAAGGTAAAAAAAATAAGCCCTTGACAATTCACTACAAAATGACATTGCTTTATGGTGCATGCAAAGAGAATTAAGAGAATGAAAGGAGGGAGCAGGAAGGGGAGACCAGTTAAATGCATCATTTAATGGTTGATCGGCAAATAGAAAGGGTTTGCAGAACGAACAGGCTTCTTCATTGTCATAAGCTAAACAAGCAGAATGCTACAAAACTGCTTTTAGTTATGGGCACATCAAAATCCTTGTGCCTCTCCTTAGAGTTCACATGCTGAGAGTCAAGTCACTATGCGATCCTGCTTATTTCTGCAGGCATTTCTCTCCCCCAAGTTTGCAATTGTTCTTTTCTCTCCATATATAATCAGGATATTGGTTGATGGGAAGCCAGAGGAATACAGGTATTAATGGCTATGCTGGAAATATTTGAAATTTGTTTGATGTCACATTGTTACAATGCATTTTCCTTGTGCAGCACTCCTTTCACACAAACTGACAGCTATTATTTTTATTTTTAGTTCACTTAGTTTCACTGCCAATTTCTGCATATGGAGCCAAAACGGCATGCCTTGTGTTAGTGCGAAATCGCAAGAGGGCTGCAGTAAAAATATATCCAGTTTTCCACAACTGCTCGTTATAAAGGGGGTTCAATCTTCTATTACCTGACCGACAGAAAAACTGCAAGAACGATGTTAAATACGACCAAAATATTCAATTTTAACAATAAAACAAAAAGTGGAATATAACTTTCCATCAGTAACCAGTTAGTTGCCTTGAGATGTATTTTCTAGAAAATTTGTTTAATGGGATGGTGGTTTGGTGCCTCTGGATTGAGGAAAAGTCTAAACCTCGAGAGGCTGACCAGAAAATGTGTGTCAAAGCTGGAAATTATATCAATATCATTTATCAAAAGAACCCATTACATAAATACAATTAAAATAACGAAATTATCCGAGTACGTTTCTTGTTTAACCTAGCAATCGCATTTCAATATATTGTGAACATTGTCACGTTTTGATGTGTAGATGCACAGAAGAATGTCCTGTTTCCAGCGCGATTTACATCTTTCCGCCCTTGCAGAGTTAACTCGCATAATTACTCGTCTTAAGATCAGCTAGTGCCGACTGAATCTGTTCACAAGTGGAGAAAACTTTGTGTCTATAAAACAAAGGCGTTTTATGCAGCTTGCTCACTCTGCATGTATTTAATAAAGTGAGCGAGGGTCAGGTTGCACGGTATCTGCTATTTTGCAAAGTAGGGGAAAAAAATCTTCCAAATGAGTAAAACACTTTAGCGCCCGCTTGCTTACCTGTTCAAGGTTTGCTCGTCTTCAGGCACTGTGATTCAAATGCAGCCCCCATAAAACACAAGAGATATTCCACTAAGCGAGGGGGGAAAAAAAACACTCCTGAAGTCAGAAAGCACGAGCAAGGTACACTGCCACTGAACGATCATACATCAAGCAACAAAAAACAAAAAACAGGTTGGGTCTCAATGTTCCAAAGATGTATTAGACAAGCAGAGTAGTACCCGCTGCAAGAGCTCAACTGGCGGACTGAGAGCTCCTGCCGGCACGCTTGCTGAAAATCCTGATGAGATCAGCGGTAGGTTGGGCTTCTGCCTTGACGGACAGTGTGGATGTGTGTTGGGACTTTGCATTTACAGCTATCTTGAGGGGAATGGATGCGAAGCTAACCCTCGTGGGCTATTCCATACGGTATAACTCAGTCATGTGTACCCATTTAAGCAAAAGCCAGCGGCTAGAGGAAATAAAACGCCGAGGCAGACAGAGAAACCAGAATAAATGTGCAGTCCTTTACCTGCTGCAACTTGTGGGAGATCGATCGATCAATCAATCTGTCGTTCCCCGAATTGCTGATAGAAATTTGAGTAAATTAGGCTATACGATCATTTTTTTAAAGAATTTGCAAAGATGTACACTCTTTGCTTCCAGTTTAGATGCTCTTTGCTCGGCTGGACCTGAAAACAACTGCATTTGATTGGAATTGACAACGTTAACGTGATACATTATTTTGATGCATTGTTAGAGAGGTCGAAGAGGGGAGCTTTTGCTGCATGCTTTGCTGCCGTAATACACTTCTAAATAATATTTTATTTTAGCAAGGGGGCAGTATTTGGGGATTCTTGACTGTCGATGTTTATTCTGAGCAGATTAATAGGACGATGCTGCCTCTAGTATCTTTGATGCTGTCTACTTCCCTCAAATGCGTTATGATTTTATGCACCTCTGCATATAAATGGGTACGGTATTAAAATGTGTTTTACATATTCTTGTTTGCAGTGTCTGTCTAAATATTTTTTGGAAATGCTATTTACTTAATAAAAAGCAAACATTTGGCAGCTGCAAATAAAAGTCATAGAGTCATACAGCATGGAAACAGGCCCTTTGGCTCAACCTACCCATGCCGACCAAGATACTCCATCTACACTAGTCCCACCTGCCTGCGTTTGGCCCAGATCCTTCTAAACCTTTCTGATACAAGTGCCTTTTAAATGCTCCAGTACCTGTCTCAACTACCTCCTGTAGCAGCTCGCTCCATATATTCCACCACCCTCTGTGTGAAAAAGGGCCTCAGATTCCTATTAAATCTTTCCCCTCTCACCTTAAACCTATGTCCTCTAGTTCTTGATTCTTCTACTCTGGTAAAAAAGACTCTGTGCATTCACCCTATCTATTCCCCTCATGATCTTACACACCTCTATAAGATCACCTCCCATCCCCTGTGCTCCAAGGAATAAAGTCTCACCTGTTCAACCTCTCCCTAGAGCTCAGGCCCTCGAGTCCTGGCAACATCTATCGCAGTCGCTGCCTCAAAAAGGCTGGCAGTATCATCAAGGACTCACACCATCCTGGCCACACACTCATCTCCCCGCTACCTTCAGGTAGAAGGTACAGGAGCCTGAAGACTGCAACGTCCAGGAATAGCTACTTCCCCACAGCCATCAGGCTATTAAACTTGGATCGGACAAAACTTTGAACATTAATAACCAATTATCTATTATTTGCACTTTATCAGTTTATTTATTCATGTGTGTATATATTTATATAATGGTATATGGGCACACTATGTTCTGTTGTGCTGAAGCAAAGCAAGAATTTCATTGTCCTATCAGGGACACATGACAATAAACTCTCTTGAATCTTGAATCTTGAATCTTGAACATCCTCGTAAATCTTCTTTGAGCTAAATTTCAGGGCCCGAGCTGACAAATGTGAAAGTGCCAGTTTAAATTTCTGGAGGCACTGCATTGAAAATCTGTCTGGTTGATAGTAATGTTACCTCAGTATGATCCGCGCGTGAATTTATTTTGAACATTGTTGGAGGCAGATATTTTACACATCCGTGCAGGTTCTTAATGTGATTAATAACATATTGCAGAGAGCCATGAGTTGTCCTGTGTTGAGAATTGGAGTGACGGCAAACTGAGGTTAGGTTTTGAACAAATTTAACTTAATTCTTGTCTCTGAGCTGAGTATTTGATGTCTGCCCGACACTTTAGAGGTGCAGTGCGGAAACAGGCCCTTCAGTCCACCAAGTCCGCCAGCAATCACCCCATACACTAGCATTATCCAAAACACTAGGGACAATTTACAATATGTTAAAGAAGGAACTGCAGATGCTGGAAAATCGAGGGTACACAAAATGCTGGAGAAACTCAGCGGGTGCAGCAGCATCTATGGAGCGAAGGAGATAGGCAACGTTTCGGGCTGAAACCCTTCTTCGGACTAGCTTCAGGGGTCTGAAGAAGGTTTTCGGCCCGAAACGTTGCCTATCTCCTTCGCCCCATAGATGCTGCTGCACCCGCTGAGTTTCTCCAGTATTTTGTGTACCCACAATTTACAATATTACTAAAATACAATTAACCTACAAACCTGTACATCTTTGGAGTGTGGGAGGAAACCGGAGCACCTGGAGAAAACCTATGCGGTTACAGGGAGAACTTACAAGCTCCATACAGACAGTGCCCATAGTAAGGATCGAACCCGGGTCTCTGGCGCTGTAAAGCATCAACTCTCTGGCTGCGCCACTTTGCCGCCCCTATATATATAAGCAATTCTTAACCACAAAGCCAAAGCTTGCGATTAATTTAACTTGGCATCGTTCGGCGCAGGTAGTGTGGGCCAAAGGGACCATTCCCATCCTGTACAGTTTTATGTAGGAACAAATAATTGCAGACACTGGTTTACAGGAAGCTGGTGTACAGGAAAACTAAAAAAAAAACTGATTGCTAATGTCCATTGAGGAAGGAAATAGGCCATCATTCCCAGCTCTCGCCAATATGTGACTCCAGACACACAACAATGTGGTTGATTCTTATTGCCTTGTCATTTGGCCCAGCAAACCACAAAGGTCTGGGGCTAATTGGTGACAGATACTAAATTCCTGAGAACAAATTAGAAAAATTAATCTGGAAATATAATATGCACACACATACCAAAACATATACAGGCAGTTATTTAGCAGCTGTAACATGGTTAACCATCCTAAATCATTTTTTTTAAGAGTGCTGCAGGAATTTCATATTTAGCTTGATACTAGGATTGATTAGTTGAAACTGAATACGTTCACCTGGAGAAGTTCAGTTAGATGTCAGGAGATAATGGGAACAGGATGTTGTAATTCTGATCCCAATATTTTGATAAAATGTGATTATGCATTCTTTATTTTTAAATGTAAAAGTTATTCGGGAAATAGAGAAATAGACTTTGTTGAAGCGGTGTCTTTGCTCAACAGGTTGCAGGGAGGGGTGAAACAGAGATGCTGCAATATCACGGAGTACAGAATGTGCAGATGCTGGAATCTTGAGCAAAACACAAAGTGCTGGAGGAAGTCAGCGCAGATCCGTCAGGAGAAGGTTACCAATCCGACGTGCCTTCTGTCTATTCCCTCCATAGATGCTGCCTGTTCTGCTGAGTTCCTTCAACACTAAGTGCTTTGTTATAGTATCACCACTGGCAGATGTGTTCAATTACATTGTGACAAATTTACGTTGGAAATTTCCACCATAAATGTAATTTGTGGAATTGGCAATATAATTTGTTGAAGGACTATGAAAACTGCGCAACGCATCACCGGTTCCTCACTCCCCTCCATTGAGTCTGTCCATAGCAAGCGATGTCTGCGAAGGGCGCGCAGGCAGCATCGCCAAGGACTGGTCTCACCCCAGCCACAGACTGTTTACCCTCCTCCCATCCGAGAGGCTCTACAGGTCCCTCCGTTGCCGGACCAGCAGGTTCAGGAACAGCTTCTTCCCTGCGGCTGTTACAATACTTAACTCTGCACCTCGGTGATTGCCAGTCGCCCCTCTGCACACTCCTTCCCCCAGTATAATTGCACTACTGATACTGTTTGTACATATATATATTTTACCTTCTAAGTTCGCTCTTCTGGGGAGATGCTAACTGCATTTCGATGTCTCTGTACTGTACACTGCACAATGACAATTAAAGATAGAATTGAATTGAAAAAAAAAATTGTTGATTTCGAGTCATATAGTGATACAGTGTGTAAACAGGCCCTTCGGCCCAACTTGCCCACACCGGCCAACATGTCTCAGCTACACTAGTCCTGTCCTACACTAAACCTGTCCTATCCATGTACCTGTCTAACTGATCTTAAAGAATCTGAAGAAGGGTTTTGGCGTATTTCCTACGCTTAATAGATGCTGCTGCACTCGCGGAGTTTCTCCAGCACTTTTGTCTAACTGATCTTAAATGTTGGATAGTCCCTGTCTCAACTACCTCCTCTGGCAGCTTGTTCCATGCACCCGTCACCCTTTGTGCGAAAAAGTTACCCCTCACATTCCTATTAAATCTTTTCACCTTCACTTTGAACCTGTCCTCTGGTCCTCGATTCCACTACTCTGGGCAAAAGATTCTGTGCGTATCATTTAATTTTTGATAAAGAAATAAATGCGGGTACTAGACATATAAATAAAAACAGAAAATGGTGGAAATATTCAGTAGTCCCAAGCTATATCTGTCGGAAGAGGAAGTGACATAAAATGTTAAATAAATTTCTCTTCCCACCAATCTGGCTTACTGAATATTTCCAGCATTTTCTGTTCTTGGAAAGTTCTTGACAAAGATTAGCATTAAATAAATATATGCATGTGTATATGACATATCATTTATTTAGTCAAAGGGCCATGTACCTTTGGGAAGTATTTTCATATGCTTTCCAATATTTTCCTTGATAAATAGTCAGATCTTGCTGCGATAGATGATGGATTTTCAGTCATTATTGCAATGCATTTTTTGTTTTGAAGCTTGTAAATTCATACGTGGAACAATATTTGACTACATATCTACTCAGTCAGGTAATTCAGATTTCTCTTTTTACAAACTATTACAGGAACGACACTTGGTTCTGTGTTCAGTGAAATTTCAGGATACAACTCGTATCAGATAATTGGTTGGTGCTTGTGGTGAACACGACCTGTCATTAGTGTTGATAATTGAGGTTCCTTGCACGCTGTAGAATCAGGAAACAAAGCAATTGGACAATGTGCAAGTAAATGTTAAGTTGTCTTAATAGCTTTCACTGAGGTTAGTAATTTGGCTTTGCTTTCATTGGCTACATTTGTGACCAAATTGTTTTCATTTTATAATCAAAATCACAATTATACAGATTATAGGGATTTTCTTTGGCGACTAGGCTGTTTTCACATGGTTGTGGGGTGACACCTGTGTGATCATGAGTAGTCTGGGGGTGGGAGATTGCAACCTTCACGTGGTCCGCCCTGTTTCGTCAAATGCAATCAACCCGGCGTGCACAATCAAATAAGATCAAATAGAACAAGTTGTCCGACAACTTTAGGCTGTGCACGCCATACGCAAGAAGAAGTGAGTAGTCTAAAGAGTCGTAACGTTTTTCTGGTCGCCGCTGGATTTTGAAAAGTTCAAAACCTTTTGGCGGCTGTGGGCTTGACGTAGCTTGTCTTCTCCTGCCGTAGGTGCTGTCGCTGGTTGTCGCCAGGATGACGCAGGTTGTTGCTAGGTGACGTTGGTTGTTGCCGGATGCTGACTTTGGTGAAATCCATTGGCGACTTCCTACGTCAACCTACGTCAACCAGCGACTGAATTGTCTTCAGTTGTCTTCGGTTGTCGCTGACAGGGCGATTGCTTGTCATAGCTTGTCGCGGGCGGACGTAGGTTGACTCCGGTTGTCGTAGGTTGTCGCCTGTGTGGTTGTAGGTTGTCGTAGGTGTGGTCGTAGGTGCACGTCCTAATTCGCGACGATTGGGTCGCAGGTGTCGGTAGCTTGCCGTAGCTTGACGTCGACTAGGAGGCAGGTTGTCATAGACATGGTCGTAGGGACTTGCCGCTTTTTCGGCAACCTGTGACAGTCGCTGACAGTCGTCGAAAGAATCGCCTAAGTGGGACAGGGCATTAAACATGATCTTAGATGTGGTGAAAAGTTCTTCAGAAAAGCTTTGTCTGTCTTTAGCACCATAGTAATTCTCTGATTTTTTATCAACTCGCTCATATGTCGCACTGTGGGACCATCTTGACAGTGGAGGTTGGATTGAGGAAAATACAATGGGTATTGAATATCTTTGGCAGATTTGGCAGATTGTGATTTGCTAGCATCTTGTTGGCAAAGAACTGTTGTCAGAGAAAAAATAACGGGGAATAAAAGGGTAATTTTATTAGATAATGAGGTAGTGTCCAGAAGCTAGCCCAGAACAGACAGGAGTGGAGGACCTTCGTTGCTGCCCTACATGCCAGGAGGCATAATAGGCAGTAAGTAAATAAGTACATTTATTAGATAACAGATAATTTATTCTTTTCAAGATTAAATTCAAGACAGATTATACTGGGTCAGCATTGGAAAATATCAGATTGCTATCCTCAGGATCTAAGTGTATCAAGGGTTCATTTTGGGAGCATTTTACTCCAAACAGGAGACAGGTTTGTTGCAACAATATATTTCTGGGATCTGCAGTTGCTTTTATACCAGTCCAAATGTCGAGTTTTCAGGTTAGTTTTCAAAGCAGCTGAAGGTTCATTTAATACTCCAGCAGTCAGAATATCCCAAATCAAATTAGTCTTGTGATCCCAGAGCATTCACAGATGGCAACTAGACCTCAAACAGGGTATTTTAAATAACGTTTTGTTCACTGAACAGCTACCATAATTGCTTAGCTTTAAACATACCTCGTTGCCCTTTCGCGGGGCCACATTGTGCTCACTGTGTGCTCTGGAATCCAGGTTGCATCGGCAAAATCATTCTGCAATCAGAGGTCACATGTATATTTATTCTTATTTTCTATTGTGTTGTTGAATGTTGCTGGAATATCCCCACACATTGTCTGATGCTACGTCCAAGTGTGCCCTCCAGCTGGTAGATTGCACCATTGGAGGGTGTGATGCTGGACATGTTTTCACCTCGTATCTATCCTACACCAGGGGAGGACCAGATGTCATCAGCAGCAGGAAACCAAAATGATTTTTCCCTCTCTTTACCTGGTATCCAAGTTCAGGCTGATTGGCAAGATTTTTATTTATTTGTTCACGGGATGAGAGCATTGCTGGCAAGACCAGTTTTCACTGCTGATATCTCTCGTTGGCCTTGAGAAGGTGCTGGTGTGTGGCATCTTCTTTAACGCTGCAGTCTCTGTTATGACCACGCACTTGAGTGGGTAGTTCCTGGCTGATGTCAATTAATTGCCTTCAAGACAAAATTAAGAGCCAGGAATTTTTGTTTAATACAGTTCTGTTAAAGGCTGACTTCATCAACTAAATCAACAGGAAACAGTTATAATTGCATTCCATCCAGCCAAGATGTGCAGAGGTGTGAACCATAACATTTCATCCAGTTGATTTTTGCTCCCTGCAGCCTGAAGAATTGTCTGGCTTCTGTTCAACATCTACTTCCAAAAGGCAAGTATGAATTCAGGGGTATTAGTGCCGAAACTCTCTCCGATCTGTGCATTAACGTATGAGGAGCGTTTGACAGCTCTGGGCCTGTACTCGCTGGAGTTTAGAAGGACGAGGAGGAACCTCAGTGAAACCTCAGTGAAAGGCCTTGATACTGTTGATGTGGAGAGGATGTTTCCACTGGACCAGAGAACACAGCGTCAGAATAAAAGGATGTACCTTTAGAAAGGAGATTTCTTTAGTTAGAGCGTGGCAAATCTGTGAAATTCATTGCCACAAATAGCTGTAGAGGCTAAGTCATTGGGTATTTTTAAAGCAGAGATTGACAGGTTTGTGGCGTCAGCCTAAACACGGGCCAGCTTATGCTCAAACCCTCGTCAGGAGATACGAGGGCGGGCACGTGACGTCATGGGCTAGAGGGAGTGTCCTGGTACTTAAGGTCTCTCACCTCGAGACCTCGGAGAGTCAACAGGTAGCTGAGCCCGAGAGTACAAGTCAAGTCAAAGTCAAGTCAAAAGAGTTTATTGTCATGTGTCCCTGACAGGACAATGAAATTCTTTCTTTGCATAGCACAACAGAACATAGTAGGCATTGACTACAGTTATATACTTAAATACACACATTAATTAATTTTTAAGGCAGCGACTGTGGTAGATCCCCTCGATGGAAGGAAGGTCAGAGCCGATGATGGACCGGGCAGTGTTTACTACTTTTTGTAGTCTTTTCCTCTCCAGGGCACTCAAGTTGCCGAACCAAGCCACGATGCAACCAGTCAGCAAGCTCTCTACTGTGCACCTGTAGAAG
Source organism: Okamejei kenojei (assembly GCA_035221665.1). Classification (NCBI taxonomy): domain Eukaryota; kingdom Metazoa; phylum Chordata; class Chondrichthyes; order Rajiformes; family Rajidae; genus Okamejei; species Okamejei kenojei. Next base: position 2,318,226 of record CM069173.1, read on the forward strand.
TTATAGAGAGTCCTCCTTGACAGACCGACTCTCCATAATCTTCTCAGGAAGTAGAGGCGCTGATGAGCTTTCTTAATAATTGCATCTGTGTTCTCGGACCAGGAAAGATCTTCACAGATGTGCACGCCCAGGAATTTGAAGCTCTTGACCCTTTCAACCATCGACCCGTTGATATAAACAGGACACTACAACCTCGCTCAGCTACAGCAACATTGTAATATGGTTAGCGCACCCACCTAACGTGTCACCACTGAATAAACAACACTTTGAACCGGCCTGACGTCTCACCTTTATTCACCACGTATGGTGCTGCTCCAGGTTCTTGATTATTAAGGGGGGGGCAAATGATATGGGGAGAAGGCAGGAGAGGGAAAGATACATCAGCCATGATTGAATGACAGAGTAGACTTGATGGGCTGAATGGTCTAATTCTGCTCCTATGACTTATGAAGTTACCACCTCTGCAAATAGCTTTTTTCAAATAATTTAAGAGCATTTCTGTAGACGAAGCTTGAGTGAAATATTGAAATGAATTCTTGGAGCTCCCCTGGTGCCCTTGTGGTTAAAATCTCTGGCCAACCAAGAACTTTATTTTTGCAACAAGAAGGTTGAAGTTCAATCGCTAAACCTATGCTGAGGCAGCCAACTGCAGTTATACAGTCGATCCTCAAGGCTCCTGGCTTGAGGAGTAAAAATTAGTCATGCTTCTTGCTTCTATTGTAAGTAAGTAACTCCATCTGGCATGCATGAAAGTGTGGCTATCATTCATTCAAGAACAAGTTCACATTCATCTCTTGCATCATCTGAGGTCAATTTGGAGCCAACGCCCGCATTGTCACTCAGTCAAGGCGCTGGGGGATTGTCAGAACTACTCGAGGTGTTCTCAGCAAGAGTCAATGTCTTCAGAAAAAACAGGGTAGACATTCCAGCTACATGAAGCAATAGAATATATTGGTTTTCAGGAAGCATGTCTTATCTAATAGTAATTTAATAGATTGAAAAGACTAGGCTTGTATTCACTGGAGTTTAGAAGGATGAGGGGGAATCTTAAAGAAACATATACAATTATAAAAGGACTGGACGAGCTAGATGCAGGAAAAATGTTCCCAATGTTGGGCGAGTCCAGAACCAGGGGCCACAGTCTTAGAATAAAGGGGAGGTCATTTAAGACTGAGGTGAGAGAAAACTTTTTTACCCAGAGAATTGTGAATTTATGGAATTCCCTGCTACAGAGGGCAGTGGAGGCCAAATCACTGGATGGATTTAAGAGAGAGTTGGATAAAGCTCTAGGGGCTAGTGGAGTCAAGGGATATGGGGAGAAGGCAGGCACGGGTTATTGATTGCGGACGATCAGCCATGATCACATTGAATGGCAGTGCTGGCTCGAAGGGCCGAATGGCCTCCTCCTGCACCTATTTTCTATGTAACTACCAGTGGGCTTGTTGTTTCTGCCGTTGATGCTGATATACTTTTAATATAAGGAAAATCACTAAGATGCTTCACAGCTGGTTGTTTAAAATGCAAATAGATACTGAGTTAGAAAGAAAAGAATTAACCGATGGAAAGTTTGACTGAGGAAAATACCTTTGAGGGTGAACACAATTGGAATTGCAAAGATGCAGGATAGTTTTAGAGTATGACCAAAATGTCTTTTCCAGTCTTTTTATCATTCACTAACTTCAATACATCTCTTTGTGAATACAAGACCTTGTATTTCTCCCCAATAGAATTCTGCTATCAAAATTAATGTATTTTCTGGACATCCTCAAACAATTAATGCTCTCATTCCCCTCTTAATTTCCGTTTCAATCCTACTGCAGTTATAATTCATGTGCATAATTTTATCACCTTTAGATTTGATTGCTGGAAATCACTCATGGCAGTTGTATTGATTTCTTTGAAAAAATAATCTGCAGGGCTATGGGGAAAGGTTGGAGTAGTGGGCATGGCTGGATTACTTTTTGCTTGGGCCATGTGCTAAAGGGCTTCATTCTGAGGCTATTTAGACATTACCTTCTAACCCCACCACCTCTCCCAGCTAGAAGGGCAAGGAGACCAAAGATGGGAGAACATCACCACCTGACCACACACCATCTTGACTTGGAAATATATTGCCGTTCCTTCACCACTGTTGGGTCGAACTCCCTCCCGAACTGCACGGTGATGTTACCCACACCCCAAAGAATGCAGGGGTTAAATAAGGCAGCTTACCTTCAATGAGGGGTGAGCAATGAAAACGATGGCTCAGTTTGCGAAACACACATCTCTTGAATGAATAAATAAACACATACAAATATAAGGGTGTTTTACTACTATGATACAGGGCTCTGTATCTGGTTTCCTTACCTGAGTAAGGAAATACTCAAGTCAAGTGAGTCAGGTTTATTGTTATAGGCAAAAGTAGTGAGACCCAGGTAAAATGAGAAATCATGCATGCAGCAGCATGAAACAAGGTTTACTACTTGGATTTTATAAGACCATAAGACATGGGAGCAGTAATAGGTTATTTGGCTCATTGATGGCTGATGGCCGATCTATAATTCCCTCTCGAGTCCATCCTCCTGCCATCTCACCATAACCTTTCATGCCCTTACTAATCAAGAAGTTATCATTCTCTGCTTTAAAATTACCCTGCTTGAAACATTCTTGTGGCAAGGTTTGTTCTTTTTTTTCGCTTTAGTTTTTATTGCTTTTATGTATACACAAATAAAACACAAATAATACAACGAAACATACAACAATGCAGTGAAATGTACAACAGTGCTGCGGGGGGTTCAGTTTACAATTAACGATGCAGTATACAGAACTATTTTCTTATTAAAACATTTTCCAATAACTTACATTATTGTCAATAAAATTATGCAGTATTGATGTCTTTATTTCTATACCTAATCCATTGTTCCCATTTTCTGTTAAACTCGTCTTCTTTCACTTAGAGAATATGTCATTTTCTCCATGACAAATATTTCCTGTACTATGTCTAACCATTGTCTAAGTCTGGGTGTGTCCGCTGTAAGCCAGTTTCTTGTAATGGCCTTACTGCCAACTGTGAGTAGGATTTTAACCAAGTAATGATCTTCCTTCAGCACCACTGTATTTATATCACCCAGGTATAAAATGGAACAGTTCTTGCAGACTATATATCCTAATACCTCCGTTAATTCTGAATTCACTCTGTCCCAAAATGGTTCTATTTTTAGGCAATTCCAGAAGATATGTGCATGATTTGCATCTGTTTGACCACATTGCCTCCAGCATGTTTGCTGCCTTAGAATTTGCTTGCTTTTTATGTTAGGCGTAATAAAGAAACAAATCAAAATTTTCCAATTAAATTCTCTCCAATTTTGTGAATTGGTGGATGTCTGTAGTGTTACACACATATGATGCCATTCTTCTTCTGAGATTGTAATGTTCAATTCCTTTTCCCACTTAAATTTTACATAAAATGCAGTTTTAGCTTGACATTCCATTAAACTATGATAAAGTTTAGAAATAATCCTTAATGTTTTTTGATGATACGCACTAACTATCACTTCTATCACTGGATTATTTTCTTCTAGTGCCTCCCTTTTTACCTTTTTATTGTAATAATCTCTCAGTTGGAGGTATCTAAACAAGTCTTGGTTCCGAAGTGCAAATCTATCCTTCAAATCTTGAAAACTTCTTAGGTCTCCATTTTCAATAACAGTACAAAATGCAGTCATTCCTTTCTTCATCCACTCTTTAAATGTTGAGTCATACATCCCTGGTTTAAATTCATTATCCAAAGCTATCCATCTTAAAACTTTTTGTCGTTTATTCAGTTTAAGTTGTCTGGTAAGAATGAACCAGGTTTCTAAAGTAAATATCATTATTGGATCGATTATACTCCTGATATGTCCAGGAAGCGCTTTTTCTCCCAAAAGTGTTTGGATGTGGCAGTCAGGGATATATGTCTCAATCTCTTTCCCCCTAGCTATATAGCTATCCTCACCAATTAATTAGTGGTTGAAGTTGGGCTGCATAGAAATACATCCTAAAATTTGCAAGTGCCATTCCACCTTTGTCCTTTGGCAACTCGAGTGTAGTGTATCGAATTCTGGCCTTCTTTCCTCCCCAAATAAATCTAGATATTAATTTATCCCATTCCGTGAATTGTTTTAATGGTACCTCTATTGGCAGAGATTGAAACAAGTACAATAGCCTTGACAAAATATTCATTTCACCACATTTATCTTACTACTAAGATACTGCAATGCAAGGGATAAGGGAATGCAATCACCTCCTACAAGGCGAAACCAGGAGGCAGCTCGGATGTCGGCGATACATCACTCCCTGATGAGCTCAATGCATTTTACGCACGCTTTGATGTGCTTTCCCGAGCCCCCATTGGCTGTGATGGTATTTCCGTCTCAGTCACAGAGGCCGACGTCAGGAAATCCTTCAGAGGGGTGAACCCTCGAAAAGCGTCTGGACCTGATGGCATACCTGGTCGTGTTTTAAAAACCTGTGCGGACCAACTGGCTGGAGTTTTTACGGACATTTTCAACCTGTCACTTCTGAGGTCTGAGGTTCCCACCTGCCTCAAAAGGGCATCAATAATACCGGTGCCCAAGAAGAGCAAGGTGACGTGCCTCAATGACTATCGACCTGTGGCACTAATGCCTGTGGTGATGAAGTGCTTCGAGAGGTTGATCATGGCCTGGACCCACTGCAGTTCGCTTACAGCCACAACAGATCAACGGTGGACGCGATCTCGCTGGCCCTCCACTCAGCTCTGGACCACTTGGACAACAAAAACTCATATGTCAGGCTGTTATTCATTGACTACAGCTCGGCATTTAACACAATCATCCCCTCCAAGCTGGTTACCAAACTTGCAGAACTGGGTCTCTGCGCATCCCTCTGCAATTGGACCCTCGACTTCCTCATTCACAGACCACAGTCTGTTCGTATTGGTGGAAATGTGTCAGACTCGATAACAATCAGCATGGGAGCACCTCAAGGCTGCGTGCTCAGCCCCCTGCTGTACTCACTCTATACTCATGACTGCGTAGCCGGTCACAATGCGAACTCCATCATCAAGTTCGCTGATGACACCACTGTAATGGGACGTATCACTGATGGGGATGAGTCGGAGTACATAAGAGAGATCGAGCGACTGTCCATATGGTGCCAGCACAATAACCTGGCCCTCAACACCAGCAAAACCAAGGAACTGATTGTGGACTTTGGAAGAAGTAGGATGGGGACCCACAGTCCTGTTTATATCAACGGGATGATGGTTGAAAGGGTCAAGAGCTTCAAATTCCTGGGCGTGCACATCTGTGAAGATCTTTCCTGGTCCGAGAACACAGATGCAATTATTAAGAAAGCTCATCAGCGCCTCTACTTCCTGAGAAGATTACGGAGAGTCGGTCTGTCAAGGAGGAGTCTCTGTAACTTCTACAGGTGCACAGTAGAGAGCTTGCTGACCGGTTGCACCGTGGCTTTGTTCGGCAACTTGAGTGCCCTGGAGAGGAAAAGACCACAAAAAGTAGTAAACACTGCCCAGTCCATCATCGGCTCTGACCTTCCTTCCATCGAGGAGATCTACCACAGTCAATGCCTCAAAAAGGCTGGCAGCATCATCAAGGACCCACACCACCCTGGCCACACACTCATCTCCCTGCTAACTTCGGGTAGAAGGTACAGGAGCCTGAAGACTGCAACGGCCCGGTTCAGGAATAGCTGCTTCCCCACAGTCATCAGGCTATTAAACCTGGCTCGGACAAAACTCTGAACATTAATACCCCTCCATCTGTTATTTGCACTATTAATTAATGTGTGTATTTAAGTATATAACTGTAGTAAATGCCTACTATATTCTGTTGTGCTATGCAAAGAAAGAATTTCATTCACCTGTCAGGGACACATGACAATAAACTCTTTTGACTTTGACTTGACTTTGACTACTATAATCCATTGGGGAGGTGGACCATCTTTCTATATCCTTTCTTATGTTTTGGTTGATGTGATTATAATTGGCCCCATACAACATTGATATATTTTTTGTTATATGTACCCCTAGGTATTTGATTGATTTTTAATCCCATTTAATATTATAATTTTGTTTGATTTCTTCTGGAGGAGGACAATTAAATAGGAGGATTTTAGATTTTGAAATATTCACTTTATATCCAGCATAAAAATTAAATTTATCTATGATCCCCATCATCCATGGAAATGAGGTGTTTACTTCCGTGAGATACATCATTACATCATCTGCAAAAAGGCCAATTTTATGTTCTCTGTCTCTTATAGTTACTCCCCTCAGTTCCCTGTCTTGACGAATCGCTTGAGCCAATGGTTCAATATATATAGCAAACAGGGTAGGGCTAAGACAACATCCCTGTCTCGTTCCTCTTCGTAACACAAATCTCTCAGTTAAGGACCCATTCACCTTTACTCTTGCAGTAGGTTGCTGGTAAATTGTTTTAATAACTTGAATTGAATCTTTGGTAAAGCCAAATCTTTCTAGTGTTTGATATAAGAATTCCCAATTAACCCTATCAAAAGCCTTTTCTGCATCTAGGCTTATCAGGACAGCACGCGTACTTTCCTTTTGAATCTTGTGTATTATACGTAGGGTTCTTCTAATACTGTCCTGTGTTTGTCTGCCTATTATGAAACCAGTCTGGTCTTCATCAATTAAATCTGGCATGAACTTTTCAAATCGTTTGGAGATAATTGAAGAATATAATTTATAGTCCACATTTAGAATTGATATCGGTCTGTAGTTGGTACAATTTTCCTTGTCTTTGTTCTCTTTGGGGATTCATGTTATAATTGTTTCTTTCCATGACGGGGGTGTCTTGCCTTCTTTGATAATCCAGTTAAAGGTTCTCAGAAGAAGTGTGTTCAGCTCATTCCGAAATATTTTAAATGCACTCTATAGGGAAACCGTCGCTGCTTGGGGCCTTGTTTGATTTCATCCTACCAATTGTCTTCTCTGTCTCCTCCAGTGACATTTCTGCTGTGATTATTTTATTTTGTGTCTCTCCAATACAGGGCAGATCTATTGTACTTAAAAAAGTCCTCATTGATTCCCCACCTACTGTAGAGGTTTGTGTATATAATTCTTTATAATATTCATGGAAGATATATTCTATTTCTTTTGGATCACTTCAAATTCTGTGTACAGGGGTCCTTAATTTTGTGTATGGTGTTGTCAGCCTGTTGTTTGCGTAGCCTTCGGGCAAGTATTTTAGTGGATTTAGGGCCAAGCTCATAATGTGCCTGTTTGTGGGGAGGTTTGTTCTAAGAGGGGAGACGCAGGCTGTGTCAAAGAAGAGATAATTCATTGAAATGTACAAAATTCTGAGAAGGCTTGACAGGGTAGATGCGGAAATAGTGTTTCCCCTGGCTGGGGTATGCAGACCTGGAGTCTCAGAATAGAGAGTTGACCAGGAATGAGAAAATAGGAATTTCTTCACTCGGAAGCTGGTGAATTTTTGGCATTCTCTGCTCAAGAGGACTGTGAAGGCTCATTCACTGACTTCATGTAAAAAAAGAAAATGATGGATTTTACGAGGTTAACTGAATCAAGGGAAATTGTTTGTACAGAAAGGTGGTGTTGAAGTGAAGGAGCAGCCGTGAACTTATTGAATGTAAGGTCTTTCCATGCTTCTAGTCCTTAGGCTTTTACCAAACACAACTGGACACGAGTACACAGCTTCAGCTAGAGCAGCAAGAAGATGATTGAGTCGTCTTCAATTGTCCCATAGGTGCTATGTTTCACTGGATAATTAAACTGGAATCCCCAGCTTATTTCTTTATATCCTAAATTACTACATTCCTTAAAACTGACTATAAACGGTGTATAATGTGTTCCTTCTGTTTGTAATTAGCAGCAACCTTTCCATAAAATAAGCTTGTTAAATTCCAGATTCATTAATTAATTCAGTTCCCTGAAAGTTTAATTCTTGGATAATTGTTCTGAGTCGTACTGCAAAACGTGCGTTGCAAACCTCAAACGATTGGTTCAATTTGTACCAAAATCCCGGAGAGTAGAAACATCAATCATTGTAGTGCCACTGAGACAAGAGGATCCTAGGTTCAGTTAGGCCAGGGCCTCATTTCAATTAGTAATCTCACTGTACCCTCATTGAAAGCTCTGTGAATGTTGGCTAAAAATATTGCGTATGTGTGTACCAGTTTATAGAAGTAGAACCTGTGTACATTTACTTTTACTTCCTAAACTTGACAATGGAAATCCCTCTCAAGATGAAAAGAAGCAACTAAAATAATATCCAGAGAATCTGTCGATCATATTTCGGGAGAATTTAGGTAACAGATGCTGGAAGACTGCAACCTACCATTAAGGTGAGGGAGGAAAGATTTAATGAGATTGATGCCTGGGATGGCGGGACTATCATATGAGGAAAGATTGAAAAGACTAGGCTTGTATTCACTGGACCTTAGAAGGATGACGGGGAATCTTATAGAAACATATAACATTATAAATGGGCTGGACAAGCTATATGCAGGAAAAATGTTCCCAATGTTGGGTGAGTCCAGAACCAGGGGCCACACAGTCTTAGAATAAAGGGGATGCATTATTTTCACCCAGAGTTGTGAATTTATGGAATTCCCTGCCACAGAGGGCAGTGGAGGCCAAATCACTGGATGGATTTAAGAGAGAGTTAGATAGAGCTCAAGGGGCGAGTGGAGTCTAGGGATATGGGGAGAAGGCAGGCACGGGTTATTGATAGGGGACGATCAGCCATGATCACAATGAATGGCGGTGCTGCACCTATTCTCTATGTTTCTCCTGCACCTATTTTCTATGTTTCTATGTTTCTATCTAACCTGAGGGGCAAGTATTTCACACAGAGGTTGGTGGATATATGGACTGAGCTGCCAGAGGAGGTAGTTGAGGCAAGCACTAGAACTACATTTGAAAAGGTTTACAGGGATATGTGCCAAACGTGGGCAGGTGGGACTGGCGTCGATGGGACTTCTGGGTTGGCATATGTGTGGGTCGAAGGGCCTGTTTCTATGCTGTATGACCTTATGACATTAAAGATAACATGGTGGAAGAACAAGCAATTAAATGGCATGGGTACACAAAAGGTGGAGAAACTCAGCGGGTGCAGCAGCATCTAAGGAGCGAAGGAGATAGGCGACGTTTCGGGTCGAGACCCTTCTTCAGACTGGTCAGGGATCAGGGAAACGAGGGATATAGACGGTGATGTGGAGAGAGAAAGAACAATGAATGAAAGATATGCAAAAAAGTATCAATGATAAAGGGAACAAGCCATTGTAAGCTGTTTGTGGTGTGAAAATGAGAAGCTGATGCGACTAGGGTGGGGGAGAGATAGAGAGAGAGAGGGAATGCCTGGGCCCAAGGGCTGAGGGAGAGGTGGGAAGGGGAGGAGACAGCAAGGGGTTAACAGAATTGAGAAAATTCAATGTTCAAGCCCAAAGGATGCAGACTCCCCAAGCGGAATATGAGGTGCTGTTCCTCCAACTTGCGGTGTTGCTCACTCTGGCCGTGCAGGAGGCCCAGGACCGAGAGGTCGGATAAGGAATGGGAGGGGGAGATGAAGTGCTGAGCCCCCGGGAGGTCGGGTTGGTTAATGCGGACCGAGCGGAGGTGTTCGGCGAAATGATCGCAAATATGAAAGAGCTTATTGGTTTCAGACAAATGGTGTGTGTCTTTGAGCATAGCAGAGCCAAAGAATAAACCTAAAATGCAGACAGGAGTTTCAAGTCAGTGACATGGCAACCTGGCGTTTGACTCCTATTTAATGATTGCTGAATCAGATGCGGCAATGCTTGAAGTGATTAGAATGAGATTGACTGTACGCATTATTTTACTTTGTCTTCCCTGAGGATCAGTATTGCTTTAAGTCTGCATGAAGACCAGGCAGTTACTGTTTGTGAAGGGTTGTGAAGTTTTTTTTTTTTTTTTTTTAAATTTCAAAATATACTTTATTCGAATGATAAATATATACAATACCTTAACCTTGCGGAAAATCCATCGGACATTTTCGGAGGCTGTACAATAGATCAATACAGTTTAGACATTTCTTTCCCCCAAATTTCCACAAATCAGTCCCCCACTCGTGCCACAGTGGCGTGGGATACCTTCCCTTATATTGAGGGGCGTCTCCACCATACCGTACCCCCCATGTCCAGCAGCGGAAGGGCGTTAGACTGTGGCCCTCCCCCACCGAGCCTTGGCGTTGACTGCACCGAGCTTCAGTGCGTCCCTCAGCACGTACTCCTGCAGTCTGCAGCGGGCCAGTCGGCAACATTCCCTGACGGACATCTCGCTCTGCTGGGTGGTGAACAATGCTCGGGCAGACCAAAGGGCGTCTTTTACCGAGTTGATGACCCTCCAGCAGCACTCGATGTCAGCCTCTGAATGTGTCCCTGGGAACAGTCCGTAAATCACAGAGTCCTCTGTGACGGAGCTGTTCGGGATAAAGCGTACCAGGGACCCTTGCATTTTTCTCCAGACTCTTTTAGCAAACCCACACTCTGTAAAGAGGTGGGCAACCGTCTCCTCGCCATAGCAGCCGTCTCGAGGGCAGCGTGCGCTGGCAGTGAGGTTCCAACGGTACAGGAAGGATCTGACTGGGAGGGCTCCCCTCACCGCCAGCCAAACCAGGTCTTGGTGCTTGTAGGTGAGTTCTGGCGATGAGGCATTTTGCCAGACAAGCTGGGCAGTCTGCTCAGGGAACCACGCCACCGGGTCCATAGAGTCCTTTCCCTGCAGTGCCTGCAGGACATTCTGTGCTGACCACTGCCCGATGGACATGTGGTCAAAGGTGTTGGTCCGGAAGAACCCTTCCACCGACGACAGATGGGGCGGCAATGTCCAGCTGACTGGCACATTGCGTGGCACCTGCGCCAGGCCCATCCTTCTCAACACCGGGGATAGGTAGAACCTCAGCAGGTAGTGACCTGGTGCCCACGTGCCTTGGCTCTACACTCCGCCTGATGCAGCCACACACGAAGGTGGCCATCAGAATGAGGGCGACGTTGGGCACGCTTTTACCCCCGTTGTCTGCCGACTTGTACATTGTGACCCGTCGCACCCGGTCCATCCTCGACCCCCAGATGAACTGGAAGATGGTCCGGGTGATCCCTGTGGCGTATGAGGGAGGGACAGGCCACACTTGTGCCAAGTACAGCAGCCCCGAGTAGCACCTTACACCTGATGACCAAATTCCTTTCCCGTTATGGAGAGGGAGCGTTGCTCCACAGCTCCAGCTTCCTCCCCACCCTGGCTATCCGCTCCAGCCAATTTTTGTTACATGCCTCAGCACCCCGAACCAGATCCCCAGCACCTTCAAGAAGTCAGGCTTGATGGTGAAGGGGACGGAAGATCTGTCGGGCCAGTTGCCAAAGAGCATGGCCTCGCTCTTCCTGCGGTTCACCCTGGCTCCCGTGGCCGACTCAAACTGGTCGCAGATACTAATCAGTCTGCGAACCGACCCTGGATCCGAGCAGAAGACAGCGACATCGTCCATGTACAGGGAGGTCTTTACTTGAATGCCCCCACTGCCTGGCAATGTCACTCCTCTTATGCCAGCATCCTTCCTGATGGATTCAGCAAAAGGTTCAATACAGCAGACAAACAAGACAGGAGAGAGAGGGCAACCCTGCCTAACTCCAGACCTTACAGGGAAACTGTCTGATTCCCACCCATTGATTTGGACTGCACTACGGATGTGGGGTAGAGCAGTTTGATCCAATTCCTGATTCCTCCCCAAAACCCATTTTGGAGAGCACGTCCCTCATGTACGTGTGCGAAATCCTGTCGAAGGCCTTCTCCTGGTCCAAGCTGACTAGACAGGCATCCACCCGTCTGTCCTGCACGTAGGCGATGGTATCTCTCAGCAGCGCTAGGCTGTCTGAGATTTTCCTGCCAGGTACAGCACAGGTTTAGTCCGGGTGGATCACCTGTCCCAGAGCAGACTTGACCCGGTTGGCGATGGCCTTGACAGGATCTTGTAGTCCACATTCAAGAGTGTTATGGGTCTCTCCAATTCTTTAGGTCCTTCATCTCCCCCTTCTGCTTGTAGATTAGGGTGATGTTGCCCTTCCTCATGGAGTCTGACATGCTACCAGCCAGAAGCATGTCATTGAAAACTTCTAGCAGGTCCGGGCCCATCCAGTCCCACAGAGCCCAAATACAACTCGGACCGGTAAGCCACCGCTTCCGGGAGTTTTATTTGAGTCAAAGGAATGGATGGAGCCAGTCAGCTCCCCTAGGGTCAGTGGTTGGTCCAGACTCTCCCGCTTGCTGTCCTCCAAGACCTCCGTGATTGAGGACAGGAAGTTCTGGGAGGAGTAGTACTGTCTGTGGTCTTTTTGGTCATACAAATCTGTGTAAAAGGATTTGCAGATCCTCAGCATGTCTGTCTGTGAGGATGCTACCCGTGCCGTCCTCCTCCCTAAGGCTGTTCATCACAGAGCTCCCCCTGTGAACCTTATGGAAGAAGAAACGTGAGCACGTCTCATCCTGCTCCACATGGCGGACCCTAGATCGGAAGATGATCTTGGAGGATTCAGAGGTGAAGAGCTGAGCTTGCCGGTCCTTCAACTCTCTAAGTTCCTCCCTCACATCTACCCCGCTCGACTGCAGAAGGAGCAGTTGCTGCAAATCTGTCTGGAGTTGGCACAATTCCCTCTGACTCTGTCTTGCTCTCTGAACCCCTTTAATTATGAAGAACCTCTTAATGTTCTCCTTGGTTGCTTCCCACCAGAGTGTGGGGGAGTCAAAGAGGGGCTTCACTGTTCTCCAACATGCGTAGTCCCTCTTTAGCTCCTCGACATTCTCTGGGGTCAACAGTTTCGTGTTTAACTTCCACGTCCCTCTGCCTGCCTTCCGGTCCTCCCGTAGGTGACAGGAAGCCTGAAGAAGGCAGTGGTCGGAGAAGAACACGGCGTGAGGTCAGTGTGTCTCACTGTGACGGCCTTCGTCGTGAAGACGAAGTCTATCCGAGATCGGGCTAAACCGTCCGATCTCGACCAAGTGAACTGCGGCTGGGACCCGCCTGCAGGGTCGCTGAAGGCGTCACGCAGCTTTGCGTCTTTTACCATCTCCATCAGAAACTTGGACGTGCTGTCCAGTCTGCTGTCGGCACTGCCGGATCGTCCAGCCGCATCAATGATGCAGTTGAAGTCACCGGCCAGAACGAGCTGCCGGGACGTGGCCAGCAGCACTGGGAGCTGCTGGAGAACGGCCAGCCGCTCGCTCTGCGTGGGTGAGGCATACACATTTATCAGCCGGAGCGGAGAGCCACGGTACATAACGTCCACCACGAGGAGACGCCCTCCAACCACTTCCTTGACCTCAGTGATGGTGAAGTTCCCTCCCCGCAGCAAAATCCCCAGGCCGGAAGCACGACAGTCATTTCCCCCGACCACACAGACAGTCCGTGGGGCCACCATCGCGACCACCTCCGATAGCAGCGGAGGTGTGGCAGCCCGCACTCCTGAAGAAAAGTCACATCTGCCTTGACCTTGGCCAGGTACTGTAAGGCATTAACACATCGCGCAGTGCTCTTTATACTGCGCAGGGTTGTGAAGTGGTCCTCGGTAGCATGTGTCGTAATAGTCTACAGCATTCCTTTTCAGTGACCATGGATCATGAACATACCAAAAAGCACTTTCCTGTGAACAAGGTAGTCAAAAATGCTGGAGAATAAAATAGAATAGAATGCCTTTTATTGTCATTCAAACAACTTGGTTTGAACAAAATTGCATTTTCCTAAGTTTTTACATTACAAAAAAACCCAAGATCCACACTTAACACAATTTACATAAACATCCATCACAGTGAGTCTCCAACACCACCTCACTGTGATGGAAGGCAAAGTCTTATCTCTTCCCTTTTTCTTCTTCCACGGTCCAGCAGCGTCTAGGCGAACTGGGGCTCCGATGTTAAAGCCCCCGGCGGACGATGGTAAGTCCTGTGGCCATTAAGCCACACTGGGCGATGTTAGGCCCTGGCTCGTTCTCCCCAAAGATGCTGCCTCACCCGCTGAGTTTCACCAGCATTTTTGCCTCCCTTCGATTTTTCCAGCATCTGCAGTTCTTTCTTAAGCATTCCTGTGAACAATATCAGTTTCTTACAAAGTGTTAAAGAAGGAACTGCAGATGCTGGAGAATCGAGGGTACACAAAAGGCTGGAGAAACTCAGCGGGTGCAGCAGCATCTAAGGAGCGAAGGAGATAGGTGACGTTTCGGGTCGAGACCCTTCTTCAGACTGGTTAGGGATCAGGGAAACGAGAAATATAGACGGTGATGTGGAGAGATAAAGAACAATGAATGAAAGATATGCAAAAAAGTATCGATGATAAAGGAAACAGGCCGTTGTAAGCTGTTTGTCGTGTGAAAATGAGAAGCTAGTGTGACTTGGGTGGGGGAGAGATAGAGAGAGAGGGAATGCCAGGGCCCGTGGGCTGAGGGAGTGGTGGGAAGGGGAGGAGACAGCAAGGGTTAACAGAATTGAGAAAATTCAATGTTCAAGCCCAGAGGTTGCAGACTCCCCAAGCAGAATATGAGGTGCTGTTCCTCCAACTTGCGGTGTTGTTCACTGGCCGTGGAGGAGGCCCAGGACCGAGAGGTCGGATACGGAATGGGAGGGGGAGTTGAAGTGCTGAGCCACCGGGAGGTCGGGTTGGTTATTGCGGACCGAGCTTCTCATTTTCACACTATCGCACTAGCTTCTCATTTTCACACTACAAACAGCTTACAATGGCCTGTTTCCTTTATCATCGATACTTTTTTGCATATCTTTCATTCATTGTTCTTTATCTCTCCACATCACCGTCTATATTTCTCGTTTCCCTGATCCCTAACCAGTCTGAAGAAGGGTCTCGACCCGAAACGTCGCCTATCTCCTTCGCTCCTTAGATGCTGCTGCACCCGCTGAGTTTCTCCAACCTTTTGTGTACCCTCAGTTTCTTACAATACCGGTTTCTGTCTGAAGAAGGGTCTCGACCCGAAACGTCACCCATTCCTTCTCTCCAGAGATGCTGCCTGACCCGCTGAGCTTTTCCAGCTTTTTGTGTCTACCATCAGTTTCTTACAGCTTGGCTGGTAGCAGCTTTGAGAGTACCACCTGTAGAAGGGTCTCGACCCGAAACGTCACCCATTCCTTTTCTCCAGAGATGCTGTCTGACCCGCTGAGCTTTTCCAGCTTTTTGTGCCTATCTTCAGTTTAAACCAACATCTGCAATTCCTTCCTACACTAATGTAATGCCTTTCATTAGATAGAACCATCAAAAACAAACACACTATGATGATTTCCAAGGAGTCATCCAACGTAATGATTAACTACATTCATATTGCAGCCGTGCCATCAGGAAATTGGCAGTGAGCATGCTGAGTGCTTTTGTAAACTCCCACAGGCACAAAGGGCACTCAATCATTGATTGCTTCCAGAGGTAGGTATGTTTGTCCTTGCACATACAGATGTGTGGACGCCAGTGGTTGGGTGTAGTACATCTCTAAACTAAACATCTCTCGTACAATCTGGTTTACTTGACATCCTTCCCATTGGTTGTTTTCCTCCGAAGAAACTAAATAGGATCATTTCCATTAATTATGCTAATAGCTGGGGGATTAAAAAATAGCTAGCACAGCAAATTTGCTATAACTCTAACGTTATAAGTAGAATTTTAAAAAAAAGATAGTGCAGAGATACTGAATGACTTTCCTTTTAGTCCTTTCAAATGATTCTTGGATACGATGCATCAAGCAGCCCTGAAAGCCTCGAATGCGTTAATGCCATGATTTTGATGCCCCATTACTAAAGGCTGTCAAATAACTCTTTGGGGTGGGAGCTCCAGCTGCCTCTACTTAAGCCCCAGCAAAAGCATGTCGCAGCCAAAACATGGACAGATGTTTTAGGTGTGATTCACGTCCATTTTGTAACAATCCCATCTGTGCCACTTTCAAGGCCGCGACTAAGATTGCTTAAGGCCATGCCAGTGATTTTGTTTGATGGTGGAGAAGAATGTAATCTGCATTACTTAAAGCTTATGCTGCAACAATATCTATTAATTATCTTAAACTATAGGTATGTGAATGAATGTGCACCTGACATTTTGGATTTAATTTCCAATTGGCTTGGTGGCCTAAATTGCTTCTGCATGTTGTTCTTGTGAAGCTACTGTGTCGCTCAGTCTTTAATAGCTTTGCACTAGCTATGCACCTCAGTTCAAAGCCTTTGATACAGAACTGTCAACATTAAGGGAATGTTGGAGATGACATTTATAGCCAGTGAGACTGACAGATTGTGTTTCTCGAAATGACATCAACCAGCAGACTAAGCTGAGTGTTGGCAAGTCTCCTCAATGTTGCTGGATTTGTGCTTTGAAAAGAAGGAACATAATGAAAATCGGACAGCAGTAATCCTGTTTCTATCTCACACGTAAAATGATGGTCAGTTCCTCTGAGGCTTTGTTACTCTCTCTCTGAAATTGTAGGAGGAAACATAGAAACACAGAAACATAGACAATAGGTGCAGGTGGAGGCCATTTGGCCCTTCAAGCCAGCACCGCCATTCATTGTGATCATGGCTGATTGTCTGCTATCAATAGCCCGTGCCTGCCTTCTCCCCATATCCCTTGACTTTACTAGCCCCTAGAGCTCTATCCAACTCTCTCTTAAATCCATCCAGTGATTTGGCCTCCACTGCCCTCTGTGGCAGGGAATTCCATAAATTGACAACTCTCTGGGTAAAAATGTTTTTTCTCACCTCTTAAAACGTCTTAAATGGCCTCCCCTTTATTCTAAGACCGTGGCCCCTGGTTCTGGACTCGTCCAACATTGGGAGCATTTTTCCTGCATCTAGCTTGTCCAGTCCTTTTATAATTTTATGTTTCTATAAACACCCCCCCCCCCCCTCATCCTTCTAAACTCCAGTGAATACAAGCCTGGTCTTTTCAATCTTTCCTCATGTGACAGTCCCGCCATCCCAGGGATCAATCTGGTGAACCTACGCTGCACTGCCTCAATCACAAGGATGTCCTTCCTCAAATTAGGAGACCAAAACTGTACACAATACTCCAGATGTGGTCTCACCAGGAGAGAGGAACTTGCTGAGTTTCTGTGCGGTTGTGTATTTGAACTCTTATGGACCTAAAATATGCATGAATGCTTTAAGGCATGATGGATTTTCTTTTTATGCATGTGAGGTTCTTCCAACTGACACCCTGTAATTTTGGGAAGATGAGTGGGAAATCTGTTTTAGGATGTCGTCATGCTTTTTCCTTGGAATGAACCCTCCAGGTAAATCTTGACTGGATCATACTTCATCTGACTTTTGCAGAACAAATCTCACATTGCAGTTTCATTATGGAAGTAAATTGAATCATTGAGTCTGGAGGTAACAAAAGGCATAGATTAGAGTTTTTGGTACTTGGGCGGAGAAGGAAAAATGCAATATTGTTATAAAATAGAAAACAGCAGACATTGTGATGGAGAGGGTTTTAAGTTGGAAATGGCTCCAAATTGATGAGGATGTCATGGCTGTGAACAATTCAAATTGAAATTGTAGCTTGAGCGGGGAAAGAAATTGACAGCGAGAGTTCACAAAAGCGAGTACTTTTGTTTTATCCAAATGCTAAGGAAATTACAACCAAGTAAGGCTTGATGTTAAGGGCCTATCCCATTTACGCAGTTTTTTTCGGCGACCTGCTGGCACCCGTCGTAGTCGCAGCAGTCTAGAAAATCCAGCGGCGACCAGAAAAAGGTACGACTCTTTGGGCGACCACTCACGACCATACAGGCGTCACCCCGCAACGTGTATGTGGGACAGGCCCTTTACACATACAGTTCCATAACACAATGTTGAAAACGCTTTCAATCGACTAGGTTGATATATCGTGTAAATGTAGAATCCAGCCGGTTGCCTTTTGCATGTCGGGTAATATGTTTTTTTCATTTAGAGCATTGTTTTAAGATGCCTATGACTTTTTTGTCTCGCTATTCAACTCTGCAGAGCATTGTTTTCATAATTAAAGGCAGTTGCCTGAATTTATTATTTGCAATAAGAAAAACACAATGGTGATTTAATCTGCAACTAACAAAAAAGGGGAACTGAATTCAGGTTTTTATTAAGGATTCAAATGATGTTACATAGACTACCTGTGTGCCTAGCACATCTGTTGCTATTATGTTGAGTTCTATTCATTATCATGCAATTCTAACTCAATTGTTCATGTTTCTAGAAATCCTACTGTACTCTTCAGACAGCTGTCTGTAAGACTAATGCAAATAAATACCAGGGGCTGTGTGTTTATATATATGTACAGATACATAGATTAGGTTCTTTAGAAAAGTGCACAATGGGATTGCAATTCTGGAGGTATTCTGTAAGCTAGGATAATAATTGTGGCATTCTGTGTATACTAAGGCTGAAACCCGATGATACCTGATTGATTTCACATGGCAAGAAGGAAAACTAGGGTAGTAAACCATGTCATCTTAACTTATTCTACCTTGGACTACCCCAATGAGCTTGTTGTTGGCTTAGGGTACACAAAAGGCTAGAGAAACTCAGCGGGTGCAGCAGCATCTAAGGAGCGAAGGAGATAGGCGACGTTTCGGGTCGAGACCCTTCTTCAGATCTTTGTTGTTGGCTTAGTTTAGTTTACCGAACAGCATGGAAATAGGCCCTTCGGCCCACCAAATCTTCACCGAAAAGCAATCCCCGCGCATTAAAACTACCTTACACACAGGAGGGATAATTTTTTACCAAGCCAATTAACCAATAAAACTGTACGTCTTTGAAGTTTGGGAGGAAACCGAAGATCTCGGAGAAAACCCACACAGGTCACGGGGAGAACGTACAAACTCCGTACCGACAGCTCCCGTCGTCGGGATCAATCCCGGGTCTCTGGCGCTGTAAGGCAGCAGCTCTACCATTGAGCCACCGTACTGCCCTTCTGCTTGTTCTAAAAGCTGAAGTGGAGATTTATGGTGATGGGATAGAAGAACACTTAAGATCAGTGCAGGCAAGGTGTAGAACTCATCCCCACAAGGTGTAGAACTCATACCGTCTCAACCACTCAGCTACTAAAGGCATTACCACACTTAGATGCTGCTGCACCCGCTGAGTTTCTCCAGCTTTTTGTGTACCCACCACATTTAGGGAGCTGACCATCGATATTGAAAATGAGATAAACGGGCTCAGGTAAGGAGAGACGAGGAGGAGTGGTCCTGACCCAAAACGCCGCTTGCTCGTTCCCTCCATAGATGCTTCCTGGCTGCTGAGTTCCTCCAGCATGTTATGTTTTGCTCAAGATCCCAGTATCTGCAGTTCCATGTGTCTCAATTCCTGCGGATGAGCTGATTGCAATCACATTGAGTCGGGAGACCGAACCACTGCTTTGAAATCCAATGGGGGTGGAATGTTTTTTTATTACTAGTTAGTAAGAAGATGGGAAAATAATAGAGGCATTTGATCTTTATCTTAGTCACACAGTCCCTGCGTGTCACACATTTACTTAAGGAGATAGTGGTGGTGGAGAATAAAAATGGTAGTTTTAGATTAGATTAGATTAGATTCAATTTTATGATCATTGCACATTTACAGTACAAGGAAATGGTTTAACCTTGCAGTCATAACATAGAGTAAATAACAAAACACGCACTTAACACAGTTTAATATCCACCACAGTGAGTCCACCAGGCGCTTCCTCACTGTGATGGAAGGCAAAAGTCCCAAGTCCTTGCCTCTTCCCTCCTTGCTCTCCCTCTGCGCTGAGGTGATCCAGGCCTCCGATGTTGTGACCCCGCCGGGCGATGGTAAGCAAGTCCCGCGGCTGAATCCGAGCTCCGCGAACGGGCCGGTTCAAACTCCGCAGCCCGGGGCGGTCGAAGCTGCCGAAGCTGCCGCCCTCCAGTCCAGCGCACAAAGCTGTTGTGCGGGAGCCCCGGAGAAACAGGTCACCAACCTGTGACCTGCGAGCTCCCGACTCTAACATCCACTGGGCCTGTAGCCGAGCCTCCGAGGCTCCGGAGTCGGGTTGCCTTCGCCGGAACGCCGCCACAGCCCTGAAGTCGGACAGCCTCGCGATGGTAAGTAGGTCCTGGCTCTGCCTGGGAGCCTCGAGGTCGGTCCCAGTGTGAGGCCGCCAGCTCCGCCATTAGGCCTCAGCACAGGCGGAAACGGAGACGGGGGATATGACAGAAATGGTCGCATCCCCCCAAAGGAAGAGACCAAAAACATGTTTCTCCCACCCCCACCCCCCCCCCCCCCACATACACAACCAAAATGAACTAAAATAAACTGAAACGGGACAAAAAGAAAACAAAAAAAAGAAAAGATAAGACGGACTGCAGGCGAGCCGCTGCTGCAAGGCAGCGCCGCCACTTTTCTTGGAATATTGACTGGTTTTGATGAGTGATACTCAAGGTCCACTTTATTTGCTGTGATCCAGCCAGAGTTGGTGATGGTTGGCCAAACCAGTTATGTGCCTTATATACTGAAGTGTGCATATAGATATGGAATCAGGAAACAACCAATAATTTCCTGGAGACAAGACCTTCAAAGGAATGGGTGAGTTTTAAAAATGGCTGCAGAATTATCAATTGTTAAGAGTTTGTGAAAGAGTGGGAACCTTTGCAGGTTTGCATGTTGAATTCATTTTGAATTATGTCCCTATCTTTGTGATGGCATTAGGGAATATACCCAAACTGTTGTAAACAGAAAAGTATATTGGCCTTGCGTATGTCCATTTAACCTCATACCTTTTTGATAATTGTCTTGATATATTCTTCAATATTTTCCCAAAGATAAAGAAATTGTGAAAAGCAGATCCTACATATAAAGCTGCATAAAATTTCTATTGTTTCTAAAATTCTTTCAGCACCAAAAGAGCTAACCAGATGAACTTAAACCCATAATTAGCTATTCCTAAACATTAATCACACAATGGCTGTTCATTGTAATTAATGAGCTAAAGGTAGGTACCGTGTGTGGAAATATTTGCCAAAAGGTTGAATTGCATTTGCTAAAATCTCTTTAGATCTAATTTTTTATGAAGGCAAATCATTACAAATGAACAATTGCAGCACTTATGATTAACAGTCGCAAGTAGTTTGGCTTGCTCACATTGCCTGTAATTCATGTTTAAATTAATGTTAATGTAATTTTTCAGACTCTAATGAGTATTTCATTTTGTACATTCTATTGTGATATTTGTCTAGCATCATCTTATTCACCGGGAGCCTCAGTATAACATGACAAGTGTTTGAGTGTTGAGATCATAAAAATTTGCTTTAAAATAGTACATAATTTAGATCAATTGTCAAAATATGTTGTTGGTAGTAAAAACAAGTTTTTTGCACATTAATACAGTAAAGGTTGGACTTCCATCTCAAAAGGATGTCCCAAATGGCAGATATGGTTTAAAGTGAGGTTTTGCATTTTTGGATGTACTAAGGTCTCCAGGTCAATACTGCAGGCAAAACAGAAGGAGAAATGTCATTCGGGCAATAAAAAATATGGATTTTTAGAAACTTATCTTTGAGCACCTTGGCTTACTGGTCAATTAAAGATTGGGTGGGGTCAAGAATTATGCAATGGAGTAACCAAGAGTATTTACTTTCAATTAACAGAGGAAGGTAAGCAGCTCTATTGTTGGTGTGATTGCAGAGTCAGGCAAATGGAGGCAGAAATGACAGGTGAAACCTCCAGGAATCATTATGGTTAAGTGTGCACAATCCTTTCCACAAGATATCGCAGTTGCAAAATATCGCTGTTACAAAGCTCTGTAGAATATTGTTTGCGTATTTGTAAAGGATCTTCATGTTTTACACTTAGGGTTAATTGGTGACAGAATTGAATGCTATTGTAATTTGTCCCCATTAATACATAGCCTTCCCACTCATTCTGGACTTGATTATGAAGAACAGTTCTTTAGATGAAGTGCTGAAGTGATCACAACATGAATCATTATCTTCAGGAGATGAAGGATGGGGAAATAAATAAATAGGTGTTGCCATCTTAGAAAATTAATGTAATTATTTTGACACTTTTCTCTTCCTCTCAAGTATCGATTTAAGACACTAAGAGACAGTGAAGAGGAGTTGAATAAGATGATCCCAATGGAAGATCCAATATTCTTTTCTCACTATTTTCAAATATTTGTTTGTCTCTGAGATGAGTGTAGAATTTGGATGGGAAATCTTGCTGAGTTCACAGTGGTTGGAAACAAAATTAACACAAAGAGGAATCACTGGCATTTCCATTGTACTGTTTACATTTAGAGTGTCACTGGTAAGAGTGTACTGCATAGCTGTGGTTAGGGAAACCACATTCTCCAATCCGTGGATTGTCACCGTGTCGTGGTGGAGAAGCTTGTGTGGACCTGAGATCCTGAGAGCGATGGCGGTAAGGTCGAGGGGGAGGTCTCCGACAAAGAGCAATCCAACCAGGACCTCAACAGTGGAACAGACGATGGCTGACCTTAGTGGAGTGTCACAACGGCTGGGAAGGCGGATGAAGGCTGCAGCAGAAAAGAGTCTCCGGTCGTCTTGGACTTCATGCCACTGGATCCTCACCCAGATCTGTCAAGGACCATGGGGCGGCTGTCTGTGCACCTGCCTCTCCACGTTAAACAAAGTCACGCACAGGCGTCCTCCATATAGGGAATAGCACCCTGGTGACACCCATGGTCACGACCGAAGGGGGCCTAAGAAGATTCTCCAATACTAACCCTAAATTATATCATTTTATACTCATTCAAGACTGTTAGATTATAATATGGATTCCCTTTTAATAACCTGTCCTGAGAATCATTTCTTATTTGTGGGTCTGATAGTAAACATCAGTAGAATATTCAATTATTGTAAGTGTAATCTTGTAGGGAAATTGTCAGTCAACGTTTCGGATCAGGATCCTGCATCGGGGCTGATGCAGAGTCTTGCCCCAAAGTGTTGACTTGCACTTTTTGTCTCTGTAGATGCTAGAAACATAGAAACACAGAAATTAGGTGCAGGAGCAGGCCATTCGGCCCTATGAGCCTGCACCGCCATTCAATATGATCATGGCTGATCATCCAACTCAATATCCTGTACCTGCCTTCTCTCCATACCCCCTGATCCCTTCAGCCACAAGGACCACATCCAACTCCCTCTTAAATATGGCCAACGAACTGGCCTCAACTACCTTCTGTGGCAGAGAATTCCACAGATTCACCACTCTCTGTGTGAAAAACGATTTTCTCATCTCGGTCCTAAAAGACTTCCCCCTTATCCTTAAACTGTGACCCCTTGTCCTGGACTTCCCCAACATCGGGAACAATCTTCCTGCATCTAGCCTGTCCAACCCCTTACGAATTGTGTAAGTCTCTAAGAGATCACCCCTCAATCTTCTAAATTCCAGTACAAGCCGATGCTGCTTGGCCTGCGTGTCTGAAGAAGAGTCACCTATTCCTTTTCTCCAGAGATGCGGTCTGACCTACTGAGTTACTCCAGCTATTTGTCTATCTATGGTTTAAACCGGCATCTGCAGTTCCTTCCTACACATGCTGCTTGACTTGCTGAGTTCTGCCAGACTCCAGCAACTACATATTATTTTGTCTTCCTCATCCTATCACTGTCTGATATATACATTTGTGAACTTTGCAATACAACACGTGAACAGTATTCAGAAGCAAGATCATCTGGCGACATCCCAAACTCAGGGCTGCTAGTTTTTGCTCCATTACTGTGATTTTACGAACAGCGCAATGCAGGAAAGAAAGAGTTGAGTTATGAAAGGATATTATTGATCTTGGTCGGCAGCATAGATACCAATCATTGGTGGTGAGGCAGTGTCAAATAGTATAAAAGAAATAGCTTACCTTCAGCCACATGTATCAGATGTGCAATTACATAAAAGTGGATAGTACAATAGGGGGAAAAAACATGCCATAATGCAGGGCTAATTATGCTTCCATTACATGCACATTTTTTTTGGCATTGGTCACAATTACAAAGTATGCCCAGTAACATTCAAAAAGTGATGTACAAATGGAAAAGGCACATATCCACGACACTACTGCGAGAGGGGCACTGTGGAATTTTGCACACTGGAGTCACGAATGGAGCTTGAACCCGCAGACTTGGTGAGGTGAAAATATTATCCACTCAGCTGTAGATGAATAAAATACATTTTAGAACTGTATTAAATCCTTAGAATAATCGGCAAGGCAGAATCATAATGATAAATGCTTTTAAGATAGTTCAAAATGCGATTAGATACTATCATGAGAATGTTAAATCATCTGATAAGACACAAATGACTTTTTGTAGCTTTGAGCGTGATCTGAAATTCATACAGGATATGAAGTATCTGAATATACTTTGAGAGTGATCTGAAATTCATACAGGATAGAAGTTAAGGGATAAAAGTGAGTTGCCTTGAACCCTTTATATGCTAGGAATATAGCTTGTTTCAATTGTACCTATATTCCAGGCTACATTGGAAACTCCACTATTTCACTACCTGATAGACCAAACAGGGCCTTAGCTCCCTGATACAAATTCAATATTGAGCCTCAGAATGGCTGTACAACCACCACTAAAATGAAATAGATAATTTGTACCAGTCCATTTTGGAAAGATTCTGCCTTTCCCCTCAGGAGTAGAATAAAATAATTAAAAAGAGCGTACCTTATCTTTTCAATGTTTCCTGAGCATTACTAGGACTTGCAGTGGATCACACACTGTGTATCTTGGCTGAGTGCCTCTCCGAACAAGTCCTCTTTTTCTAGCAACACTAGAGAACTGGCAGCCTTCAAAAGAACAACAAAAGGTTGTCTTGAAATCAACCCTGAAAATAGTTAGCAATAACCAACCCGACCTCCCGGTGGCTCAGCACTTCAACTCCCCCTCCCATTCCGTATCCGACCTCTCTGTCCTGGGCCTCCTCCACGGCCAGAGTGAGCAACACTGCAAATTGGAGGAACAGCACCTCATATTCCGCTTGGGGAGTCTGCATCCTCTTGGCATGAACATGGAATTCTCTCAATTCTGTTAACCCTTGCTGTCTCCTCTCCTTCCTACCTCTCCCTCAGCCCTCGGGCTCCTCCTCCTCCTTTTTCCTTTCTTCACCCCCAAGCAGTCTGAAGAAGGGTTTCGGCCTGAAACGTTGCCTATCTGCTTCGCTCCATAGATGCTGCTGCACCCGCTGAGTTTCTCCAGCATTTTCTGTACCCCTGAAAATAGTTAGAATTGACATAGATGGTTGGGAAATTCAAGTAGTGAAGAAATAAACCATTCTAGTTGCCATAACATCTGTTTGAAAAATCGTACAACTTTGAAGACATTTGCTTCTCTCAGGCAATGAAGGGAAGAGAAAAGAGAAATCCAAGAAATCATTTGTTCAACACTGCGTTGTGCCTTGAAGATTGGGTTCAAGGGGGTCTCAGGTTAGCCTGATTCTGGATAAGAATAATGTGGAAGAAAATATGCTCATACACTGAAGCTTTTGCCAAGATAGGTGAGGAACATAAAACAGAAAAGGACATTGTCAAGTGGAGGCACACAAATGTGGCTTGTCAGGAACTGAAGCTGAGCTGAGCCTGCAACAGAGGTTGAGATCAGCATCTGGGTCCAGTAATGATGGACATTGATATCTCAGTGGAGTAGGGATCATAGAATCTTATGCCACTGTCCTACTTATGCCCCTGTCCCACTTAGGAAATCTGATCGGAAACCTCTGGAGACTTTGCGCCACACCCAAGGTTTCCATGCGGTTCCCGGAGGTTTTTGTCACTTTCGACCATTAGGGAGACTGACAAAAACCTCCGGGAACCGCACGGAAACCTTGGGTGGGGCGCAAAGTCTCCAGAGGTTTCCGTTCAGGTTTCGTAAGTGGGACAGGGGCATAAGGGTCTGCATTACTACGTAGTACGATTTCTGAATGTTTCAATCCACTCTTTTTATTAATCTGAATTTTATATTGCTAGTTTGAATATTAGTTGCCGGATGGCTTCCTTTTTAATGCATTTAACAGAAAGCAGATGAGGCCAGTCACCTTGCAGCTCTGCAAGGAAGTTGCACACTCTTGCTTGAGTCTGAAGTAGCCTGAGATTTGCAGTTCGTCTTATCGTTATTTAATGTTATCTCTGTACCTTCAATCTGCCATGTTCTTCATTGTTTCCAATATCTAATTTGTGTCAGTGATGTTGATAGAAGTAAGATTAGTTCATTGATGTCCTCCCACGACATTGTAAAAGCAAACCGAACTACCAGCGACATCAGATGCAAAGTAAAAGACAAAATAATAATTTATATTCAGTAACATTTCTCTTTGATATTAAATTCTGTGCAAATCATTCACCTAGCCAGATGGTGGGAACAGACATTCCTTTAATGCATTACTAACTGATTTCATCTATGCGTTTTCCCTATTTGACATTTCACTTTCAAACTGGAAATTTCTCTTTCAAATTTTTGAGGAACTCTGGAAAATGGCTGTGATCCAAACTGCTGGACCTATGCAAAGTTGAACAATAATTTTCCTTTATAGAGTATGTCTGTAACACTGCAAAATGTCTCAACGTGTAGCTGAAGTTTGACAGAAAGCCAAATTCTAGAGGTTATTTCTTGTTCTATTAGTCTCTCTATGAGAAGTACTTTGACACATATTTGTACCGTAAAACAAGGTTTGGAAAAGTTATTTTGATTTACTGAGGATGGAGATCCCACAACAGAAACCTCCCCCCAACTGAAAACTTCGACGGACAAGTGGGATCTACTGACTGCGCAGTACTACCAAAAAGCAGATGGGCCAACGGTGTGTACTCCAAACTAGATTGACACTTAGAAACAAAGGGGAATGAAGTATTATTAAATACCTGTAGAAACAAAGAACTGCAGATGCTGGTTTATACTAAAGATAGATGTTTTGTTTACTGAAACGTCACCTATCCTTTTTTTTCCTCTAGAGATGCTGCCTGACCTGCTGAGTTACACTAGCATTTTGTGTCTATTATTAAACACCTAATTGGAGCAGTTTTGTAATGTTTTAATGTTCATTTGTGCAAAGCAAACACTGAGGCATCTTTAAATTTCTTTAGATCGTGATAGTTAGTTTCAGAACAGCTGGGAAAATACAGGAATACAGAATACAGAAATACAGTGACATCAAGTTTTGATTTAACTGTGGAGTGGACATACATTGAGGTGTGCTGTCTGATACAGGGATGTTGCTCGACCCGCTGAGTTACCCCAGCACTTTGTGTCTTTTTTTATGATTTAAATCCTTGGTTATAAATTCAATGGAACAAAAAGGAAGATGGGGCTTTGAAAAGATGCAGAAAAATGAGTTCCAGAAGATTGTGATGAATCGTGAAGATAAAACCATGCACAGTAAGGTAAAATCAGCGCATCAGCGCCTCTACTTCCTTAGAAGATTACGGAGAGTCGTAATCTTCTAAGGAAGAAATCTTTGTCAAGGAGGACTCTCTCGAACTTCGACAGGTGCGCAGTAGAGAGCTTGCTGACTGGTTGCATCGTGGCTTGGTTCGGCAACTTCAGCGCCCTGGAGAGGAAAAGACTTCAATAAGTAGTAAACACTGCCCAGTCCATCATCAGCTCTGACCTCCCCACCATCGAGGGGATCTATCGCAGTCGCTGCCTCAAAAAGGCTGGCAGCATCATCAAGGACCAACACCACCCTGGCCACACACTCATCTCCCCGCTACCTTCAGGTAGAAGGTGCAGGAGCCTGAAGACTGCAACGTCCAGGTTCAGGAATAGCTACTTCCCCACAGCCATCAGGCTATTAAACCTGGCTCGGACAAAACTATGATAATTAATAACGCATTATCTGTTATCTGTTATTTGCACTTTATCGGTAATTTATTCATGGGTGTATGTATTATATAATGATATATGGAATCACTGATCTGTTTTGTAGTCGATGCCTACTATGTTCTGTGTGCTGAAACAAAGCAAAAATTTCAATGCCCTATCTGGGACACATGACAATAAACTCACTTGAACTTGAACTTGAATAATGACGGTGATGTGGAGAGATGAAGAACAATGGATGAAAGATATGTAAAAATATAACGATGATAAAGGCCATTGTTAGCTGTTTGTTGGGTGAAAATGAGAATCTAGTGCGGCTTGGGAGGGGGGAGGGTTGGAGAGGGGATGCTGGAAAATCAATATTCATACCACTGGGCTGTAAAGCTGCCCAAGTGAAAGATGCTGTTCCTCCAATTTGCGTTTAGCTTTACTCTGACAATGGAGGAGACCGAGGACAGAAAGGTATGTGTGGGATTGGGGAGGAGAATTAAAGTGTTTAGCAACCAGGAGATCAGGTTGGCGGACTGGTGCTCACGGAACAGCTTGTCACTAAACACCTCCAGGACCAAGGAGCTAATTATCGACTTCAGGAGGTCATAGAATGGGGAATACGACCCAAAATCCATCTACGGGGACAGTGTGGAGAGAGTGTCCAGCTTTAAGTTTCTGGGCACTCACATCTCAGAGGACCTCACATGGTCCACCAACACCTCTGCGCAGTGTTGGTGGACTGTTCTTCCTAAGAACATTGAAATGGACTGGTCTGCCCCAACAGCTGCTGACGACCTTCTACCGCTGCAGGACAGAGAGCATACTAACGTATGGCATCTCTGTGTGGTATCTCAGCTGCACGGAGGCAGAGAGGAGAGCTCTTCAGCGCGTCGTCCACAGAGCGCAAAAGATTATTGGGACACCGCTACCAGCCTTGGAGGGCATCTACCACACACGGTGCCTCAGGAAGGCCGTCAGCATCCATAAAGACTCCTCTCACCCTTGTAATGAACTACTCCCTTCCGGCAGACGTTACAAGGCCTTCTACGCCCGCACCTCCAGACTCCGGAACAACATCATTCCCAGAGCTATAGTGGCTCTGAACCGGCCCTGTTGAGTGCCCCCCACCCCTATGGACTGTCTCCCCTGGATTGTCACGTTGCACAGACACAACTGCACTTTAGTCTGTTTTGACTGTTTTAGTGTTCTAGTGTTCTTTTTATAAACCTTATTCTCGGGTTATCTAAACCTAAATTTATTAGTCGTTTAAGTTATGACATCGGATGGAAGTTGCAAACCAAATCTCGTTGCACTTATGTGTAATGACAATAAAAGATATTATTATTATTATTGTTCAGGCGGGCTGAGCGAAGGTGTTCCGCGAAACGATCGCCCAGTCTGCGTTTGGTCTCGTCGATGTATAAGAGTCTTTCAAGAGAGAGCTAGATAGGGCTCTTAAAAATAGCTGAGTAAGGGGATATGGGGAGAAGGCAGGAACGGGGTACTGATTTGGGATGATCAGCCATGATCACATTGAATGGCTCGAAGGGCCAAATGGCCTACTCCTGCACCTATTGTCTATTGTCTATTGTCTATGTGTATGGTTTTCAGTTTATCACTTATTAACTGATTTGTTAGACCTCTGGACTTTAATGGTGGGAGCCAACCCTACTAGGACTCCACAGCCGTAGTTCAGTTCCTACCATAGTTAGACTTGGATGAGATCTGAGCTCCAGTGATTTCAATGGAGATTCTCAATGTGCAGATGAGGAGGCATTGGGGATGATTGGATGGCACAGTGGAATAGCTGGTGGAGATGCTGCCACCAGCTACTCGAGCAAGAGACTCGAGTTTGTATGAAGTTTGCACGTTCTCCCTATGACTGCATTGGTTTCCTCTGGGTGGTCCAGTTTCCTCCCATATCCTAAAGACGTGTGGTTTTAATCAGTTAATCGGCCTCAGTAAATTGTCCGTAGAGTGTAACGAGTAGCTGTGAAAGTGGGACAACAATGAACTAGTGTGAATGGTGATTGATAGTCGGTGAGGACTCGGTGGACCAAAGGGCCTGCTTCCATGCTCTGTCTTTCTGTCTTTCAAAAATTATTCTAACCATTATATACTTTACATTAATTTAATGTTTCTGATTCTCTCAACGTCTGTAATGTATTTTTAATTATTTTAACATTTTTAATAGGTTTATAAAAAATTAATTACTGTTTGAATGACAGCCATTTAAAACAGAATTAAAAGCCATAAAGGGCCTGTCCCACCAGCATGCAACTCCATGCAATGAGCGCTACCTAACGTGGTCGCTTGAGCCGTCCGGCGTCACGGGGCCGGTCCCACTTCGATCGCCGGAGCCGTGCGGAATTGTGCGCAGTTCGTCCCGACATCGCGCGGGGCTCCGAAAAACTGACCATGTTCAAAAATTCCGCGCGGCAACGGCTTGTCGGCTCGCAGTCGCCTCGACTCATTACACACCGCCTCGACGTCGTGCCTCCATGACCCTCTCTGTAGGTGCCTCCGTGACCCTCTCTGTGTGTGGCTCCATGGCCCTCTCTGTGTGTGCCTCTGTCCTGGCGAACTTACATTTCAGACTTCGCTCCAAGTTCGCCTCACTTCCCGCGCGGCCCCCGCTGCCGGTTTGGTCACGCTCTTCGCATGCAGGCGCATGCTGTTGGGAACGGCCCTGTACAGGGATCACCCGACCTCCGCGCGGCCCCCGCTGCCGGTTTGGTTGCGCTCACCGCATGGAGTCGGATGCTGGTAGGACAGGCCCTTTACAGTTTTGCCACAAGCAAAAGCTTCAGCTCCAGCCCAGTTTTATCTT
Organism: Okamejei kenojei; assembly: GCA_035221665.1. Taxonomy (NCBI): domain Eukaryota; kingdom Metazoa; phylum Chordata; class Chondrichthyes; order Rajiformes; family Rajidae; genus Okamejei; species Okamejei kenojei. The sequence continues at coordinate 2,348,845 of CM069173.1, forward strand.
CCATCTAAGTTTGTGTGGGTAGATTTCCGCACAATGGTGCCCATAGCCCAATTTCTCGGACATCAGCAATCAGTTTCAGGGCCAAGCGATAAGGTCCTGTGGTAAGGGCTAAGTGCAGCCTGGGCTTCAGCGGAGGCGCTGACTTAATCTCCAGGCTAGTCCTTGACCCCTCGTCCTTGGTTCCAGCGGTGACTTCTTTTTCAGCCCCGGTCACAGCCTCATCCCAAGCCCCGGGCTCGGCCCTCACTCCAGCACCAGCACCGCCCTCCCTGTCGGGCGCCGCAGCCGCAGCCGCCGCCACTTGTCGTTCACCGCGAGGGCTGGAATACCCCTCCCTCCCAGAGTGTCCCGTCCTGCCTTGCGAGTACATTGTGACGTCACTGTTTTTTTTTTCCAGAAATGTTTTTAAAACTTTAAACGATTATTAAGTTTGGAAATATAGGTGGGAATGCGACAGGAAGATGTTTATTGCCTCGACGTGAAAAATGTGAGTAGGATATGTGAAAATGGGAAGGCTGTGGCCTAGTGTTTGGAAGAAGATAGTAAAAGTAGATTGACACATCATCTGCACAAACACAAGCAATAGGAAGAGTTTTAGTATTATAGAGATTTAACAGGTATCTGGATAAGAAAGGTTTAGAGGGATGTGGGCCAAACACGGCAAGTAGGGCTGGCTTAGATGGGATATCTTGGGAGGCATGGACGGGTTGAGCTGAAGGGCCTGTTTCCATGCTCTATGACTCTATGAACATAAACCCTTGCATTGAAACATAGAAAATAGGTGCAGGAGGAGGCCATTCGGCTCTTCGAGTCAGCACCGCCATTCATTGTGATCATGGCTGATCGTCCGCTATCAATAACCCGTGCCTGCCTTCTCCCCATATCCCTTGACTCCATTAGCCCCTAGAGCTCTATCCAACTCTCTCTTAAATCTATCCAGTGATTTGGCCTCCACTGCCCTCTGTGGCAGGGAATTCCATAAATTCACAACTCTCTGGGTGAAAAAGATTTTTCTCAGCTCAGTCTTAAATGACCTCCCCTTTATTCTAAGACTTTGGCCCCTGGTTCTGGGCTCGCCCAACATTGGGAACATTTTTCCTGCATCTAGCTTGTCCAGTCCTTTTATAATTATACATGTTTCTATAAGATCCGCCCCCCCCCCCTCATCCTACTAAACTCCAGTGAATACAAGCCTAGCCTTTCCTCACATGACAGTCCCGCCATCCCAGGGATCAGTCACGTGAACCTACGCTGCACTGCCTCAATTGTGGTATTACTTTGCAGGAGAGTCCACTGGTTCAGGACAATGTTTATCTCTCGGTCATCATCACTTCTCATTTGAAGTATAGCTCGTCATCTTCCATCCGGGCATGATTCCGACTTCTGAGCTCAATACCAAATTCAGCAACTTCCGGTAACTTACTTCCCTAGTTTGTGTCAGAAACGGCCCTACAGTTCTGGTGGAGGTTGTCCATCTCTAATATTAACTCAGTTTTTCTCTCTCTGCCCCTAACACTGCCTGATCAGACGGGCATTCCCTCTACCCCCGACCTGTGTGTTCACAACTTTTTCACTTCCATGTGTTTTCTCTCTCTCTTACTGCCCTTGCTTCATCTGTGGATTATCATCACTGCACCTCTCTTCCCACCGTGCAGGAAATCTTCCCTTAATACTATTCGCCCTGCAGTTTAAAACAACCTTCTTTCCTCTCATTCTCATGTTCATAGGTTCTCGGAGCAGAATTCGGCCATTCGGCTCATCAACTCTTCTCCACCATTCAATCATGGCTGATCTATCTTTCTCTCTCAACCCCATTCTCCTGTTTTCGCTCCATAATCCCTGACATCCTTACAAATCAGTTTTGAGTTCGCAGTCATCAATTCTTGGTTTTCATGAAGGGTCTTTGACTTGAAATGTTATCTCATTCTCTCTTTCGCAAACTGTTGCTTGACCTGCTGAGTGTTTCCAGCATTTGCCCTGTCTTGTTTTAGATTTCCATCAATGGGACTTTTGATTTCCATTCACTAAAATACTTTTCGGGGAATTAACACATTGCTGCTGCGGCAACTTGCTATTTGTATCGCGCCCATGTTACATTTTTTACAGAAAAGTCCAGCACGGGAACAGGCCCTTCCGCACACAATGTCCGTGCCCAACATGATGCCAACTAATCTCCTCTGTTTGCAGCTGACCCATCTCCCTCCATTACCTGCTTATCCATGTGCCTGTTCAAACGCTCCTTAATGACACAATTACATCTACGGTAGACAAAAATGCTGGAGAAACTCAGCGGGTGAGGCAGCATCTATGGAGCGAAGGAAATAGGCAATGTTTCGGGTCAAGACCCTTCTTCAGACTGATGTGGGGTGGGGGGGGGGGGGGGTTGGAAGAAGAAAGGAAGAGGTGGTGCCAGTGGGCTGAGGGAGAGCTGGGAAGGGGAGAGAAAGCAGGGACTACCTGAAATTGGAGAAGTCAATGTTCATACCGCTGGGGTGCAGACTGCCCAAGTGAAATATGAGGTGCTGCTCCTCCAATTTACGGTGGTCCTCACTCTGGCCATGGAGGAGGCCCAGGACAGAAAGGTCAAATTCAGAATGGGAGGGGGAGTTGAAGTGCTGAGCCACTGGGAGATCAGGTTGGTTATTGCCTACGCTTGGTCTCATCGATGTAGAGCAGCTGACATCTAGAGCAGCGGATGCAATAGTTGAGGTTGGAGGAGGTGCAGGTGAACCTCTGCTGCACCTGGAAAGACTGCTTGGGTCCTTGAATGGAGTCAAGGGGGGAGGTAAACTGACAAGTGTAGCATTTCCTGCGGTTGCAGGGGAATGTGCCCGGAGAGGGGGTGGTTCGAGTGGGAAGGGACGAATTGACCAGGGAGTTACGGAGGGAGCGGTCTCTGCGGAAAGCTGACAGGGGAGGAGATGGGAAGGTGTGGCCAGTGGTGGGATCACGTTGGAGGTGGTGAAAATGTCGGAGGATTATTTGTTGTATGTGACGGGTGGAAGGTGAGGACAAGGGGGACTCTGCCCTTGTTACGAGTGGGGGGATAGGAAGTGAGAGCAGAGTCACGGGGTATCGAAGAGACCCTGGTGAGAGCTTATATCTGCTGTCCTTTATAATAAGATCCTGTCAACGGCTAAATTATTAGCTTGAGCTTGGGCTTCAAATGTCCAGTGTGTATATACCTGAAATTTTGATGATCAATTGAACTGTGAAAGTGGTTAATGCGCATGAAGTTGTATGTACACAGTTGTAACTTATGGAAAGTCTTTGTTTTTATTTCCAGAGTCCATCTTGAATAGTATATCTTGTTAGTTGTGGTTTATTTCATGAATGTGGATAACACGAGATTGATCCCTGGGATGGCGGGACTGTCATATGAGGAAAGATTGAAAAGACTAGGCTTGTATTCACTGGAGTTTAGAAGGATGAGGGGGGATCTTATAGAAACATATAAAATTATAAAAGGACTGGACAAGCTAGATGCAGGAAAAATGTTCCCAATGTTGGGAGAGTCCAGAACCAGGGGCCACAGTGTTAGAATAAAGGGGAGGTCATTTAAAACTGAGGTGAGAAAAAAACTTTTCACCCAGAGAGTTGTGAATTTATGGAATTCCCTGCCACAGAGGGCAGTGGAGGCCAAGTCATTGGATGGACTTAAGAGAGAGTTAGATAGAGCTCTAGGGGCTGGTGGAGTCAAGGGATATGGGGAGAAAGCAGGCAAGGATTATTGATAGGGGACGATCAGCCATGATCACAACGAATGGCGGTGCTGGCTCGAAGGGCCGAATGGCCTCCTCCTGCACCTATTTTATATGTTTCTATGTATAAATTTCTCTCTTTGGCCAGCATGGCATGGTGGTGTAGTGGCAAAGTTGCTGCCTCACAGCGCCAGGTTCAGTCCTGACCACGGGTGCTTGTCCGTACGGAATTTATACGTTCTCCCCATGACCTGCATGGGTTCTCTCCGGGATCTCCGGTTTCCTCCCACACATCCAAAGATGTACAGGTCTGTAGGCTAATTGGCTCGGTAAAATTGTAAACTGTCCCCAGTGTTTGGTAGTGTTAGTGTGCAGGGATCGCTGGTCACTGTTTCAGTGGGCCAAAGGGCCTGTTTCCACGCTGTATCTCTAAACTAAACTGGAACAAACAAAATGTACGTAGGTAGAGTAAGCTGCATTTATTCTTTATTGAGCATTTATTATCCTGGTGTTAAATGTCATAACAGAGTGACAAATGGGAAGCTTTAGTAATCAAACCAGGCCTTTCAGCTGGAATTATATGGATTAAAATGAAGTAATATTAGGTTTTATTTCACTACAGTGGCATACCATTAAAATGTTATATTAGGAATAAATAATAGCAGTGCAGCGAGCTAAATTATAATAAGTAGAGGTTCAGCCATTATCTCAGTGGGGCTTCTATGATTTTGCTGTTTCAACTGGTGAATGTGTTAATTCTGTACTTAAACAGCTCAGTAATCCAATCTTCACAAAAAAAAAAAAGAATTTTGTTCATAAGATCATGCCGCATAGAAAACGGGTCATTCTACCCAACTTGGATACTCAATATTGGATATTATTACCCATATCACACATCTGAGCTATGCTTTTACAAAATTGTATTCCCTTCGTTTTGAGTGCCAGCAGGGTTAACAGGGGAATATTTTCTTGTATTCCCCTTTCTTGCGAACGCCTATGGACTTTACGTGTTAAAACAGCGGTAAATATAGTCTTATATTCCCCTGGTCTCACATCCGGGAACTTGGCAACGTGACGCTGCGTGGGAAATTTAGAATATTCAAACGGCAGACAGGAAGACTGCCGCGTCCATTTTGGTTAAATTTTACGTGGAAGTCCGCCGAGCTGAGATGTTCAGATTTTCCTCTAGATGTCTGATATGGGTAATAATAACAATATTGACTGTCCTCTTTCGGGGGATACGACATATATTGCCCTCACTAGATCCATATTGCCCTCGTCTTCGACTCGGGCAATATGAATCTACTTCAGGCAATATATGTCGTATCCCCCTCAAGGCCAGTCAATATTCTATTATTATTACCCATATCAGCCATCTGAGGTATGGTTTTACCAAATTATATTCCCTTCCTTTTTACTGCCAGCAGGGCTAACAGGGGAATATTTTCTTATATTCCCCTTTCTAGCCAACCCCTATGGAGTTTGCCTGTTTAAACAGCGGGGAATATAACCTTATATTCCCCTGGTCTCACATCCGGGAACGTGACGCTGCGTGACGGCAACGTCACGCTGCGTGCGAAATTTAAAATTTATTCTCAAAAAAAAAAAATGGCTGCCGGTTGCGAGAAAAGGTTCCCGTTTTAAAACTTCGACCTTCACATTGTCACATAAATGAATGACATAAATTACATAAATGAAACATAAATGTTACATTGTTTTAGTACCCTTATTTACAATGTTGCAATGGTTTTAGTACCCTTATTTACAATGTTGCAATGGATATTGCAAATGTATAGATTATCATATGAGATGTTCAGATTTTCCTCTAGATGTCTGATAATGGGTAATAATAACAATATTGACTGTCCTCTTTCGGGAGATACGACATATATTGCCCTCACTAGATCCATATTGCCCTCGTCTTCGACTCGGGCAATATGAATCTACTTCAGGCAATATATGTCATATCCCCCTCAAGGCCAGTCAATATTCTATTATTATACCTCCCTTGGGCCGTGAGGGTTATTCTGCTTTGCCAGTGGTTCATTCAATGACTAAAGCAGCTGACGTTATACTAAGCTATAAAGGTGAGTTTGATTTGATTTGTGGAGAGTTAAAATCAAGAATAAGTTCAACAGCAGATCACGATTACAGATCATGATTTTGCTTCATCAGCAATTTGGAAACGACATTTTATTCCTCCTCTAGATCATTGATGCAAACAATAATCAATTGAGGGCCTAGAACCAACCCTTGGGGTCCTCCAACCTCATCTATTGCATCCGCTGCTCTAGATGTCAGCTGATCTACATCGGTGAGACCAAGCGTAGGCTTGGCGATCGTTTCGCCAAACACCTCCGCTCGGTCAGCATTAACCAACCCGACCTCCCGGTGGCTCAGCACTTCTACTCCCCCTCCCATTCCATATCCGACCTCCCTGTCCTGGGCCTCCTCCATGGCCAGAGTGAGCACCACCGGAAATTGGAGGAACAGCACCAAATATTCCGCTTGGGCAGCCTGCACCCTTGTGGCTTAAACATTGAATTCTCCCAATTCCGTTAGCCCTTGCTGTCTCCTCCCCTTCCTAGCTCTCCCTCAGCCCTCGGGCTCCTCCTCCTCCTTTTTCCTTTCTTCTCCCCCCCCCCTACCCCCCACCCTCCATCAGTCTGAAGAAGGGTTTTGCCTGAAACGTTGCCTATTTTCTTTGCTCCATAGATGCTGCTGCACCCGCTGAGTTTCTCCAGCACTTTTGTCTACCTTGGGGTACTCTGCTAGATACATTCCTGTAGCCCGTAAAGGACACATTTATTCGTACTCAGTGACAGCCCAAGCACAGAGCTATAGATTTATATTGAACTAAACAGGAATCCATCCTAGTTTCTGGAGTATTTCGTATTGCTAATTTTCTTGGAGCAGGAACTAAAATCTCATATAAATGTGAATTATTTGATTTTTTTTAAATGCCGTTTCTAAATTGAATAATATTGGGGTCTTTTCCAGTTCAGTATTTTATGGTGTTCTGTAATTATAGTGCAGTTTCATGGATTATATGTTTAGGTTTTTAGGTCATTTATTATTTGAAAGACATTTATAGTACATGCAGACTTATTTGTGGGCATTATAATCTGAAAAAAAGGCACTTATTGTCAATGCACAGAATGAGAAGGGAGAGAGAAACTAAAACAAGAGATGCATGGAAGGCTGATCAACATCAGTCTTTCTTGTTATTATGGGTGTGGAGCAATTCTTTGCTGTATCCCACTCTTTCTCCAAGCTTTCCTGAAGCTGCCTATTTTTATTGAGGTTCATTTTAAAGGAATTTTGATAGTCATAGAGTCTTACAGCATGGAAACAGGCCCTTCGGCCCAACTTGCCCACACCAGCCAACATGTCCCAGGGGCCACAGTTTAGGAATAAGGGGTAAGCCATTTAGAACAGAGACGGGGAAACACTTTTTCTCACGGAGAGTTCTGAGTCTGTGGAATTCTCTGGCTCAGAGGGCGGTGGAGCCAGTTCTCTGGATACTTTCAAGAGAGAGCTAGATAGGGCTCTTAAAGATAGCGGAGTCAGGGGGTATGGGAAGAAGGCAGGAACGGGGTACTGATTGGGGATGATCAGCCATCATCACATTGAATGGAGGTGCTGGCTCGAAGGGTCGAATGGCCTACTCCTGCACCTATTGTCTGTTGTCTATTGTCGTTTGAACCCCAGCTATTTTGTTTTGTCATCCCCTTCCTGACCCAGTGGTATTCAATAATGGAAATTCATTTATTTCTCCGCATGCTCCGTTTTCTGGCTCACCATTGTTTAGTTTTAGAGATATAGCGCGGAAACAGGCCTTTCAGCCCACCGAGTCCATGCCGATCAGCGATCCCTGCACATTAACACCATCCTACGCACACCAGACACAATGTATAATTCTACCAAAGCCAATTAACTTGTACCCGTACCAACAAACCTGCAGGTCTCTGGAGTGCGGGAGGAAACCAGAGCTCCCAGGGAAAACCCACGCAGGTCATGGAGAACATACAACCTCCGTACAGACAAGCAGCCGTAGTCAGGATCGAACCAGGGTGTGTGGAACGGCAAGGCAGCAACTCTACCGCTGGGCCACCGTGCCGTCCATTGATCACAAGTGTCTGCGTTGCACTTTGGCATCAGGCACATTATCCTCCATTCCCAGTTGATTTGGGCACTCACTTAATTCTTTTGAATGAAGACTTTTCCCATAAGCTTCAAGCCTGATCACACACTCTTGTTACTTCCCTATGATGTAAAGTTAAAAAATAGGAATAAATGATGGAAAAAGAACGTGGAAACTCTGCTAACCCACGGGATCTTCTTTGTGCAAGAATAGACTATTCCCACACAACAACTGATTATTTTTCAACACGAGTTCACCGGGTGTCTCGTTAGTTGCATTTCCCTTGTTTATGTGGTGTGATGCTTTTTGAGAAATTACTTTGGAATGCCAGGCCAGAGCTCAGCTCCACACAGAGCTGTTTTGTGTAAACATTGATCTTATCTGTGGGCTGGAGAATTTCTTTCAGGTGCAATACAGGAGGAGGTAATCATTTCAGGTGACAAAAGGCCTTTATTTCCCAGCTGACAGACAGTTCTGGCAGAGAATAGTTTTAATTGTCAAGAAGCTGTTTTTTTGTCACCAAAAGTTAACAAGTGTGCTACAAACCCTTGGAGCTTTGAGATCTTTTTCCCTCTGTTAAATTATCAGGCGAATGCTCACAGAAGCAGTCATGAATGGGCATTTTGACCAATTTCGAGCTTGTGTTACAATCAAAACAGAAACCGCTGGAAATACTAAGCAGATTAGCTTTCTCTGAATGTTTAGGTGCAAGAAGGGGGAAAGAGAGAGAGAGGGATAACATTTCAGATCAATAACATAAGAGTTTGGCGACGTTTCGTGTCGAGACCCTTCTTCAGTCCGAAGAAGGGTCTCGACCCAAAATGTCGCCCCTTCTTTCTCTCAAGAGATGCTGCCTGTCCCGCTGAGTTACTCCAATTACTAAATCTACCTTCAATTTAACCAGCATCTGCAGTTCTTTTCGACACATATAGGGGTTTGGTGTTAGGGACATAGAAACATAGAAAATAGGTGCAGGAGTAGGCCTTTCGGCCCTTCGAGCCTGCATCGGGAACAATCTTCCTGCATCTAGCCTGTCTAACCCCTTAAGAATTTTGCAAGTTTTTATAAGATCCCCCCTCAATCTTCTAAATTCCAGCGAGTACAAGCCGAGTCTATCCAGTCTTTCTTCATATGGAAGTCCTGCCATCCCAGGAATCAGTCTGGTGAACCTTCTCTGTACTCCTTCTATGGCAAGAATGCCTTCAGATTTGGAGACCAAAACTGTAAGCAATACTCCAGGTGCGAACCTCCAGTTTGGAGCAATTACATTTTTATAGATTCAGCCACCATGATGCCTACACCGCATAATAAATGAGACAGTTGTATAAGTCCAAATATTAAAGTCAGCCATCTTGGATTTCACAATAACAAACCCTTCATTTAATTGAACTTTTGTGAAAATTTACAAGAATCTCGCAACGCAATTTTCTGTGAAAATGGCATTGGAAAACAACTCCTTACTAATTGGAGAGCCAAAAAAATTGTTTATTCAGTTAAAATGTAGTGGAAACCTTAAGGAATAATTGAGTTGAGTTCAGTTTATTATCACGTGTACCAAGGTACAGTGAAAAGCTTTTGTTGCGTGCTAAGTATTCAGCGGGAAGACAATACATGATTACAATCGAGCTATCCACAGCGTACAAATATAGATAGAAACCTCTGCTTTGTTCTAAAGCTGAAGACACTAATTATTGTATCAGATGCTGCCAAGATGTATATATTTGGATGAATTAAAAATGTAAATCTTTGATACATACACAGATTAGATCATGCTCCATAAAATAGCACAAATGTGGTTAAAACATTCTGCAAAAGTGCAAACAAGCAAGTTTGAAGTTACACGTTGTGAGATATCTAAATTTGGATTCAGTAATTTGTATTACTGAACATTTGTCAATGGCCTATGCTCCCTAGAGGAGCAAAGGGCTTAAGAAGAAGTAAGAAGAAGAAGAATTTGTATTAGGAAAAGCGAATAATTGTTAAGATGGAGCAACATAGAAACAGAGAAAAAAAATCAAAAAGCGTTATTGTCATTCAGAAATACATCAATAAATCCAATTCAGAACAAAATTTTGTTGCATCTGGCTCCCCGTGCAACACAAAATAACAGAAGGATAAAATGGATAAAATGATAAAATAGATAATGGTGGCAGCACATTAGATGGCATTCTGATGGTTCGGGGGAAGAAGCTGTTGCAAAACCTGGCCGTTCTGCTCCTTATACTACGATATATTTTTCCCGAGGGCAGCAGAGTGAACAGTCCATGATGAAGATGTGTAGGGTCCTTTATAATACTGCTGGCCTTAGACACGCAACGTTTGCTCGCAATGTCTCTGATTGAGGGGAGAGAAGTCCCGATGATTTTTTCAGCCGTCCTCACCACTCTCTGCACGGACTTCCAGTCGGAGGCTTTACAGTCCCCAAACCAGACAGAGATGCAGCTGGTCAGAATGCTCTCTATGGTGCTCCTGTGGGAAGTGGTGAGGACGGGATGGTGAGAAGGCTTATGATAAGGTGAAACGTTGGAATATTGACAGCAAAGTTGAAACCCACAGTATAACAAGGAAGTTGATGACATGGGCACAAAGATGGCTGGGAAACAGAAGCTTGTGGAAAATGGTTGTGGTTGTTCAGATTGGAGCAAGGTGAAGTGCGGCATTAAGCGTGGTAGTGGTATTGGTTTTCTTTAAGATGTTTGCTATATTAATGATCTCGACATGCTGGTGTAAGCCACAGTAAGTTATTTTGCCCAGATCAACAGGGGACAGAGGTTAATGGCCTTGATACATAAGCAAGCACAGGTACAAGTGATGTATGGTGCTCCAGAAAGCAGAACATGGGGAGAAATAACAAGAACTTTCCAATTCCCACCGTGTTCTTGCTAACCGGAGAACTGTCAGAGCAGTAGAAGGCTAGATTCATTACTGCTGGGTCGGGAAGAGAGGATGACACAAATATACGACTGGTGATTTACGGGCAGGACTGAATTGCTACTGGAAGGAGCTGCTGGTGTAGATTTTGGAAGTGGACAGGATCAGCCCTGCCTTAGTGACCACAGCAATATGAATGACACAAATCCTGGCTGAATAGTGGGCTTCAAGAAATATAAACTGGCAAGTTGATCAGGCAGAGATATTTAATGCGGAGAAATGTAAGATGGTGGGAGAATAAGGGGCAGCAATGTGGAATAAAGGATCGTGTTCTAAACGGGGTGCTAAAAGCAGAGGAACCTTGGTCTATGAGTGCACAGTTCATTGAAAATGGGAGTACGCAATCCTGAGTTTTCATCAATGAGTTTTCATGTGTGTGTGTGGGGGGTGGTTAGTGTGTGTGTGATGCCACAGACCATTCCCCCCCCCCCCCTCCCCGCACCCACGCATTGAGGGGGACAGGACCCAACGGGTCCCACTTGGTCTAGTAAAGTATAAAAGACCAAGTCACTTATGGTTGCCTAATAAACGGAAGCTTTGGAGAGGCTCCGGAAGAGGTTTATGGGAATGGTTCTGGGATGAGGGACGACAGTTCGTATGGACATTTAGGAGAGGCTGGGATTTCTGATTGGAGAAAATATTCCAAAGGGAGATTGGTAGAAATGATGAAAGGTGTGAACAGACTACATACTGGAGGCTTTTGCTGTTCGTGGAAGAATGAGGACTAGAGGTCAAAGAGTAGACGAATAGATGGTGACATGAGGAAAAATATTTGTATGCAGCTTGTGGTTGGAATCTGGAATGCATTGCCTGCAGATGTGGTGGAATAAGAGTGCATACAGCATATGATCAGGTCTCTTGGCTCACAATGTTTATGCCAAACATAATGTCAGGTAAACTAATCCCCTGCACTTGATCCATATCCCTCCATTCCCTGCATTCCATGTGCCTATTAAAAGCTTCATGATGGGCTCATGGATTTGACGGGAATAAATAGAATCGGGTTTGCTTGTGGCTTTCAATGGGGTGGGAGGTTGCAACCTTCACGTGGTCCAGCCTGTTTTGACAATGCAATCAGCCTGACGTGCACAAACAAATAGATCAAATAGAACATGTTGACCTACAACTTTAGGCTGTGCACACCATACGCAAGAAGAAGAAGATGGCTTTCAATTGGAAGTAGATCAATATATAGTGAAGAACAATTTCTCGGGCTTCAGAGAATGGGTTGGGAATAAAACTAGTGAGTTGTTCTGGTTGAGACCTGATGCAGACATGATTAATTGAATAACCTCCTATAACATGCGGCAAGGTGGCGTAACGGCAGAGTTACGGGCGGTAGAGTTGCTGCCTTACAGCACCAGAGATCTGGGTACGATCTTGACCATGGGAGTTTGTCCGTTCTCCCCGTGACCTGCGTGTGCTTTCTCCGGGATCTCCAGTTTCCTCCCACATTCCAAAGACGTAGAGGTTTGAAGGTTAATTGGCTAGTTAAAATTGTAAATTGTCCCTTGAGTGTGTAAGATAGTCTTAGTGTGCGGGGATTGTTGGTCAGCGCGGTCTCAGCGGGCCGAAGGGCCTGTTTCTGCGCTATATTTCTAAACTAAACTAAACTCCAGCAGTAGGCAATTTGGTCCCTTGAGCCTGTTGTAAAAGAGTATAATTTCAGGATGAGAAATGGGGAAAACTGCTGAGGGATGGAAATAGATATAATTGGATAAAGGAAGGGAGAGGAAGCAGGAAAGGAAAGAAGTTATCCCCAGTTAGCTTACTGTTATTCTAATTCTAATTCTGGTGAGCAGACTGGATTTTTGGGTGGGGGAGAATATTCAGGATTGCTGCCTCAGGAAAGGAGTTGCAAATCTTTCTTAAAAGGCACCTGATTCTTACTGAACAGCGTTCGGGCTGGGGTAAGGTTATTTGCGCTGGTGTGAGGCATGGGGGAATATTTGCTGAGAAAAATTTCAATTATTTTACTATGATCTGCTTCACAGCTTTTACAGCTAGAAGGATTTTACTTCTGACGTTTATTTTTGCACTTCTTACAAAACATACATCTTCTCTGCCTTATGGGCAGCACAGTGATGCAGCTGGCAAAGCTGCCTCACAGCTCCAGTGATTCAAGTTCAGTCCGCTGCTCTAGGTGTCAACTGCTCTACATCGGTGAGACCAAGCGCAGGCTTGGCGATCGCTTCACCCAACACCTTCGCACAGTTCGCAATAACCAACCTGATCTACCGGTGGCTCAGCTCTTCAACTCCCCCTTCCATTCCGTATATGACCTTTCTGTCCTGAGAGCGAGTCCCACCGCAAATTGGAGGAGCAGCACCTCATATTTTGCTTGGGTAGTTTACACCCCAGCGGTATGAAGATTGATCTCCAATTTCAGGTAGTCCTTGCATTCTCCCTCCTTCCCCTCCCCTACTCAGCTCCCCCACAGCCCACTGTCTCGGCCTCTTCCTTTCTTCTTCCCCCCCCCCCCCCCCCCCCCACCCCAACATCAGTCTGAAGAAGTGTCTCGACCCGAAACGTTACCTATTTCCTTCGCTCCATAGATGCTGCCTCACCCTCCGGATTTCTCCAACATTTTTGTCTACCTTCGATTTTTCCAGCATCTGCAGTTCTTTCTCAAACAAGTTCAGTCCTGCTCATTCAGTGCAAAAGGCTTAGATTGGGCAGGTTTTATTTGGATTTTCTGGAACAGCAAGTGGATAATCTAACTCAAGGAATTCCCATAATGGACCTTGCACCAGGAAACAGGTTTTACCAAGTGACTGGGGTGGCACATTAACGCAATGGTAGAGTTCTTGTGTTACAGCACCAGAGACCCGGATTCCATCCCGACTACCAGTACCGTCTGTATGCCCTTTGAAAATTGTGAGTTTTCACCTGGTGCTCTGGTTTCCTCCCACACTACCAAGGTATAACTCTATTGGTTAATTGGCTTTGGTAACCATTGTAACAATTGTCCCTTGTGTATGAAGGCTAGAGTATGGGGTGATCGCTGGTCGGCATGGACTCAGTGGGTCCAAGGACCTTGCACCAGGTTTTGATAAATGACTGGTATTTCAGTGGGAAAGTATTTTGGGAACAGTGATGACAACTCCATATGTTTTAAGATAGTTACGAATAAGAATAAAGGGCCTGTCCCACTTGGGCGACCTAATCCGCGAGTTCCGGCGAGTTTGCCCTCGACTCATACTCGCAGCATGGTCGACAGGAGGTCGTAGGAGGTCTTTGTAACTCTTCTTCATGCTCGAGAGTGATCTCCGCGTACTCGAGGCCTCAGCTAGGTCGTGGCGTTTTCTTCAATATGTTAAAAAAAGCTCGCGAGTAAAAAAAGGGTGCCATGGAAAAAATCGATACTTTTTTTACTCATTGGTTTAGTCGTAGGTCGTAGTAGGTCGGCATGTTAGTCGTAGGTAATCGAGGGTAGTCGATGGTAGTTGTAGGTAGTCTTCATCGTGGTCGAAGGGAGGTTGAAGGAGGTCGTCTTCACTCTCCACTATTCGGTGTCCAATTTTCCAGAAGTTAGTCATAGCTAGTCGTAGCTAGTCGAAGCTGGTCTTCAACATAGTCGAAGGAGGTCTTCAACATGTCATTTTTTTAAACTCTTCTAAACACGTCAATTAGGCCGCCCAAGTGGGACAGCCCCTTAAATCCGAACCTTGGGGAAAAGTACTAAAGTGGAGTAAGACAGATGACAACATCTTTAGGGCACACAAAATGATGGAGAAACTCAGCGGGTGCAGCAGCATCTATGGAGCGAAGGAGATAGGCAACGTTTCGGGCCGAAACCCTTCTTACATCTTTAGGCAGGAGCTGGGGAGAATAACCTGGGAGCGGTTGTTATTGGGTGAATCTCCACCGGATATGTGGATATCGTTTAAAGACCAGCTGTTCAACGTTCAGAACCGGCATGTTCCAATAAGGAGGAATGATAAGGATGGCAAGGGGAACCTTGGATGACCAAAGGGATTGTCAATTTGCTCAAAAAAAAAAGATTATGTAAGGTTTAGAAGGATGAAATCAGGCAGGGACTTTGAGGAATGTGAAGCAAGTCGGAAAGACCTCAAGCAGGAATTAGAATGGCCAAAGGGGGCCGGTGAGTTTAATTTGAGTTTACTGATACAGCATGGAAACAAATCCTTTGACCCAGTGAGTCCGACTATTAATTACCCATTCATACTCCTTATCCCACTACACATTAGGAGCAATTTACAGAGGCCAATTGGCCAACAAACAAAAACGTCTTTGGTCTGAGGGGTAAGGAGAGAAGGCAGGTACAGGATACTGAGTTGGATGATCAGCCATGATCATTTTGAATGGCGGTGCAGGCTCGAAGGGCCGAATGGCCTCCTCCTGCACCTATTTTCTATGTTTCTATGCTTCTATGTTGGAGGAAACTGGAGCACCTGGAGGAATCGCATGCGGTCACGGGGAGGACGTGCGAACTCCACACAGACAGCACACCAGGTCAGGATTGAAGCTGGGCCTCTGGTGAGGAAGCAGCTCTACTGCTGCGCTACTAATCTATATCCCGCATTCACATGCCTCCACCAATTTGGTGTAGTCTGCAAACACACTAACCAACCCATCTACATTTACATCCAAAGCAGTTTTAAATATCACAAACAACAGAAGTCCCAGCACTATGGGCTCCATCTTTCCCTAATCATCGTTACTTGTTGCATATCTTTCATTCTTTTGTTCTATATCTTTCTATATCACCGTCTATATCTCTTATAGAAACATAGAAACATAGAAAATAGGTGCAGGAGTAGGCCATTCGGCCCTTCGAGTCTGCACCGCCATTCGATATGATCATGGCTGATCATCGCACTCAGTATCCCGTACCTGCCTTCTCTCCATACCCCCTGATCCCTTTAGCCACAAGGGCCACATCCAACTCCCTCTTAAATATAGCCAATGAACTGGCCTCAACTACCTTATGTGACAGAGAATTCCACAGATTCACCACTCTTTGTGTGAAAAATGTTTTTCTCATCTTGGTCCTAAAAGATTTCCCCCTTATCCTTAAACTGTGACCCCTTGTTCTGGACTTCCCCAACATTGGGAACAATCATCCTGCATCTAGCCTGTCCAACCCCTTAAGAATTTTGTAAGTTTCTATAAGATCCCCCCTCAATCTTCTAAATTCTAGCGAGTACAAGCCGAGACTATCCAGTCTTTCTTCATATCGAAGTCCTGACATCCCAGGAATCAGTCTGGTGAACCTTCTCTGTACTCCCTCTATGGCAAGAATGTCTTTCCTCAGATTAGGAGACCAAAACTGTACGCAATACTCCAGGTGTGGTCTCACCAAGACCCCGTACAACTGCAGTAGAACCTCCCTGCTCCTATACACTTGTTTCTTTTCCCCTGACTCTCAGACTGAAGAAGGGTCTCGACCTGAAACATCACCTATTATTTTTCTCCATAAATGCTGCCTGACTCGCTTAGTCACTCCAGCATTTTGTGACTATCTATGGATAGGTGCTGCCTGACTTTGTGAGTTACTCACTCTTTTTTCCTGTCAATGAAGGCAGCTTGATTGCCGTTTAGAAACGCAACAGGAAAATTATTTCTGCTGCCCCAATATATTGCAAATAGAATGCAGATTACATTTGAAAGTGCCTTCATCAATGCATGAAACAGATCATTAGCTGAAAGTTGAAATTCAAATTAATCTCACAATATAAGACATCTGACTGCTTGGGCGCTAACTGATTAGACACACTAACGACACAAAGGAAAAATATGTGAACAGTTATTTTTATTTTATAATCTTGGCGCTGTGGAGAATGCTTTCCTGAATTTATAAAAAGATTTATTGTAATATCCTTACTGTTTTTAAGATTTGCTCCATCTGCAAGAGCAGCCTCATTGATTTGCTCTTTATTGAGTGAATCCAACTTGTCAGAGATAGCTTTAATCAGAGTGAGAAGGTCGGTAGAACTTCCCAGCTGCATTCATTGCAATTATCTGAACTGCGTTTATTAACAGAAGTCATAACACTAAATTAAGACCAATATTTCTATGAAATGGTAAAAGATGATATTTTCTTATTTTTAATCTTTTGTTCTTTTGTATCTATCAAACACATTACTGTTGGCACTCACCTAGGAATTGAGCTGCCTTGTCTCAATGGCACACAAAATGCTGAAGTAACTCAACAGGTCAGGCAGCATCTCCGGAGAACATGGATATGTGAAGTTTCGGGTCAAGGCCCTTCACCAGCCTGAAGAAGGGTCTCGACTCGAAATTCACCTACCTAAGTTCTCCAGAGATGCTGCCTGACATGCTGAATCACACCAGCACTTTGTGACCTTTTATGTATTAGCTGGCATCTGCAGTTCTTTGTTTCTACATTATGCCTTATCTCAATGAAGAACTGGGAGATCAGATACTTAACTTCCCTGCTGAATTTGACATGGAGCTGTACACATCAGGTTTGGTGCCTATATGAATTAGTCAAGCATGCAGGAGGTACAATTGGACTCGCTGTCCCGGCCGGGATGGAAGAAATCAGCTAGGAATGCCCTCTCTGAATGAATGAATGAATGAATTAATTAATTAATACATTTTTAAGAAGGAACTGCAGATGCTAGAAAATCGAAGGTAGACAAAAGTGCTGGAGAAACTCAGCGGGTGCAGCAGCATCAATGGAGCGAAGGAACTAGGCAACGTTTCGGGCAGAAACCCTTCTTCACACTGATGGAGGATGATGGGGAGGGGGGGAGGGGGGGGGGCGGGGAGAAGAAAGGAAAAAGGAAGAGGAGGAGGGAGAGCTGAGAAGGGGAGGAGACAGCAAGGGCTACCGGAAATTGGAGAATTCAATGTTTATGCCGCTAGGGTGCAGACTGCCCAAGCGGAATATGAGGTGCTGCTCCTCCAATTTCCGGTGGTGCTCACTCTGGCCATGGAGGAGGCCCAGGACAAAGAGGTCGGATTCGAAATGGGAGGGGGAGTTGAAGTGCTGAGCCACCGTGAGGTCAGGTTGGTTAATGCGGACCGAGTGGAGGTATTCGGCGAAACGATCGCCAAGACTACACTTGGTCTCACCGATGTAGATCAGCTGACATCGGAGGAGATGCAGGTGAACCTCTGTCGCACCTGGAACGACAGAATTTATTGGCCAAGTATTCAAATACAAGGAATTTGTCTTGGTGCCGCCCACAAGTGATAACATGACATACAGTGACAGTTACGAATGACACAAAAAATACTAACAATTAATAATAAAACACCATTGATCAAACATGTGAACCAAACAAAATACCGGAGCAAAAGGAGGCTACAGATTTTTGGTTATTGAGTTGAGCTACTACTTGTGGAAAAAAAGCTGTTTTTATGTCTGGCTGTGACAGCTTTGACAGTCCGGAGTCGCCTTCCAGAGGGAAGTGATTCAAAGAGTTTGTGGCCAGGGTGAGAGGGGTCAGAGATGATCTTACCCGCTCGCTTCCTGTCTAGGTACTTGCCCTTGTATAGATGTCAGGGAATGACCAGAATTCTCTTTACTGTGATATTTATGCTCACTGTCTCCGCTTTCTAAGGAATTTCTTCTCTTGAATAACATATCACTTGGTTCTCTCTGCTGGTAGACTGGTAACATAGTCTTTTTAATTTAGAGTAATTTTAGTTTAGAAATACAGTGTGGAAACAAGCCCTTCTGCCCACTGAGTGCACGGCGACCAGCAATCCCCACACACTAACACTATCCTACATACACCAGGGACAATTTACAATTATACCAAGCCAATTAGCCTACAAACCTAACGCCTTTGCAGTGTGGGAGGAAACCAGAGATCCCAGAGGAAACCTAGGCAGGTCACGAGGAGAACATACAAACTCCAGCACGAAGAGACAGCATCCATAATCAGCATCGAACCCAGGTCCCTGGTGTTGAAATGCTGCAACTCTACCGCTGCGCCAGGATGGAATTGTACGGGCAGAATGTTCCGGAACTAGGTGTGCATACCATTTTGCAAGCTGAATGGCACACTCTGCTTGCTCCTTGGGTGCCAAAGTTAAAAATAGATGATGGTGGGAGAATCGATCCACAAGTTAAAGGAGTGAAGTGGTTCCCTCCAGAGCATAAAAGATCCATTGGAGTTATTTAAAGGAACATTGGAAACTGATACTAAAACCCCTTGGCATTCTCCCGATCCATGCTGCACAAAGTAAATCATTGTATGGATGAAAAATGTTGGATTTGTTCTGCGAGTTGTATTGTGTCCTTTGAAGTTTCAGCTTTAATACTTGCAACTCCTTGCAGGAAGATCCATTCTGAGCTGGTTGATATATCTTTTGTGAGAAGGTGAAGACTCTGATGGATCATGTGTATAAATCTCATGATGGACAAGTTACTGTTAGCTAGTGAGTTGTGCTTTTCTTTCCCCATGTTTAAAATTTCTTAAGACAGTGGGGCGGTAGAGTTGCTGCCAAAGATCCGGGTTCGACCCTGACTACGGGTGCTGTCTGTACGGAGTTTGTACGTTCTCCCCGTGACCTGCATGGATTTTCTCCGGGATCTCCAGTTTCCTCCCATGCTCCAAAGACGTGCAGGTTTGTAGGTTAATTTAAGCCTGAATGAAGGAATAGATGAAGAATTATATACAATAGATCACGAATATATCTCCAATGAAGAATATTTTGCTTAATACTCCACTCATTTTATTGATTTTTTATTTCTTTCTTATTTCTTTTTCTTTTTATTATTTCTCTTTATTTCCAACTGTTATAAAATAATAAAAAAATATAGAAGTATAAATAAGATTGACCGTAAATTTTAAAAATATTAAGAATGTATGTGACGAATAATAGTAAGATTAAACGAGAACTTACCAAGTTTGAAGGTTGATCTTTATTTTACGAGGAGTCGCGGTGAGGGATTTCGTGAAGACCCCGCCAGCACGCATGCGCGACATCCTTCAAAGCAACGGTGTGGAATCACAGAACGCACCATGACTAAAAATAGTAAGATGAAGAACGTAGAACTTCCGAGTTGACCTTATGATAGAGGGTGGGAGCGGGGGGCACGAAATCCCTCACCGCGACTCCTCGTAAAATAAAGATCAACCTTCAAACTTGGTAAGTTCTCGTTTAATCTTACTATTTTACTTCGGAGTCACATGAGTGACTTCGTGAAGATTTCAAAGCTCTGTGATTTCACGCCCTGGACAACGTCCATGCTATCACACTGCCGCAATTCTGATGGAGGAAGGCTGTTAATACAGTTCAGTCGAAACTGGCTGAAAAAATAATACAATTTATTAATCAAATAATAACAAACAAATAACCCCTGATTCGGGGACAGACATTCACTGAGCGGCTCCCAGCACAGCTTCTGCGAATGTCGCGGGAGCGACCAGTGGCTTATTGTAGAACCTTTGGAAGGTTTCTTCACTGGCCCAGCCCGCGGTGGCGAGGGTGTGGTCCATGGGCACCTCCATGGCCCTCGCCGCTGATGTGGATGCAGCCCTAGTGGAATGAGATTTAAAAATGTTAGTAGCAACTCCTGCTGCATCCAACACCACCCTGAGCCACCTGGCGATAGTCTGTACAGTCACCCAATGATGCGGAGGTTTGTGGCTGATGAGGAGCTCCTGCTCCTTCTTCCTGATGGCTCTTGTAATTCCGATATAGTGGTGGAGATGGGTGACTATGCAGAGAGTGCCATGTACAGGGTATGCCCGAAACTCCAACTGCAGCCCATGAACCCCTGGCCTGTGCTGCTTCATAAATCCTGGACAAAGAAATTTATTTGATCAGGGGTGGCAACCATGCTATCCAGCCACAGCTTTTGTAATGTCTGGACTCGTTGGGCTGTAGTCAGTGCCATCAGCATCACCACTTTGAGGGTGAGCTGTTTGAGTGGTAACTCATTCATTGGAGCCCAGCTCCTCAGTAGGGTCAGAACGATCCCTACATCCCAGGTGAAGGTATATCTGGGTCGTGGAGGGTTGGTGTTGAACACTCCCCTCATGAGTTTAGACACCAGGTGGTTTGAGCCTATACCTATATCCAGGTATGAGGACAGTGCACTCCTGGCGCTGTTGATGGCACTGTAGCTAAGGCCAGCATCGAAATGGAGGCCAGCTAGGATTTCCAGGACATCAGGGATAGTTCCCGTGTTGGAAGTCTTGTTGGTACGAGAACAGAATGCCTCCCACTTCCTGATCTGCGTGAGGTACTGCCTCCGAGTTGATTCTCGGCATGATGCTGAGATGAGTTCCATGGCTCGTGGTGAGATGCCCGCCTTGATGAGTGGTCTTTTTAGAACCTGCAGGCCAACAAGTTTAGGTGACCATGGCATGGATGACTATCCCCCGTAATGGGGTGAGTAATCAATTTGGCGTGTTTCCCAATCGAAATCCATGGTTGTTTTAAAATTTTAACGACCATCGGGTACCATGGCTGTGTAGGCCAGTCGGGAATGATCAATATGCCAGTTGCAGAGTCCAGTTTAATTTTCTGCAATACCCGACTGATGAGGCAAAATGGGGGAAATGCGTAGCAAAACCATTTCCCCCAATGGATAGAAAATGCATCCATTGCTATTGCCCAGGGTCTGGTTCCCAAGACACATACGTTGGTATCTGATGGTTAAACCTGGACGCAAAAAGGTCAATATCTGGTGTCCCATAGTGAGCTATAATGTCTCCAAAAATTTGGGGGTTCAACATCCACTCGATGTTGTCATTGAATACTCGTGACCTGGTGTCCGCCACTGTATTAAGCTTCCCTGGCAAATAGGTCGCTGTAATCCAAATATTCCTCTCGATGCACCAGTGCCAAATTGTGTTTGCCAATTCATCACAAGATAGCGACCTGATACCACCCATATGATTGAGGTAAGCCACCACTGTTGTGTTATCTATTTGGAGGCGGACATGTAAGTCCCGTGAGTTAGTACAGTAAGCCCGCAGTCCATGAAATGCCCCCAGCATTTCTATATAATTTATCCCGTGTGACTGAAGGAAGGTAGACTCACGAGAGTCCCATCTGCCACCACAACTGGACATAGTATCAGTTGCTCCCCAGCCTTGTGCGCTTGCGTTAGTCTGTAGCACGACAGATGGGTTGCTTACTATGATAGGTCTGCGACACTCGCTAATATTGTCAATCCACCATTGTAGCTCGGTTCTAGCCTTTGGTGGTAACCGGATTGGTCGATCAAAGTGCCCAGCATTTGCTTTTAATGCTGGGATCTTTGTTCTTTGTAAATTTTGGTAGTGTAGCGGTCCGAATTGTGCAGCTGGGAATGTAGCTACCAATTTCCCTATTACTTTTGCCGTTTGCAGGAAGGTCGGTACCCTGGCGCAAGCAAGACTGTGGCACTCTTCTTTTATAGCAGTAGCTTTATTGGTTGGGATGGTAATCATCATTAAGTTGGTGTCTAGGGTGAACCCCAAATAATCCATAACCCGTACCGGGTGCAATTTTGACTTGTCTGGATGGATTACAAATCCCACTTCTCGAATAGAGCCTTAGTTGCAGCCACTGTCCGTGTAGCCAATTGGAGGGTCTGACCTACTATTAGGATATCATCTAAATATGCCATGATCATATAATTTTGTTGTTGGAGAAGAGCCGATAATTGTTCCTTCCAGACAAATTTTAGAAATTTCCTGTGAGATTCAGTGATGGGCACCGTATAGTATGCATCTTTAAAATCGATGCATGCCATAAATTACCCCGGGTAAAGCATCTGCTTGGCTGTTTCAAAGGTATCCATTTTGAAGTGGGTATATTGTACAAAGGTGTTCAGCTCAGTTAGGTCTATTATAATCCGACACCCCCCATCTTTTTTAATTCTGGTGAAAATGTTGGACACAAACTCAAGGGGTTTGTGCGTTCTTGCCAATCACCCGTTTTGCTGCTAGCCGTATAATTTCAGCATGTCCTGCTTCCACCTCTTTTTGGGATAGTGTAAATTTCCGATGATGCGAATGCTGGGTAGGGGGATTTTTACCACCAATGAATTCTATAACATAGCCTTGAACACTTTGTAAAATAAACTCATCTGTGGTGATAGTGTTCCATATTCCCAAAAAGGCCCGCATCGCCCACCAATTTGTGCAGGAAGGGATGCTACGGTCTGAGAGGAACCAGGCCCCCTTACCTCCATGGTTAACGACGGTTCCTGGCGTATGTCGTTTTGGGTGGACGTTGCGGAGGTTGTCGGGATGGCGGCCGCATATTCCATGCAGGCCGCTGCTGGCCTTGTCCTAAAAAAGGCCGTTGTGTTTGGGGAAGTGGAGGTGGATAGGTCCTTTGTGTCCTGTCCGGCAGCCGCGGTTTCCAGTTTGTGTGTGGTTGTTGCCGGTGGTATGGGTGAAGTCTGGCTGTAGGAGGTTTCATGAGGCCAGCTGTTTTGGCCTCCTCATCTAGTTCCTTCACTTGTTTGGACAGATCTCCAAACAGTTGATGAGGCGGTGGAGCGGTTGATGGACGGCACAACCCCGCGAATTTGGGGTTGAGTGTGGGCTTAATGGAGCTCTTACGCAGGCAGTTGATCTCATACTGGGCTTTGCATAGGAGTGCCAGGGCATCTTGTTGTTCACTGGACACATTATCCCCGTCAAGGGTCCTAGCAAATGCCGTTATACCCGTGGAGAGGACCTTTAAGACACGCTGGAGGCGGACATCCTGCATCCTGGTGGCCGTACTCAAGTGTCCCCAGATCTGGGCATTAACCAGGGGAACACTGAGGTTGATGCAGTTCTCGGGCGGTTTTATTTTCTCCATAGTGTCATTGAGTACCTGACTCTGGAGTTGGTGAGTAGTCAGGTAATCAATGGTGCCCGCCAGTTTGTGGTGCAGGGGTTCCCCTGTTTGTGTGGTGGTGGCAAACTTGCCCACCACGTCCAGCATATCCTCCTCATGCTCTGGCTCAGCGGTCACTGGCTGTCCCGGGTCGTCTTCAAATACAGCGGCTGGGCAACTGCTGGCACTTCTGGCTGGTGAAGACGAGACACTGAGAGGACTCCTTGCCCGGCTTGTGGATGCCTATGAGTCCCGTTCTTCCCGGTCCCTGTCCCGCTGGAGGAGTTGCTCCACTAAGAGCTCCAACCGCTCTATGCGACCGTCCCTGCTATGTGCAGCGGACAAGCCGACTTCCCCAGGCCCTGCGATATCACTGGGGCTTCCACCATCGGACCACACCTCCGTAAGGTGCTGTCTAGGGTCCAATGGCAGGTTGTCGTGGCCTACCGCCCGAGGAGGCTCATACGACTCCCGCACGGACTCTCCGCTAGTCTGTCTTCTTCCAGACTGTGGCGGCCCACCTGTCTGATACGAAGGCAGGTGAGTTGGATCGGCGCCGGCCCCCGGAACCTGGCTCCCCGGAGTCCGTGCAGGCTTACCTCCACTGTCGCCCAATATTCGGCATGGAGGCGCATGATCGGCCGCCCCCAGAGCTAAGCTGACCGACCGTCTACTGCTGCCACCACCGCCCTTGACCGCAGCCTGACGGGGTGTTTTGCCGGCAGCACCTGCTCCTACAGGTCTGCTCGAAGCAGCAGTAGATCTGCCAGACTGCTCTACGGCAGATCTCCCTGGCAGTGGTACGTGGTTGGGCACAGCTGCAGGGCTCCCCTGTAGTGCAGCTGTCCCCCGGCCCAGTCCCCTTGGGTCTGCTGGAACTCGGGGTGAGGTAGCTGGCGATGAGCGAGGCTCTTTCCCACGTACCTGTTTTCCCCCTCTTTTCTTGGGGGAAGGGGGCTCGAAGTCTGGATCACCAGTCTCCAGCTCAGGTGCGATGAACCATTCAGGTGATGAGTCGGGCGCCAGAGTAACGGGAGCTCCCGACTTCCGCATTCTTGCCCCCACACGTCCCGAAGCTGCCGGTGGTGCTTGCAGCTCCGGGTACAAAGGCCGCTGGCTGGTCGAAGCAGCACGGCTCCTGTTGCCTTCCGCTTGCCCTTGTCCATCCTGTGGGAGTAAAGGTAAGCACTTACCTGCCGGTCTTATGAAGGAGCTGGTGGAGAGAGCGCACTCCCCCCTCCCCCCAGCTTGTCGAGCAAATGCGCATGCTTGCTGGCGGGGTCTTCACGAAGTCACTCACGTGACTCCGAAGTAAAATATGTTTTCTTTTTTTTCGATTTTATATTATTTCTTCTTAATATGTATTCACTTCTAATAAAAATATTTTACAATGTTTGTAGGTTAATTGGCTTGGTACAATTATAAATTGTCCCCCACAACGGACTCAGTGGGCCGAAGGGCCTATTACCGCGCTGTATCGCCAAACTCAGCAAAACAGTGGGTAGGAAAATTGGCCTTTCTGAAAATTGTTTTTTTGTTAAACTGACAACTAAACTGGAAGACATAATGTCCCAAGTTGATGGCAGCAGTTGGTTCTGAAGCACATAATTAGCTCTGTGTTCAGATTCAGAGTGAATTGGGGAATAGAACAATGTGTTTTTGTTATTGTGAGAGCATAATAATTACAAGAAAAAAATCCTACAGACACTGATACCTAACAACATTATTAATTTTGTCTTAAATGTCATTTGATTAGGAATTGTCTTCAAACTTTTGTTGCCCAAATTCGAATCCCGATCATTGAAATTGGTGTCTGTGGGCTTAGATTGAGAAATTAAAGGATGCCTGTGCTGTAGCATGTCTTTCTATGGCTGAATGAAATGGTCTTGGTCAATGTAGCTAGATGCAGGAAGATTGTTCCCGATGTTGGGGAAGTCCAGAACAAGGGGTCACAGTTTAAGGATAAGGGGGAAGTCTTTTCGGACCGAGATGAGAAAAATATTTTTCACACACAGAGAGTGATGAATCTGTGGAATTCTCTGCCATAGAAGGTAGTTGAGGACCAGTTCAATGGCTATATTTAAGAGGGAGTTAGATGTGACACTTGTGGCTAAAGGGATCAGGGGGTATGGGGAGAAGGCAGGTACAGGAGAGTTGGATGATCAGCCATGATCATATTGAATGGCGGTGCAGGCTCGAAGGGCCGAACGGCCTGCTCCTGCACCTATTTTCTATGTTTCTATGTTTCTATGTCTCTGAAGAATCTCCCAATCCCTTTCTGTAAGACTGATATAGTGTAACAGCCAAGTTTCTGCATCCACTGGGCGGATACAGAATGTCCCATTAGACAAACTATTTGTGATGAAGAAGTAATTGAACTGAAAAAAAAAATCTGTTTTTCTCTCTCCATTGTCGTTGCCTTACCTGTTGAGAATTTCTAGCCATTTTCCAAACATACGTGTGAGAATCAGTACTAATGTTACGCTGTGTTTCATGATATCAAGTGGAATGAATGACAGGAGTGCAACTATTAGTGTCAATATTCCTGTCTAAGGTTTGCATGGTTTAATTTAGTTTAGAGATACAGCGCACCAACAGGCCCTTCGGCCCATCGAGTCCGAGCAGTGATTACCTCATATACTGACACTATCCTACCCACGAGGTACAATTTACAGTTTTTACCAAAGCCTGTACATCTTTGAAGTGTGGGAGGAAACTGGAGCACCCGGAGAAAACCCACACGATCACAGGGAGAGCGTATAAACTCAGTACAGACCACCTGCGGTCAGGATCGAACCTGGGTCTCTGGCGCTGTAAGGCAGCAACTCTACCGCTGCGCTTGCTGTATTTAAGAGGGAGTTAGATGTGGCCCTTGTGGCTAAAGGGATCAGGGGGTTTGGAGAGAAGGCAGGTACGGGATACTGAGTTGGATGATCAGCCATGATCATATTGAATGGCGGTGCAGGCTCGAAGGGCCGAATGGACTACTCCTGCACCTATTTTCTATGTTTCTATGTTTCTATGCCACCATGCCGCCCACAATGTAATGGTAAGGATTTTAAGAATGCCATTAGTAACCTTATGGGCACATGTGTGGTTTGGTCACCTGGTGAACTAATTGAAAAATGCAGTTATCCTGTTTTATAACATTTGTGGAATCAGTTAACCTCTTTCTGCAATCATCAGGCATTCGAAGTGTCATTTAAGCTTGATGTTATTTAATTACCTTGACTTATCTTCTCAGCTTTTCCACCACTTTGTATTTTGCTGGTATCCTGGCTTTTAGAATTTCTGTTCTTCAGCTTAATGTGGAATGATACAGTTGGGAAACGGGGAGCATATATTGAAATACACTATGGTATATTTACCTAATTCTTGTTGGAATATAAAAATGAGTACTGTCTTAAGTACCAGTTATAAAATGTCACATATCTCGACTCCAGCATCACTGTTATCTTCTTTTCACCTTTTCACCTCCATCGTGCATGCTGTTCAACAGTGCAAGAATTATGTTTATTCCTTTCTTGAAAGTTCCCAGAGATTAGCTACTGGTACCGGGGCAGCTCTGCATCTTGGATGATTTTTAATAGAAAAACGGCAACATATTTTTGTGTAAATATTATTCATTCTCTGCCAAAAACTCTGCTGCAGTCCCTGAGGTGATCGACTGAGAAGGTGGAAACTTTAGCATAAATCTTGAGAGATGAGCCCCAGGTGTAGCACTGTGCAGCCTTTATGAGCCTGGGAATGTGGTCTTTAATGCCAACTTCTCCACGCACATGCCAGCGAGTTTTCTTAATGACCGCTCTCCTGCCACGCAGCTGAATCTGCAAAAGAAAGAAACAGTCGTATTCATCTGTGCCTTTCACAATCTAAAGACACGACAAATACTTACAGTAATTAAGTATTTCTGAACTGTAGCCTCTTTAGAATGAAACACGGCAGCAAAATGTAATGTTTAAGAAGGAACTGCAGATGCTGGAAAATCAAAGGTAGACAAAAATGCTGGAGAAACTCAGCGGGTGAGGCAGCATCTATGGAGTGAAGGAAATAGGCGATGTTTCTGGTCGAGACCCTTCTGAGTTTGCAGATGGTGCACTCCCTTCACCATGCTAGGCTTTTGTGTGCTCTTAAAGATATCTTAATGCCATCCCAACTTCCATTCTCTGCTTTGAATCGGGCCAGGGATTTCTACAAATCAGTTGAGATATTTCAGTTCATCGAGGAAACTTTGAGAACATCCATGAACCTTCTCACCTGGAGATTTCTAGTTGGGACGAACCACATTTAGCCTTGGTTCTCAACTAATGTTGATTTTGTGAAGACTTTCCAATATCACTATAGAATAACTAATTCCTCTGGATCAGAGTGAAGCCTAGGCCATGATGTGAGAAGATTGTGGCAGCATCTAGTGGTTTGGCCACTCTTGCTATGCGAACTCTCGGCAGTCAGGGGTAGGGTCACGTGACTGGGCAACGGTGGGAAGAAGTCACGGGGTGTCGGGGTGTGCCCTAGTATATGAGAACCGACCTTCCCTCTCTCGCTCTCTCTCTTCCTCTCTCTTCAGCAGGAGCTCAGCTCGAGCCCACGAGGCAACAGCCTCCCAGCGGCAACAATGGCTATTATGTTAGAGTGCTAAACGTGCATGTATATCTTATTTACAATGCCTGAATAAAGAAATCATTTATTCACGACGTTTGTGCCTCTACAAGATACAATTCTGAAATAGTACACAAGTGATGATTTTCAGTTATTTTATTCCCTCTTTTCCATTCTTTATTGTTGATTGAATAAAGTCCACAAAGATGACGGCAAATTTCAATTTGTTTATCACTCCCACTATTAGATAGATAGATTCTTGATTAGTACGGGTGTTAGGGGTTATGGGGAGAAGGCAGGAGAGTGGGGTTAGGAGGGAGAGATAGATCAGCCATGATTGAATGGCAGAGCAGACGAGATGGGCTGAATGGGCTATTTCTGCTCCTATCACTGATGACCTTATGAACTATTAGAGTCCATTCGTCTGTGCAGTTTTGAAATACAAGTTCATTCCCTTGTTGGAATTGTGCAATAATTATCATAGGATAGTGGAATAAATGTTTTAAGGTGTTCCAGGCTTTATTAGAAACAAGTACTTTACTGCTTTTCAACCCTCAAACACAGAAAGTTACTTTGCATATTTATTTATAATTAAGCAGTGTTGTTTCCATGGGAACATGTTTTTCAGTAGTTAAAAAAATGTATATGTTAAAAATCAGAATATCCCATCAATTTCTCCATGGTGGTAATAATTTCTCATTTACTTGTGATTTTGTAAGTGAGAGGTATTGTGGTTACACAATTCCTTATTCATCTTTGATTAAATATCACTTGCTAAAAGTCGCATGACGAATAATCGCATGACTAGTAATGGGGTTAATCCATTCTAGTGCATCTCATTCAAACTATGCAAATAGTGGCCAAACTGTTGCAAATTATAGGGTCATACACGATGACTCGTTCTACCGCTCTGAGGCAATGAGAGGTGGGATTCAAATGTAGCTTTGCTGGTGTTGTTGAAACACTGACAGGAGATGGAGTAAATAGAAAGGCTGTCTAATTGAACGTGAGAAGAAGTACTGTCCATGGATGATTGCTGAGTTTGCCATTACCTGCTATTCTTGCTCTACATGGATTGTCACCTTGTCGTGGTGGAGAAGCTTGTGTGGACCTGAGATCCTGAGAGCGATGCCGTCTGGAGCTATGCTCCTGGTAGGGCCACCCATGGCGGTAAAGTCGAGGGGGAGGTCTCTGCCACAGAGCAATCCAACCAGGACCGCAACGGTGGAACAGGCGGAGGACGATGATGGCTGACCTTAGTGGAACGTCACAACGGCTAAGAAGGCGGATGAAGGCTGCAGCAGAAAAGGGTCTGCGGTCATCTTGGACTCCTTGCTACTGGATCCCGACCCAGATCTGTCAAGGACCGTGGGGTGGTTGTCTGTGCACCAGTGTCTCCACGTTAAATAAAGTCACGCACAGGCGTCCTCCATATAGGGAATAACACCCTGGAGACACCCATGGTCAGCCATGACCGAAGGGGGCCAGAGAGCCTAAGAGAAGAGCTATTCTTGGTTAAATGCTATAGCAACCTCTAAGTAATCGTCCTATGAAACAGTCTTGAACCCTGAATTTGAGTCTTTCAAATAGCATTACATTTGAGAGCCCTTTATGAAAAAAGTACTCAATCAGAACCCTTCTATTTGCAGTAATTGTTTGGGCTTTGAGTCATGAAGACCAGCAATCATCCATCATTACTCAAAAAACATCCTTAGAGAAAAGCCATTAGCTGAGTGCTCACAGACTAATATAGAATAAAATATAATCTTCTACACTTTATACGTGTTTGAACATTTTTGTTGGTTTAATTGTTTTAAGTATTGGCTTAGGGCAGCATTTCCCCCCCCCCCCCCCCCCCGGGAAATTCTTAAGGGGTTGGACAGGCTAGATGCAGGAAGATTGTTCCCGATGTTGGGGAAGTCCAGGACAAGGGGTCACACAGTTTAAGGATAAGGGGGAAGTCTTTTAGGACCGAGATGAGAAAAACATTTTTCACACAGAGTGTGGTGAATCTGTGGAATTCTCTGCCATAGAGGGTAGTTGAGGCCAGTTCATTGGCTATATTTAAGAGGGAGTTAAATGTAGCCCTTGTGGCTAAGGTGATCAGGGGGTATGGAGAGAAGGCAGGTACGGGATACTGAGTTGGATGATCAGCCATGATCATATTGAATGGCGGTTCAGGCTCGAAGGGCCGAATGGCCTACTCCTGCACCTATTTTCTATGTTTCCATGTTACCTAATTTGCGTGATATTTATTTCTCTATTGGTCTGGGTGCTCTTCACATTGTATATTAATGACATGGATGAGGGGATTGAAGACTTTGTTGCCAAGTTTGCAGATGATTTGAAACTAGGTGGAGGGGCAGGTAGTATAGAGAAAGCAGGGACTCTGCAGAAGGACTTGGATATGTTGGGTGACTGGGCAGAGAAGTGGCAGATGGAATATAGTGAAGCAAAGTGTGGAGTCATGCATTTTGGTAGTATGAATAAAGGTGAAGATTATTTTCTAAACGCGGAGAGAATCCAGAAATCGGCAGTGCAAAGGGACTTGGGAGTGCTGGCGCAAGATTCCCAAAAAGTTAATCTGCAAGTTGAATCAGTAGTAAAGAAAGCAAAAGCAATGCTAGCATTTATTTCGAAAGGGCTTGTGTACAAAAACAGGGATGTAATGCTGAGGCTCTATAAGGAGCGCTGGTCAGGCAGTATTTGGAATATCTAAGGAATGATCTGGAGAGGGTCCAGTGGCGGTTTACATGAATGATCCCAGGAATGAGAAGGTTAACATATGATGAGTGTTTGACGTCACTGAACCTATATTTGCGGGAGTTTAGAAGGATGAGGGGGGGGGGGGGGAGACTTAATTGAAACGTACAGAATAGTGAAAGGCTTGGATATAGTGGATGTGGAGAGGAGGTTTCCAATAGTGGGAGAGTCTAGGACCAGAGGACGCAGCCTCAGAATTAAAGGACGTTTTAGGAAGGAGATGAGGAAGGATTTCTTCAGTCAGAGGGTGGTGAATCTGTGGAATTCTTTGCCACAGAAGACTGTGGAGGCCAAGTCAGTGGATAATTTAAGGCAGAGATAGATAGATTCTTCACTGGTATGGGTGTCAGAGATTATGGGGAGGCGGCAGGAGAATGGGTTTAGGAGCGAGAGACAGATCAGCTGTGATTGAATGGCGGAGTAGCCTAGATGGGCCGAATGGCCTAATTCTACTCCTATCACTTATGATCTTGTGATTTATTGTTCATCTTCAATTGCCCTCTGTGCCCTGCAGCTTGCTGGGTCATTCTGTAGTGCGGTTACGAGTCAACAGCAACGAGTATCGAATTGCACGCAAGCTAGACTTGATACGGATGGCAGATTCTGTTGCTTGAAGGACAGTAGTAAAGCTAATGAGCTTCTACAACATTCTTGCAGTTTAATCATTATTACTATTGCTAAGATTAGCTTCAGTTATTTCAGATCCAATCTCTTTAATCTTTCATTTTAAATCCTCAGCTGCCACGGGAGGATTGAAAATCATATCTCTGGATCAATAGTTCAGGCTGGATAAGAATTCAGTTACTTAACCATATGCCATTGGATTTGATGTATAGACTAATTTTACAAGATTTTCAGCCTATAACATTTCTTAAGAGGAGAACTGGGATATAAAATTGTTTAGATAATCAGGACCTCTGACGAAGGCTCTCGATCCAAAATGTCACCTATTCCAATAGACAATAGGTGCAGGAGTGGGCCATTCGGCCTTTCGAGCCAGCACCGCCATTCAATGTGATCATGGCTGATCATCCCCAATAAGTACCCCGTTCCTGCCTTCTCCCCATATCCCCTGACTCCGCTATCTTTAAGAGCCCTATCTAGCTCTCTCTTGAAAGTATCCAGAGACACACTGATAAGTTTTGTAGTCAATGCCTACTATGTTTTGTTGTGCTGAAGCAAATAAATAATTTCATTGTCCTGTCAGGGACTCATGACAATAAACTCTTTTGACTCTTTTTTTGTCTTTTTGAACCGGCCTCCACCGCCCTCTGAGGCAGAGAATTCCACAGACTCACCACTCTCTGTGAGAAAAAGTGTTTCCTCGTCTCCGTTCTAAATGGCTGACCCCTTATTCTTAAACTGTGTGTGTGGCCTTGGGTTCTGGACTCCCCCAACACCGGGAACACGTTTCCTGCCTCTAGCGTGTCCAAACCCTTAACAATCTTATGTGTTTCAATAAGATCCCCTCTCATCCTTCTAAACTCCAGAGTGTACAAGCCCAGTCGCTCCATTCTCTCAGCAAATGACAGTCCCGCCATCCCGGGAATTAACCTTTTCTCCAGAGATGCTCTCTGACCCGCTGAGTTACTCCAGCTTTTTGTGTCTGTCTTCGGTTTAAACCAGCATCTGTAGGTCCATCCTACATATTTCCTCTGATATTGTTCCTTGCGTTTTGTTGAATTGTTTTTCTGGAGAGTTCACACATGAGTCCCTGCTCGGACTAGGTGATAAAATAAAAAGCCATTATTTGAGTCTTTCCACAAAAAAATGTTTTTAGTATTCCCATTTCTGACATTGATTTCCAGCAGAGGAATCTACGAAGCTGACATCACTCGTCTGGAGAAACTTGAAACAATGCCAATCCATTCCCTCCACAGCTGTTGCCTGACCTGCTGAGTAAAGGGCCTGTCCCACTTAGGAAACCTGAACGGAAACCTCTGGAGACTTTGCGCCCCACCCAAGGTTTCCGTGCGGTTCCTGGAGGTTTTCGTTAGTCTCCATAATGGTCGAAAGTGGTTTCCGCTTCTTCTACGTTCCGGCAATTATTTCAAAAAATTCAAAACCGGCCGCGACTAAAAATAGGTTGCCGTTTGAAAAATCGGTAATTTTTTAGTCGAAGCCGGTTGCGATGCTAGTTGAAGGTGGTTGCCGGAGGTTGCAAGTAGTGGAAGGTAAGACCTCCCTGATGGAATAAAACTGGGTGAAAACAAGGTCTTATGACCATTAGGGCGACTGACAAAAACCTCCGGGAACCGCACGGAAACCTTGGGTGGGGCGCAAGGTCTCCAGAGGTTTCCGTTCAGGTTTCCGTCCCACTTAGGAAACCTGAACGGAAACCTCCTTTTCTCCTTTTCAATATCGATGGTCAGCTCCCTAAATGTGGTAATGCCTTTAGTAGCTGAGGCGTTGAGACGGTAGGTGGGGATGAATTCCACGCCTTGCCTGCACTGATCTTAAGTGTTCTTCTATCCCATCACCGTAAATTTCCACTTCAGCTTTTAGAACAAGCAGAAGGGCAGCACGGTGGCTCATTGGTAGAGCTGCTGCCTTTTACTCCAGCACTTTGTGTTTTAGATCAGATCTGCCCATTTTTGTGTCTTCCCTCTGAGATAATGATGTTCAAATGCATGCACAAAATGTCGTATATAACATACCTTCAATTAACATATCCAGGAAACTACAGCATTATAATATGGAGATGTTATAAGATGGAACAGATAATTGGTTTGTAACTTGCTAAGGATATCTTACTCTCCATGGGTTAAGTAGAATATTCTCAGATAAACATTAACTTTTTGAGAACTATAAAGTGTGTAATTGAAAAAACAAAGTGACTTCATAATTCTTTAATGGGGAGCGCTTGCATGGGTAATGAAATGTAATGCAGAGTCACAAAAATCCAGCATTTCCAATTAATGACATTTATGAACAAATTTACCAGTAATGTTTATCAGAATTGTGACAATTCATCAAACTGTAGAATGCCCAACAGAAGTTTTATGTTTAGCCGCAAACATTTTAAAGTAAAACAGAACTAATCGTCTTGCCATTGAGTCTGTGGAATTCTCTGGCCTCAGAGGGCGGTGGAGGCCGGTTCCCTGGATACTTTCAAGAGAGAGCTAGATAGGGCTCTTAAAGGTAGAGGAGTCAGGGGATATGGGGAGAAGGCAGGAACGGGGTACTGATTGTGGATGATCAGCCACGATCACATTGAATGGCGGTGCTGGCTCGAAGGGCCGAATGGCCTACTCCTGCACCTATTGTCTATTGTCTATTGACAGTGGAAGACACCACTAGTGTGCCTGCAATCCTAGAGAGTCAGGTGGTGGAAGTTAATCGAGTGGCGTTTACTAAGGAGAAGGTACTTGGGACTCTGAAAGGTCTGAATGTGGATAAGTCACCTGGACTGGATGGACTGCACACCAGGGTTCTGAAGGAGGTGGCCTCCTAGATAGCGGAGTCAGGGGATATGGGGAGAAGGCAGGAACGGGGTACTGATTGTGGATGATCAGCCAAGATCACATTGAATGGCGGTGCTGGCTCGAAGGGGCGAATGGCCTACTCTAGCACCTATTGTCTATTGTCTATTTTGCATCCGCAAAGTCCACGCACATGATTTGATTTTCACATTGCAGTGAGTTGTATCAGGTGTTTGGACTCTAATCGCGGGGTGTGTCAGAAGATAGAATATAATGGTCCTGTCCCACGACGATTTTTTCGGCAACTGCCGGCGACTGTCATAGCCTGTTCTTGTGCTGCATTGTTCGATGATGTATTGAACCAAGGATCTTCAAAAGTGGATGACACACTGGAATCTAATGCCGATGTTTGGATTGGTATGTGAAATAATGACTACATTAAAAAATGAGTTAAAAGCTTGTATCAAATTGAATAGTTCATTTGGATTAATTAGTTCACAATGGGTTGGAGGATGGCATGTAATTGAGCCATTTTAATAGGTGTTTTAACAATGAACATTGAGAGTACACCATAATGTATTTTTTTTTTTCTAAACAACTTTGATAATGATGATGATACATTCCATAATAGCCATGGTTCACTAGATTGGTGCATGGGATGAGAGCACTGTTTTGTAGGAATGGCTCGTTTTCTATGGAGTTTAGAAGAATGATACCTGGGGGTACACAAAAGGCTGGAGAAACTCAGCGGGTGCAGCAGCATCTAAGGAGCGAAGCCTATCTCTTTCGCTCCTTAGATGCTGCTGCACCCGCT
Organism: Okamejei kenojei; assembly: GCA_035221665.1. Classification (NCBI taxonomy): domain Eukaryota; kingdom Metazoa; phylum Chordata; class Chondrichthyes; order Rajiformes; family Rajidae; genus Okamejei; species Okamejei kenojei. The sequence continues at coordinate 2,383,990 of CM069173.1, forward strand.
GAGTTTCTCCAGCCTTTTGTGTACCCTCGATTCTCCAGCACCTGCAGTTCCTTCTTTAACACAAGAATGATAGCTGATCTTTTTTGACAGGGTAGATGCTGTTGACCTACTTCTGGAGAATCTTGCATTGAAACAATAAATAGGCGTAAGCTTCACGATGAATCACTATCCTGCTATAAGGAAATTCTATACCTTTATATCTTTGGTGAGTTACCTCAGGATGTTCCCAGAATAAATGCTATTATGATGGGATCTATATGTTAAAGAAGATAAGGGGAGTCTATTCGGGCTGAGGTAAAGAAGAATTTCTTTAAGGGCCTGTCCCACTTTGGCGATTTTTTTTAGGCGGACTGCCGGCGAATAGGCTATCGCCACACGGTCGCGGCAGTCCGCCTGTAAGGTCGTGAGTCGTCTCCTAAGTCGCCCAACAAATCGAAGCGCTTTTCTGGTCGCCGCTGGATTTTGAAATGTTCAAAACTTTTGGGCGACAGTCGGCGACTGTGGGCTTGTCGTAGCTTGTCTTCCCCTGATGTAGGTGCTGTCGTAGGTTGTCGCCTGGATGGCGTAGGTTGTCGCCGGTGCTGACTTTGGTGAACTTCTTTGACGCAGTTGCCGGCAGTCGCCTAAAATATCGCCCAGTGGGACAGGCCCTTTGGTCAGAGGTTTGTAAATCTTTGGAATTCTCATCCTTGGATGATTATATTCAAAGTTTTCAATGAATTTTTGTGCACCAAGGGAATAAGAGTTATGGACATGGAGTTCAAGTTCAAGTTCGTGAGTTTATTATTAATTTAATTATTAATTTATATTGAGAGTATTTACAGAAATATTCTTGATGCAATATAATGTCACTTTCATAAGTATATTTTAACACTTCTATACAATGCAATTAACTGAAGCTCAGTATTTCAAAGTCAAAGTCAAAAGAGTCAAGAGAGTTTATAGCCATGTGTCCCTGACAGCACAATGAAATTCTTGCTCTGCTTCAGCACAACAGAACATAGTACAAAACAGATCAGTGTGTCCATATATCATTATATAAATATATAAGGCAAGTGGACTGTTGATATTTTTCAGCCATACGCTTACTGAGTGGCAGAGTGAAATCAAGGCACTGTATGGTTTTTATATCTTACTTTTGGGATTGGAATTTTCACTTGGAATATCTCTGACACTTCTCTCCCCTTTCCTGATGACTCCATCACATGGGACAGACTATCGATTGACGTCCACCACAAACCTACCGATACCCACAAATATCTGGATTGTACCTCCTACCGCCCTGCCTCTGGTAAAGACGTTATCTCCGACTCTCAGTTTCTCAGCCTCCACCGGATCTTCTCCCAAGATGAGGCTATCCATGCTAAGGCAAGCGAGATGTCCACTTTCTTTAGCAAAGGTGGCTTCCCTCCTGCTGTCGTAGATCCGTCAACCGTGTCTCCTCGTTTATTGTTAATCCATTTTATTTAAAATGACAAATACAAGCTTTTGTTAGCACAGTTTCTTGAGAGTTATCACTGCTATCTCACCAGGGAGCTCTGTGCAGACATCCCTTGTTTTCTGTGTGACTGCATGTGTTTCCTCACACTCCCGAAAATCAAGCTGGTACATTGATTTTCACCTGAACATTGCTCCTGGAGTGGTTAAATAGGAAAGTAGATCTGATGAGGATGGGTTAGAGAATAGGTTTCTGGAGTACAAGGAAATGTAGAGAGGGTTCAAGGAGTTGATGGTCTCCTGTGACTAATAAATAATGAGGTCAAAGTGTGTAGATGCAATCTTATACTTCAGGTGCTGGAATGGATTTTAACTTTTCAATAAGATGCATTGTTTTATAGATTGTTTTTGACTTTGTGGTATTCTCACCTCTTGTAAAAATTTGCTTTTGTGCCAAACACCATACTTGGTCAAATGACTGCATTGCTCAGGCAAAATAATGCAACTTAGTCAAATGTTTATGAAAGAACTGCAGATGCTGGAAAAATCGAAGGTAGACAAAAATGCTGGAGAAACTCAGTGGGTGAGGCAGCATCTATGGAGCGAAGGTATAGGTGAAGTTTCCGGTCGACACCCTTCTTCAGACTGATGTGTTCAGACAGTCTGAAGAAGGGTCTCGACCCGAAACGTCACCTATTCCTTCGCTCCATAGATGCTGCCTCACCCGCTGAGTTTCTCCAGCGTTTTTGACTACCTTTAGTCAAATAACTGTATTGTTCAAATTAGTGCAGGTTCTCGAAGTGCAGCTAAGCAGAAAATTTTGAAAAACTTATAGGACAGACTGATTGTGGTAAGTAACATCATTAATATTTTAGGTCATAGTCATAGAGTGAAAAGTGTGGAAACAGGCGCTTTGGCCCAACTTACCCACACCAACCAGCATACCCCATCTACACTAATCCCACTTGCCAACGTTTGGTCCATATCCCTCTAAACCTGTCCTATCCATGTGAAGGTCAATGACATATAAGTATTTCTTCCTCTACAAATGTTGCTTAACTTCCTGATTATTTTCAACCTTGTTTGTCTTTTACCGTCTTTCACCTTTGCTTTAAATGCCGGCCAATTGGAACTTTTCAGTGCTGTGTTGAGACCGGTGTCACTAGTGATTCATTGTCCCTTTATCACACCTGCAGTGAAGTACTTTTTGCAAGTCAACGCACTCTCGTACCTGTCAGTCCCTTGTGCAGAATTAGACCATTGTTGCCAAAATAGCCCTGAGATTCCTAGGTCGAGCCATCCAGCGAGCTTCAGTAAGAGTTGATTATGTGGGAATCACAGAAATGAAGGTGATTCTCACAAAACTCCTAGCACCGCACTTCAATTCCAATGAAAGCCAGGTCGGTTATTGGATTGGATTGCTTCACTTTACCAAAGGGGGCGGCACGGCAGCGCAGTGGTAGAGGTGCTGCTTTACACCGCCAGATACCCGGGTTCAAACCTGACTCTGGGTGCTGCCTGTACGCAGTTTGTACGTTTTCCCTGTGACTGTCTGGGTTTTCCCCGGATGCTCCGGTTTCCTCCCTCATTTCAAAGACGTACAAGTTTGTAGGTTAATTTGGCTTTGGTAAATATTGTAAATTGACAGTGCTAGTGTGCAGGGTGATCCCTGGTCAGTGCCGACTCGGTGGGCCGAAGGGCCTGTTTCCTTGATGTATCTCTAAACGAAACTACTAAAAAAACTAACATTTGATCACCTGCAAATATCAGTATTTTAAGTTGTATATTTTTTCATTTGTTTCCGATATGACCTATTTTTTGACGCTATTTAATTGAAGGCCTTGGGAAATTGATACTTGGATCAGTCTGAGTGAATTTAAGACAAGTTCATTCAACTTCTGAGGAAAGACATTCTTGCCATAGTGGTCTCCAAATCTGAGGAAAGACATTCTTGCCATAGAGGGAGTACAGAGAAGGTTCACCAGACTGATTCCTGGGATGGCAGGACTTTCATATGAAGAAAGACTGGATAGACTTGGCTTTACCTCACTAGAATTTAGAAGATTGAGACTTACAACTTATAGAAACTTACAAAATTCTTAAGGGATTGGACAGGCTAGATGCAGGAAGATTGTCCCCGATGTTGGGGAAGTCCAGGACAAGGGGTCACAGTTTAAGGATAAGGGAGAAGTCTTTTAGGACCGAGATGAGAAAAACATTTTTCACACAGAGAGTGGTGAATCTGTGGAATTCTCTGCCACAGAAGGTAGTTGAGGCCAGTTCATTGGCTATATTTAAGAGGGAGTTAGATGTGGCCCTTGTGGCTAGAGGGATCAGGGGGTATGGAGAGAAGGCAGGTACGGGATACTGAGTTGGATGATCAGCCATGATCATATTTAATGGCGGTGCTGGCTCGAAGGGCCGAATGGCCTACTCCTGCACCTATTGTCTATGTTTCTTTTCCATTCCATTTTAACGCTGTAATGTGCCGTTATTTTCCAGGCTGATGCACTCCCCCCCTCCCCCATCCCCACTCCCCCATACTGTCAATACCTCGTTGCAGACAAATGGCCTATCACTCTCCAAGTCTGGGCTGAGCCATCTATCTAAAGACCCTAACAAAATAGTGAAATGCAATATAGCTACATCATCACCGAAATCCTTCCCCACTGGAAAGTATTCTCCTGCTGGTATCTATTTAAAATGCCATCTGGGGCCTCATTCAAATACTAAGCTGCTCAGCATATGACAGTATTGAGAAGATCTTAGCAGCCACCTCCTTTGGGAGGCTTTTCAGTCTATAATAACACCATCCACTCTCACATAGCGCTTAGATTAAGTGAACATTGAAATTCAGATGAACAGGGTCATTATCTCAGTTTCTTGGATTTGAAAGGAGCAGACTTTAGAATTTAACCCTTGTCTATAAGCCTGTGAAGCCAACATGTTCTTCTGCAACTAAAACGTATGTGCATGTGATCATAAAATTAACATATGCTGGAAATGTTAGATAAAAGTGGAAAATTGTAGGACAAAAACAGAACACTTTGATCAGTATCCTTAAGGCAACAGTTAACTGATGATGTTAAAGGAGATTCTGCACATGAATTGACGTGTGAAGATAAGATTGAGAAGGAAAGGGAAGAAAAAACACTGAGGGCCAGGGATTATCACTGTACTGAAACAGCTCATGTGTTTAATATCTTAAAATAAGAATACGTTTTTAGTATGCAAAGAGGATGAAAGGTCTTGGCGACTTATAAAAATCAGGTTACAAAAAGAAGCAAGAAAAACACAAGGTCAGTAAAACAGCTCCAATTTATGCACCGCAGTTTAAATATGAATAGAGCTGATTTTAATGCAGGCCAATTTTCATCAAGCACTGTCTTTCTTGTCTGATTAACTCCAGATTTTCAGTGCATGTCAGGGATGTGTGGCTGCCACTGACAGCTCTGTTAACACCAGTTAGCTGGTTATCGGTTCTGAGGTGATTAAGTGTGGCAAACTGTGGTATTGATGTGCTTACTGTCCTTTTAGATTTACAGAAAAAGATCCGAATTAGCAGAGCGACACATTTGGCAGGGGTGGGGGAGGATGGTGAGCTTTATTCATGTGGTGATAATGGTTGATTGTTTTAGAAATCAATAGTATTGTTCAGAGTAGGATTTAAAACGATTACTCAAGATAGATACAAAATGTTGGAGTAACTGGTTAGAAGGAATGGGTGACGTTTCAGGTCGAGACCTTTCTTCAGTCTGAATGAAGGGTCTCGACCCGAAACGTCTCCCATTCCTTTTATCCAGAGATGCTGCCTGTCCTGCTGAGTAACTCCAGCATTATGTGTCTATCTTTGGTGTAAATCAGTACCTGCAATTCCTTCCTGCACACTTGAAACTTCAATTTGTTTTTCAACCCTTTATAACAAGAGGAATCGAATATAGGAGCAAAGAGGTCCTTCTGCAGTTGTACAGAGCCCTAGTGAGACCACACCTGGAGTATTGTGTGCGGTTTTGGTCCCCTAATTTGAGGAAGGACATTCTTGCTATTGAGGGAGTGCAGCGTAGGTTCACCAGGTTAATTCCAGGGATGGCGGGACTGTCATATGCTGAGAGAATGGAGCAGCTGGGCTTGTACACTCTGGAGTTTAGAAGGATGAGAGGGGATCTCATTGAAACATATAAGATTGTTAAGGGCTTGGACACACTAGAGGCAGGAAACGTGTTCCCGATAATCTGCCGGAAATAGCAGTGGACTGGAGGTCAAATAAGATGGTGGAACTGAGTGAAATTCAGGTTAGCCGGGAAGTGGTGTTGGGTAAATTGGACGGATTAAAGGCCGATGAATCTCCAGGGCCAGATGGTCTGCATCCCAGGGTGCTCAAGGAGGTAGCCACGGAAATAGTGGATGCATTCGTGATAATTTTTCAAAACTCCTTAGATTCTGAAGTAGTTCCTGAGGATTGGAGGATAGCTAATGTAACCCCACTTTTTAAAAAAGGAGAGAGAGAGAAAGCGGGGAATTACAGACCAGTTAGTGTAACATCAGTAGTGAGGAGACTGCTAGAGTCAGTTATTAAAGATGGGATAGCAGCGCATTTGGAAACTGGTGAAATCATTGGACAAAGTCAGCATGGATTTACAAAAGGTAAATCATGTCTGACGAATCTTATAGAATTTTTCGAGGATGTAACTAGTAGAGTGGATAAGGGAGAACCAGTGGATATGTTATATCTGGACTTTCAGAAGGCTTTTGACAAGGTCCTACATAAGAGATTAGTATATAAACTTAAAGCACACGGTATTGGTGATTCAATAATGATGTGGATAGAGAACTGGCTAGCAGACAGGAAGCAAAGGGTAGGAGTAAACGGGTCCTTTTCAGAATGGCAGGCAGTGAGTAATGGGGCACCTCAAGGCTCAGTGCTGGGACCCCAGCTATTTACAATATACATTAATGATTTGGGCAAGGGAATTGAATGCAACATCTCCAAATTTGCATATGACACCAAGCTGGGGGGTATAGTTAGGTGTGAGGAGGATGCTAGGAGGCTACAGGGTGATTTGGATAGGCTGAGTGAATGGGCAGATGCATGGCAGATGTAGTATAATGTGGATAAATGTGAGGTTATCCACTTTGGTGGCAAAAGCATGAGGGTAGACTATTATCTGAATGGTGGTAGATTAGGAAAAGGGGAGATGCAACGAGACCTGGGTGTCATGGTACACCAATCATTGAAAGTAAGCATGCAGATGCAGCAGGCAGTGAAGAAAGCGAATGGTATGTTAGCATTCATAGCGAAAGGATTTGAGTATAGGAGCAGGGAGGTTCTACTGCAGTTGTACAGGGTTTTGGTGAGACCACACCTGGAGTATTGCGTACAGTTTTGGTCTCCTAATCTGAGGATAGACATTCTTGCCATAGAGGGGGTTCAGAGAAGGTTCACCAGACTGATTCCTGGGATGTCGGGACTTTCGTATGAAGAAAGACTGGATAGACTCGGCTTGTACTCACTGGAATTTAGAAGATTGAGGGGGGATCTCATAGAAACTTATAAAATTCTTAAGGGGTTGGACAAGCTAGATGCAGGAAGATTGTTCCCGATGTTGGGGGAGTCCAGAACAAGGGGTCACAGTCTAAGGATAAGGGGGAATTCTAGGACCGAGATGAGGAAAACATTCTTTACACAGAGAGTGGTGAGTCTCTGGAATTCCCCAGAGAGAAGGATGGAGAGTATGGAGTATGGAGAGAAGGCAGGTACAGGATACTGAGTTGGATGATCAGCCGTGATCATATTGAATGGCGGTGCTGGCTCGAAAGGCCAAATGGCCTACTCCTGCACCTATTGTCTATTGTCTATTGTCTATAGTCTAACCCAAAAGTTACTTTATGTCCCCTATATAGATTTTGTAAACACCAAGATGGGTCTTGATCCAGTTACAAAAAGCTGCGCAACAGTAATTTCTTGATTTTTTTCGCCCTCTGAATATTTCTCACTATGCCATGGTCCAGTGGAATTTTGCAATTCTGCAAATTACTTCATCAAATCGTATCAATCTTACCCTTTCAGTCTTCCTTTATGCTTTTTATCTGCAAACTTTAAACCAGATTTCCTAATTATCCCATTATTTTTTTTCAGTCTACCCCGGGAATCCTCTTCCATGGTCTTAATTTGGTATTCAAACCAAGGGTCGTGTTAATGTGTGGGGATCGCTGGTCAATGTGGACTCGGTGGGCTGAAGGGCCTGTTTCCGCGCTGCATCCCTAAAATAAACGTTAAAGATATTAGTGACACAGAATATTCAAACATCCATTATTATCTTTAGGTGCTCCCTTGTCAGATACAATTCATCTTTTTCTGAATAATATTTTCTATGCTCTATCCTAAAGCTGATCCTCAATCTCAATTTAAACACATTTTTCTCGTCTACTTCATGACTGGATGGCAAGGAAATAACAAGCGTCTCGGTACACGTGACAATAATAGACAAAACCGATAATCTTACAGAAATCCTGACCCGAAACACTGTCTGTCCATTTCCTCCACAGTTGCTGCCTGGCCTGCTGAGTTTCTCCAGCAGTCCCAGTCTGAAGAAGGGTCTCGACCCGAAACGTCACCTATCTCCTTCGCTCCTTAGATGCTGCTGCACCCGCTGAGTTTCTCCAGCTTTTTGTGTACCCCCGAGTTTCTCCAGCACTTTTTTCTGCCTTGAAACCCTGTTTGATTCGCATACAGCACACCAAATGCTGATTTCCACACTCCCCTTAGCACACTAGGGCCCTAATATTCACACTACCGTTAACGTTTCGGGGCCTCTTTTCCCTTTTTCTCTTGAGTCTCAGCTTGATCTGTTTCACATGCTGCTTGAAATTCACCAGAACTGCTTTGATACTCTCTAGTTCTATTTCCTCCTTTATACACATCAGAGTAAATTTACTGAGTCTGGTGCAAAATCAGTTATACCACTATGTGACATTTAGAAGAAAAAGTTGAAATGTAAGTGTGTTGGAGTATTAATTGCAATAACATCCAATAGATCGTAAAATCTGCCATACCAGCTCCACCAAGCATGCCAATTTAATGGGATTTCACTCTATTATTTATTTCCTGTCTCCCACATCAGTCATATCACTGCTTTGTGGAGTGAGATTGCCAGTTAGTGATGAATCAGTCTCTGTTTTGTGCTGGGACCCACTAGAGACTGGATAGACATTGTTCCGTGTCATTGCGTCTTGCCATTTTATAGCTCACAACAAAACATTATTTTTCACCCAATGGATTTGAACGCAGGGCACGGAGATGCAAATCAAGCAAGTAATTCAATGTGTCACCAAATGCCACAACACCAATTCTTTATGATGATTTTTCAAATAAAACTTGCCGACTAAGTTTTGATATTAATATTTACTCCAAGCTAAATATCCTGAAGAGGATTAAAATGGATCTCCATTACCAGTGTTTAAGGAAGAACTGCAGATGCTGGAAAAATCGAAGGTAGACAGAAATACCGGGGAAACTACCTCCTCTGGCAGCTTATTCCACACACCCGACATCCTTTGTATGAAAAAGTTACCCCTCAGATTCCTATTAAATCATTTCTACTTCACCATAAACCTGTGTCCTCTGGTCCTCGATTCACCTCTGAGCTAGAGACCCGATCTATTCCTCTCATGATTTTATACAACTTTATAAGATCACCCCTTATCTTCCTGCACACCAAGGACTTGAGTCCCAGCCTGCTCAACCTCTCCCGATAGCTTAGACCCTCGAGTCCTGGGAATATCCTCATTCTTCATTCTTGTTATTGCCTTTATGTTGGTGTTTGTCTTTTTTAGAACTTCCTTCTCTTGTTAGCTGTTTAAATTTACACCACCATTTATCAGCGGGTGTGGCAAGACAGAAGAACTTTCTTCTTCTTCTTTCGTGTGGCGTGCGCAGCCTAAAGTTGTAGGACAACTTTTTCTATTTGATCTTCCGTTTGTGCACGTCGAGTTGATTGCATTAGTCGAAACAGGGCGGACCACGTGAAGGCTGCAGTCTTTCACCCCAGAAGAACTTTGAACTGGTGCAATAGTTGTGGGATTATTTAATTATGTCTGCAAATGTGATTTAAATGTTTTTGCCTGCATAATATCCAAAATAGTAGCTTGAACAATTTGGCATGCCTGCTGCTGCTGTGGCATGCTCCTTGTAAGGTTGTGCAGTATTTAATAGGTGTGTCAGCATTCTTCCATTCCTGACTCTTGCCACCTGGGTTACTTTTTATACTCTCCCCCTCTTCATCGTCAACCAGCCTAACTCTGGCACGATGGCCACCCATGCAGTTTCAAACAAGCAGGCATGATTTTCCAAATTGTCTCTTGATAACTTTGATAATTGGAAACCAGACTGGAATGTCTGGTTTTGATTATTGTATTTTTAAAAACCACATGCGGATATGCGAATGGACATGTTCTGCAGAAGCAGTCAGCTCTTTTTATTCATTTTCCTCATTTGGCTTGAAGCTGGTTAGAATCCAGCAGCTGTAGCTGCAAAAGATTGAACTCAAACATGTTGCATACCACAAAACGAAGTAAATTTACAGGGTAGGAAAAAAAACGTGGCATGTTGCTTTCATTATTAGCTCCTCTAAACGGGATGTAAATTGCCTGAATTATTTTGCAAATTTTCCAACCCGAAATTGAGACGTTTTCTTTCCTTCATGGTTAATTAAATTAAGCACTGTACCATTTACATATTGTCTTCCTGTTTCTCTCCAGGCTCGGGGAAGCAAAAGACTCGCATGCTTATTTTAGATAATCAGTTGTCCGCTTCAGTAAAGAACCACATAAAAACAAGCTAGGGTAAAACGAGTAATCGTAGAAAAGAATGAATGTGTTGTAATTACAAAACAGAGGAAAGAATGTATGTCATTCATCTAACAGAAGTTACTGGTCATGGTTAACTGGCGATCTGTGTGAATACTGTATAATGTTAGACGTTACAAACTGCGTGACAGTTTGGCATAAAAATAAGCAATATAATTACATTAAATATATTAATTGATAAGCTTGGCTTATTTTTCCACCTGGAATGTTATAATAAAGGGATGGCTTCCAAAAGTATAATAGCTGTTCGACTATATTGGAAATCCAAAATTGTCTATTAGAATGCAATTGTGCGTCATTATCATTGAGTTTTATTATAAATATGATTCAACAATTTTAATTTCCAGTTTTAATTTTCATTTCTCTTGAACGCATATTTATGGATGAACTCTAACTCTCCGATACCATTTGCGATGATTTCTCGGAAGGAGGTTTGACACCAACGCAAATGAACTCTGCTTAATTTATAATGAAATAATCAAAACAAAAAGTCAGATAAGTCAAATGGAGTGAGGTACTGAATGCACAATGCAAATGCCAACAATTGCCGGTCATAGAAGATTATAAGTTGGATCTAACTGGCTGATGGCCATGAATTGGTCAGACCCATGAAATTGGGTGTAAATGTGTTACATGTGTTGCCGGGTAGCGCAGAGGTAGAGTTGCTGCCTTACAGCACAAGAGTCTCGAGTTCTATCCTGACTACGGGTGTTGTCTGTATGGTGTTTTTTTTCCACTTTTGTCTTTATTGCTTTTATGTATACACAAATATAACAACGAAACATACAACAATGCAGTGAAATGTATAACAGTGCTGCGGGGGGTTCAGTTTACAATTAATGATGCAGTATACAGAACTATTTTCTTATTAAAAAAAATTTCCAATAACTTACATTATTGTCAATAAAATTATACAGTGTTGATGTCTTTATTTCTATGCCTAATCCATTTTTCCCATTTTCTGTTAAACTCGTCTTCTTTCACTCTCAGAGAATATGTCATTTTCTCCATGACAAATATGTCTAACCATTGTCTAAGTCTGGGTGTGCTCATATGCTCTCCCCATGACCTGCGTGGGTTATCTCCGGTTTCCTCCCGCGCTCCAAAGATGTACATGTTTGTAAGTTAATTGGCTGGGTATATTTGCAAATTGTCCCTAGTGTGTGTAGAATAATGTAAGTCTACGGGGATTGCTGGTCGACGCGAACCTGGTGGGCCAAAGGGCCCGTTTCCGTGCTGTATTTCGAAACTAAACTAAAACTAAATATATCTTCATTCATATCATGTAAAAACAAGCCTGAAGGCTTTGTGTCTCAATGCGAGGAGCATTCGTAATAAGGTGGATGAGTTGAATGTGCAGATAGCTATTAATAATTATGATATAGTTGGGATCATGGAGACATGGCTCCAGGGTGACCAAGGCTGGGAGCTGAACATCCAGGGATATTCAATATTCAGGAAGGATAGTATCAAAGAAAAAGATGAAGCGTACAAATTAGCCAGAAAAAGCAGCCTACCAGGGGACTGGGAGAAATTCAGAGACCAACAGAGGAGGACAAAGGGCTTAATTAGGAAAGGGAAAATGGAGTATGAAAGAAAACTGGCTGGAAACATAAAAACTGACTGCAAAAGTTTTTATCGATATGTGAAGCGCAAAAGATTAGTTAAAACAAATGTAGGTCCCTTGCAGTCAGAAACGGGTGAATTGATCATGGGGAACAAGGACATGGCAGACCAATTGAATAACTACTTTGGTTCTGTCTTCACTAAGGAAGACATAAATAATTTGCCGGAAATAGCAGGGGATCGTGGGTCAAATGAAGAAGTGGTGAAATCATTGGACAAAGTCAGCATGGATTTACGAAGGTAAATCATGTCTGACGAATCTTATTGAATTTTTTGAGGATGTAACTAGTAGAGTGGATAAGGGAGAAGCAGTGGATGTGTTGTATCTGGACTTTCAGAAGGCTTTCGACAAGGTCCCACACAAGAGATTGGTATACAAACTTAAAGCACATGGTATTGGTGGTTCAGTATTGATGTGGATAGAGAACTGGCTGGCAGACAGGAAGTAAAGAGTAGGAGTGAACGAGTCCTTTTCAGGATGGCAGACAGTGACTAGTGGGGTGCCGCAAGGCTCAGTGCTGGGACCCCAGCTATTTACAATATACATTAATGATTTGGACGAGGGAATTAAATGCAACATCTCGAAGTTTGCAGATGACACGAAGCTGGGGGGCAGTGTTAGCCGTGAGGAGGATGCTAGGAGACTGCAGGATGACTTGGATAGACTGGGTGGGTGGGCAAATGCATGGCAGATGCAGTATAATGTGGATAAATGTGAGGTTATCCACTTTGGTGGCAAAAACAGGAAGGTAGACTATTATTTGAATGGTGACCGATTAAGAAAAGGGGAGATGCAGCGAGACCTGGGTGTCATGGTACACCAGTCATTGAAAGTAGGCATGCAGGTGCAGCAGGCTGTGAAGAAAGCGAATGGTATGTTGGCATTCATAGCAAAAAGGATTTGAGTACAAGAGCAGGGAGGTTCTACTGCAGTTGTACAGGGTCTTGGTGAGGCCACACCTGGAGTATTGCGTACAGTTTTGGTCTCCTAATCTGAGGAATGACAATCTTGCCATAGAGGGAGTACAGAGAAGGTTCACCAGACTGATTCCTGGGATGGCATGACTTCCATATGAAGAAAGACTGGATAGACTTGGCTTGTACTCGCTAGAATTTAGAAGATTGAGGGGGGATCTCATGGAGACTTACAAAGTTCTTTAGGGCTTGGACAGGCTAGATGCAGGAAGATTGTTCCCGATGTTGGGGAAGTCCAGGACAAGGGGTCACAGTTTAAGGATAAGGGGGAAGTCTTTTAGGACCGAGATGAGAAAATCGTTTTTCACACAGAGAGTGGTGAATCTGTGGAATTCTCTGCCACAGAAGGTAGTTGAGGCCAGTTCGTTGGCCATATTTAAGAGGGTTGGATGTGGCCCTTGTGGCTAAAGGGATCAGGGGGTATGGGGAGAAGGCAGGTACAGGATACTGAGTTGGATGATCAGCCATGATCATATTGAATGGCGATGCAGGCTCGAAGGGCCGAATGGCCTACTCCTGCACCTAATTTCTATGTTTCTATCCCATTTTCCCCATTTGTTTCACGCCAAAGGAAACGGCTGCCTGGGTTTTTTGGTAATTACATCGTAATAAGATGACAATTATTCCATAAACTAGTATATTTAGATCATTTTTATCTAACATGCATTATGTCATCACCATTGCTGAAGAAAAATATTAAACAAAATATGCATCAACTTTTGATGGCAAAACGTTCAAGTTACTTTTGACTTATTTCTGCGTCAAGTCACATACATACATTAAAAAACTCCTTCAGCCCATTTTGTCCTTAAGTTGTCCCATCTACACTAGTCCCACCTGCCCACATTTGGCCCATATCCCTCTAAACTAATGTACATGTACCTGTCTAAATATCCTTGAAATGTTGCTATACGTGCATCTTTTAATTGTCACTGCATCTCTTGCACTATTTGTTTTGTATGCTGCTGCCTGAAAGTAGAGAAGGAAATGTTGAACAACTTTAGATTGGTCAGAAGTGGATATCACCCATGTGCGTGAACTTGAAATCCTTTGCACACAGCACAAATCTATATTTGTCAAAGAAACTTCATCTTACAAAACCACATTAAGTACGCGTGCATATTTTACACATGGGAAACAATCCATTCAACTCAATGATTCCGTGTTTAAATAGGATCTCGACCCGAAACGTCACCTATTCCTTCGCTCCATAGATGCTGCCTCACCCACTGAGTTTCTCCAGCATTTTTGTCTACCTTCCATGTTTAAGAAAGAACTGCAGATCGAAGCTGGAAAAATCGAAGGTGGACATAAATGCTGGAGAAACTCAGCGGGTGAGGCAGCATCTATGGAGAGAAGGAATAGGTGACGTTTCGGGTCGAGACCGTTCTCCATGTTGCTGTTTGCCCTCCACAAGTTCAAATCATATTTACCCATCTGATTCCCACTTCTCTTCTGCCCAATTCCTTTTTATTAATCTTGTGCCATCTACTCTCAAACGCTTTCTCAATTCTACCTTCAGCCACTCATTAGAGAAGGGAACTACACTGCCCTGCAACTCTCTGAGTAAGTTCATCTGCCTTCTATTTAATTTTACGTTTAATTTTACAATTCCCTTTACCTTGAGAAGTCTCTCGATTCTGGTTTCAAATCTTTCTGTAAGACTCAGATTCTTAAATTAATATTTTGCATTTCTTCCTGTTGGACACCATCTTGGTGAATCTGTTATACCTGCTCTAAATTCCATATAGTGTAGAGCCCAGTATGCTACTCATATTGAGGTCTCTGTAGGGTTATTATTCACTCCTATTTACTTTTTGTGTTTTATTTTATATAAAGTAAAGTATTGAAGATAAAGAACTGTATCTTTCTTTATGGTAGACAAGGTAGACAAAAATGCTGGAGAAACTCAGCGGGTGAAGGCAGCATCTATGGAGCGAAGGAATAGGCAACGCTTTGTATCAAGACCTGAAACCTTGCCTATTTCCTTCGCTCCATAGATGCTGCCTCACCCGCTGAGTTTCTCCAGCATTTTTGTCTGAAGATGGGTCTCGACCCGAAACGCTGCCTATTTCCTTCGCTCCATAGATGCTGCCTCACCCGCTGAGTTTCTCCAGCATTTTTGTCTACCTTCGATGTTCCAGCATCTGCAGTTCCCTCTTAAACGTATCTTTTTTTAATTATAACTCCAGCAACTGATGATGCTGACTATAATTTTATTTGAATTGCACCCCACAAATCCTTTTGTTCTTTTAAGCTGAATACCATTTAGAGTATAATTATAGTTTTTTTGGTAAATGAGGATACATTGTAGTCTGTACAAGAGGACATTGTAGTCTGCCATTTTTAGCCCATTTTTCCACCTAATCATTATTAACTTAGTAACTTAATCTTGTTTTCAAAACAAAAGAATTCTACCTCCTGTGTTGGCATCATTTGCACAATTTTGACAACATTCTCATAAGAATTGCACCCAGTTATTGTACAGTGAATGGAACTGACACCCGCTACTCTGGAAAAAATATTCTTTAACTCTGAATCCCCCTCTAAGCAATTTCTAATTCATGGTTCTATGACCCCAACACTCCTTCATCTTCTTTAGTAAACTCTCACATGTTTTCTTGTCTCTACCTTTCTCCCTCCATATTATTTAGCTCCTCAAAGAATTGAATGTTGGTAAAGTAGAAGTGCCTTTTAAAGTGTCTGGAGAAGCGTCGCCTGTCTCCTTCACTCCATAGATGCTGCTGCACCCGCTGAGTTTCTCCAGCATTTGTGTGTACCTGCCTTTTAAAGTCTGTACCAACTTTTACAATCTCTCAATCTCTCAATCTATCTAGCAACATGGGGATTTTACATTTGATTCAAGGCTCTAATCAGTTTCCTAACACAAACCGCAGTACACCTCCATCATAGACAATGCATTGTTAGTGACTTATTTGGGTTATGATCATCTTTAATCTTTATGCTTGACGTATTTTGTCAAGCTGTCATCAGGGAATGCGTAACATTATCAGTCAATTGTGCACAGATGCATGAAGCCAACTGCTGTGTTCCTCGTGTAATTTCATCTTCAACCCGTTGACGATTGTTGGTATCAGGACCACTTCAGTTTTACCAATAGAAAGTGTTTAGCAGGTCCAAAGTGTTACAGATTGCATCTATTTGCAGCCTGGCTTTATAGTGCTTTACAGTTTTTTCGTTGTAAGGCACATTACCGTTTGGAGATTTTTTTTCTCCCACTCTGGAATGTAAATAAAGTAAGGAAATAATAATTCCAGGGTAAAGCAGGCTATGGGACATATCTATCTCCAAGGTATTAAAGGCAACTGATTAATGTGTGTAAAATTGTGATGCAAATGCCACTGTTACTGATAGAAATGGTTTGTTGCTTATAATTAATATTACACCGAGGGGATTTACCGCAGTCGCTGCCTCATAAAAGCTAGCAGTATCATCAAAGACCCACACCATCCTGGCCACACGCTCATCTCCCCGCTACCTTCAGGTAGAAGGTACAGGAGCCTGAAGACTGCAACAACCAGGTTCAGGAATAGCTACTTCCCCACAGCCATCAGGCTATTAAACCTGGCTCGGACAAAACTCTGATAACTAATAACCCATTGTCTGTTATTTGCACTTTATTAGTTTATTTATTCATGTGTGTGTATATATTTATATATGGTATATGGACACGCTGATCTGTTTTGTAGTCAATGCCTTCTATGTTCTGTGTGCTGATGCAAAGGAAGAATTTCATTGTCCTGTCAGGGACACGACAATAAACTCACTTGGACTTGGATTAATATATAAAATATGGCTGTCTCTTATTATGCCTGACGACTAGTCCATTAGACTTGCTCCTGCACCACCCAACCAAGCCCGTGTTTGTTGAACAAGCACTAACTGCCCCCATTACAAATGTTCAATTTCTCCCAAGGCAGCTTTGGATTTCTTAACGCTAAATGGTTTTTCGTTCTCATCCGCATTTTCAGCAGTTGTGATTGTGAGGACTTCCAGCTCCCCTGCAGAACTTTGGGCATGTTTTCTGAATATTAGATCAAAGAATCAACAGTTCTGCCTTTAAGCGATATCAGGATTTTATATTGTGCAGTCACGGGCTTGTTACATCTTATCTTTAAACCGGCCAGATTCCAGCCTGGTATTTTGATGCCTGAGGCTTATCGGCTTGGGGTGGGTAATAGTAGTTGGTCAATGGGGAAGAAGCCACTTTGCTGGTTTGTTCAGAAGTAGTCGGGGCTGCTTTAGCATCTCAGTTCAATGCTTGCACTCTCTTTAAAATTCTTTGACTTGAATGATAGTCTTTGACTTGACTTGAAAGGGCCCCCAACCTGAAACATCACCCATCCATGTTCTCCAGAGATGCTGACTGACCTGCTTAGATTCCCCAGTGCTTTGCGTCCTATTTTGTAAAACAGCATCCGCAGTTCCTTGTTTCTGCGATGTAAGTTTTTACCTGGCAAGCCGTATTCTAGTTCTCAGTTTACTAGAGCAATCTCATCTTGCAAAGGAACCTCATGGAAACCTTGGGTGGGGCGCAAGGTCAACAGAGGTTTCCGTTCAGGTTTCCTAAGTGGGACAGGGGCATAATGCCCCCGGCCCACTTAGGAAACCTGAACGGAAACCTCTGGAGACTTTGCGCCCCACCCAAGGTTTCCGTGCGGTTTTCGGTGGTTCCCGGAGGTTTTTGTCAGTCTCCCTAATGGTCGAAAGTGGTTTCCGCTTCTTCGCTGGAACATAGATCTTCGTCTGGTTGTATACAACAATATCATGGATTTTGGTGTTGCAATGCAACATGAGAAAATATATTGAAAGATGTGTAACCACTTAGACTATGTTTAATGGCATCTTATTGTCTTAAACAAATCCCTGGGTAGTTCAAGCATCAGGCAGCTCTCACATTATTGAAATACAACCATATGTTCATACAATGTTCAGCTTACAACCCAACAGTATGAACATTGAATTCTGCTGTTTTAGATCTGTACATAAGCTTCCCTGTCTCTGACATTGAACATTGCAGTTGAACCCGTTGAACACCCTGTTGAACATTGAATGCTCTCAATTCTGTTAACCCTTGCTGTCTCCGCCCCTTCCCACCTCTCCCATAGCCCTCGGGCTCCTCCTCCTCCTTTTTCCTTTCTACCCCCACCAGTCTGAAGAAGGGTTTCGGCCCGAAACGTCGCCTATCTCCTTCGCTCCATAGATGCTGCTGCACCCGCTGAGTTTCTCCAGCATTTTGTGTATCCCCTTCCCTGTCTCTGTTCTTCCCCCATATAAACCCTTATATGTTCTTCCCCCGTATAAAAGCCCCCGCCCCTTCTTTCCCCTCTCCCATGTGCCCCAACTGACTCACATCTATTTCTCCCCTCCCCCTCCACCTACATTCCTACCTCTGGCTTCACAACTCACAGCCATTTTTTCCTTTCCTCTCATCCCCTCTATAGCAACTCTGGCCTTTGTTCAGCCAAATAACCTTCTTCACTTGTATCGGCCTATTACCTACCAGGTTGTTTTTCTGCCCCTCCGCTCTTACAGATTTCTTCCCCCTTCCCTACAACCAACCTGAAGAAGTGTCCCGACCCAAAACGTCTCCTGTCCTGAGATGCTGCCTGATCCGCTAAACTGCTCCAGTTTCCAGTGACCCTTCCGTTGCCTCGTGTAGTCTTGAGATATGAAATTATGACCGCCTTCTGAATATTTCTGCAATGTTTAAAAAACTTACATTACACTGATGTTTTGTCCAATTGCTTAATTTTACACAAGAAATGTCCGGCTACTGCAATCAGGTAACTTTGAATCACCACATCCATAAAATTTGAGGTAACGGCCAAGATGTTCATCTTAGCTGGTCTTTTGCATGAGATGGAGCTAGTATATGTATATATGTACATATACTAGTATATGTAAATAGTATATGAGAGGGCTTCAATGGATGTACCTTAAGAATGGAGCAAGAATGCAAGGACATTTTTATTTTGTTATAATATTTTTATTAGAAGTCATATACAATAGGGTACATTAAGAATAATATAATACCTTTCATTTACAACTTCTTGCTTTTGAATTTAATAATAAAAAAGTAATATAAGGAAAAAGAGAGAAATAGAAAGTTAGGTAAAGTGGTGAAAGTGATAGTTCGTGAAAAGTACAAGAAAAGAGAGAAAGGAGGAGAGATATATTTTTTTTTTAAAAGGATAATAAAAGGAAAATAAAATGGAAGAGATATACCTACTTCATATCTTTGCGCACCCCTCATCCGGTTCTGAAACAGTTTATTTTCAGGATTACGTTGCACCATATGCTTGATAAAGGGAGACCAAATCTTTAAGAATTGGTCAGATTTACCTACTCGGACGAATCTCACATCTTCTAGGTGTACCAATTCAGACAAGGAAATGTTTATGTACAGATATATCAGGATGAAGTACTATGTGCAGTGTTTAAGAAGGAACTGCAGATGCTGGAAAAATCGAAGGTAGATAAAAATGCTGGAGAAACTCAGCGGGTGAGGCAGCATCTATGGAGCGAAGGAATAGGTGACGTTTCGGGTCGAGTCCCTTCTCCAGACCTATGTGCATATCAGTGCTGTGCCTAATTTGTTACAATTGTGTTGAAAATGTTCCCTTGGATTGAGCATGTTAATTTGTAACTCATGTAGAACTATTATATTTTTAGGTAATACAGGAAGTCATTGACTACAATCTGTCTGACGTTTCACTATTGCAAGGCAAGATTGCCCTTATGATTATTATTCAGAGATTCATTTCAACTTTCCATCCCAGCGAGCCCGTTCGCCCGTTCTCTGCTTTGAGTTTCCATGGATTTTGTCAAAAGTATTAATTATATCTTCATAACATAGACATAGGGGAAGAAGTATTGCTAATTACGTCTGGGAAATGGAAATGGAATGAAAAAAAAATGCAGGAAAGGTACATGGCAATCTTCTTGATCGTGGGATTCATGATATTAGTAATTGTGCGAACAAAGGAGACGTTATGGTGTTTAACAGTGTTGGCTATTAAAAAGTTGAGCCACTGTAGCGTACATCACTGGGTGAAATATAGACTGCATTTAAAAGAGAATTAAATCAGTCTTCCAGAAATCGACCAATTAGATGAATGAGCAGGATAGAAGAGCTGAAAAAAAAGGCCTTATCCCAAAGCCTACACAATAAACAATAGGAGTAGGCCATTCGGCTCTTCGAGCCAGCTCCGTCTGAAGAAGGGTTTCGGCCCGAAACGTTGCCTATCTCCTTCGCTCCTTAGATGCTGCTGCACCCGCTGAGTTTCTCCAGCCTTTTGTGTACCGCCATTCAATTTGATCATGAATGATCATCCCCAATCAGTACCCCGTTCCTGCCTTCTCCCCATATCCCCTGACTCCGCTATCTTTAAGAGCTCTATCAAGCTCTCTCTTGGAAGTATCCAGAGAATCGGCCTCCACCGCCCTCTGAGGCAGAGAATTCCACAGGCTCACAACTCTATGTGTGAAAAAGTGTTTCCTCATCTCTGTTCCAAATGGCTTACCCCTTATTCTAAAACTAGAATAGTTTATTCTGTGTGGCCCCTGGTTCTGGACAAGTGTGACTGGCCAATTACTAATTTCTAAGAGAGAATCCACCGGTTTGTGGGTGTCGGAAGCCCGCACTGCAGTCCAACCCACCATGAAGCTGAGAATTAAACCAGCAACATGTATTTCTGCTGGGAATGTATTGCTGTGATAATTAGTCCGGGGCCACAAAGTACCGATCCAATTAAACGTGGCAACATTAATTACTGGTGTAGCTCCAGCCCTCTTTAAAAAAAAACAGCTAACAGAAGTATTGTGAGAGAGGAAGAGGCAGCAGTAGTTATTGAGGTTATGGATAATTAAAGATCCCTTTTCCAGGTCTATCAAAAGGATCAGATGCAGAGCTGAGAGGCCAGTGTCAATTTAAACTTTCTATATTTTTCTTGGCTTAAAAATTTAATTTCCTCGCAGTGGATTCCCATAACACCGCTCTATTTATCAGTCTTTGAAGCAGAGACAACATGGGATCTCTGTCAGATCAAATGCCGAGGTTCACTGATCAAGCAGGAAAAACTGCCAGGTGTCGTTCATGAAGATTGACAGCCACTTATCTGTAATTAAGCATGAAATCTATATTGGTGCATCACTTTTAAACATAGTTTTGCACGTTTATGTTTGTGGGTGTCGCTAACAAAAAAGCCTGTTCGACATTTCCCCTGTGCCGACCTATCTGCACAAGTGAGATCTGCTCTCTTTTTCATGAAAGGTAATTGCTTTCAGATTTTGGATATGATGTTCTTCTCCAGAGATATATCGAAAACATAAAGTACGGCACTGAAGCACCAGGAGCAGGGCAGGAAAGGGCCGCAAGAATAGAGCCCATTTATGGAGGACTCGGTAATTCCAAGTATCCGCGGAAACTGAGTTTATTGGCCTATAAAACAACCACTCCGAAGTGATCTCGGGGAAAAGATAGCTAACAAAATACTCAAGATAATTCTGAAACTTTGTTAAAGTCAAGAGGATAGGATAGAAACATAGAAACATAGACAATAGGTGCAGGAGTAGGCCATTCGGCCCTTCGAGCCTGCACCGCCATTCACTATGATCATGGCTGATCATCCAACCCAGTATCCTGTACCTGCCTTCTCTCCATACCCCCTGATCCCTCTAGCCACAAGGGCCACATCTAACTCCCTCTTAAATATACCCAATGAACTGGCCTCAACTACCTTCTGTGGCAGAGAATTCCACAGATTCACCACTCTCTGTGTGAAAAATGTTTTCCTCATCTTGGTCCTAAAGGAATTCCCCCTTATCCTTAAACTGTGACCCCTTGTTCTGGACCTCTTGTTCCCTCTGTGACCCCTTGTTCTGGACAGGACATTGAGTCACAGGGTTAAACCTGCAAACAATATATACCAAATTAACGGTAGACAAAATGCTGGAGATACTCAGCGGGTTTTCACCTGCTGAGTTTCTCCAGCATTTTGTCTACCTTCGATTTTTCCAGCATCTGCAGTTCTTTCTTAAACACAAAATTAACTGGACTGTTTCCCGGAGAGGAGCTTTTAATCTGGCCCATTTCCCTATGGAAGGGCCATGTCATTTGAAATAAATATCCGTGAGTAAGAATGGGTGATTCAGCTCTGGAAAAAAATCTAATTTGTAAGATATTCTTAACAGTCAAGGATATTTCACTGGAGTGTTGGCATAGAATTGAATCACGGAGACTTCTAATGTTACTGATGTTCAGCACAATGCCTGTGAAATCTCTATCGTGATAGATGAGACATCATTAGGAATATCCCGTGGGATGGTCCTGTTCACAAAATCACACAATTTGCTTCCGATGCAGCTCCAAACTTGGTAGAACTGTCAAAGTCTTAGTAGTAGGCCTCCCTTCGGTCATGACTGACCATGGGTGATGCATCCTAGTTGGCAGGTGATGTGTGGTCGGATGCAAGCCTGGGCAATGTCACATGGAGGACAGGCTGTTGCCCATGCAGCACGTCGCCCCCTCTCCACGTCGCTGATCGATCCAAAGGAACAGCGGGGCCGTTGCAGTTTGGCACCAGCGCTGTCGCAGGAGCTGCCAGAGCGAGGTTGTAGACAACGACGAACTGCCTCAGGGGCTCCGACTCGGGATTTTCTTGAGGTTTACTCCTGGAGCCTTTTCCATGACTGGATATGGCCACAAGGCAGTGGAGGTTTTAAATCAGGGTTTTCCCTCTCCTAGATGGACTGCCTTCCCAGGCAGATGAGCCCCATCTGCCCGAGATTCATAGGGGCGGGAGCGTCTACCTTCCCGTGCAGGTCTATAGCTCCTGCCCACGGCTCAAAGTCTTCGATATGAATAAAAAGCTTTTAATGTTTATTAGAAGGTTAAAGCATTCAAAATGGAGTAAATGACAAGCCCAAGCATCCCCTTCCCACCCCATGCTGAATATTTGTCTACCCATGCTGAAGTTCATAAGGAGTTCAACATCGGTGTACAACCCATTGTCTAAAAGTGAGTCATTGGCAGCAATTAGATTCCTGTGTTTGCATATACATAAGCATACGTTTGAGTTTAGTTCATTGTCACGTGGACCAAGGTAGAGTAAAAAGCTTTACGTGCAAAGTGTCTGTACTGTGAAAAAATTGCAAAGTTGTTGGATTTTATGTGGAGTAATCACTTTGCAGAATCTTGCCCATCATGTTTTAGTCAATAGAAGTGTACAATACATGAGAAAGCTAGAATAAAATTGGGAAGTCATAGTTTGGATATGTGGAATGATAAACGAGAAACAAAAATAAGCTAAATTTGAATAAAAAGGGAGAATTTACCCAACAATATTCAATTTTGCTCATCTTCCTTGAAAATGATTGAATCAAATTGAGTTGAATTGAATTAAATGATACTGCATGGAAACAGGCCCTTCAGCTCACCAAGTCCATGCTGATCATTGATCACCTGTTCATACTAGTTTGATGTTATGTCATACACTGGAGTCAATTTACCAGGGCCAATTAATCTACAAACCCACACATCTTTGGGATCTGGAAAAAAACTTGAATGCCCAGTGGAAAACCCTCGCAGTCACAGGGAGACCGTGCAAACACCACAAAGACAGCAACCATGGTCAGGATTGAACCTGGGCCTCTAGGGCTGTGAGGCAGCATCTCTACCAGTGCCACTGTGCAGTAACAATCTGCAGTAGGAAGACAAAAACACCCATAAAACTTTGTCGGTAGATGTGTTCCTTCATGTGTATCTAGTGAACAATTATCCAGCAGAGATATTAATTTTATTTCTTCACAGATGCTATCTGGACTGCTGATTATTTCTTATATACAATAATACAATTTTCTGTATTGTTTCTTCATATGGGATTTTGTATGGTGGAATAGGATGTGACAGGAAGGCTTGCAACTCCATTTGTTGGGAAGTGATTTGGTGACTGGAGTTAGTAATTAGATCTAACATGGTATGCATAGTTTGAATTTATGCCTCAAGATGAGATGATAAGATGTGGCAAGCAAAAATAAAGGTGTTATGTTGAGTGTTATATTAATTTCCCTTTTCTTCTTTGCAGCTAATTCTTCGCTAATGGGAGGAGGTGGAGGTAAGGGTTTTGTCTGATGATTTTATTTGAATAGTATTATATAATTATATTCAGTTTAGTGTAGAGATAGAGCGCGGAAACAGGCCCTTCGGCCCACCGAGTCCGCGTCGAACAGCGATCCCCCCACACTAACACTACGCATACTAGGGACAATTTACTCTTATACCAAGCCAATTAACATGTACGTCTGTTGGAGTGTGGGAGGAAACCCACACGGCCACGGGGAGGACGTACAAACTCCACACAGGCCACACCCGTAGTTGGGATCAATCTGACGTAACAGCAAGCGCTGTAAATCAGCAACTCTACCGCTGCGCCACTGTGCCGTCCACTGTTTTCTCACATATCTTGGCACAAACTGGGGTGACTGCAACTGTAAAAAATATCATTATCCAATATTTGAAGTTGGGGGACTATTGTATCTGTGTGATAGTGAAGTGTAGTTCTTTAAATCTCTGGACTGTATTTAAAAAAATAAAATAAAAAATTCTAGCAAATAATTTCTAGCTTTTAACAAAATGTCATGTTTCAAAATGCATCTAATATTCAGTATTAAATCTGCACCATTTCATTTCCCTGATGTGTGTCAGTAACACTGATTTATAGTGTGTGGAAAACAGATATAAAATTCTCAACTGTTGTTACTGTTGAATTATTAGATAAAAAAAAAAAAAAAGTATTCCTCAATATTGGAGAAGTACATGGAGTTATTAAAATTTCTCCCGAGAGCATTGGGCTATATGACTGATGGAGGGTTTTAAGATTATGAAAGGCTTTGATAGTCTAGACATGTTTTTTATTTGGGAGAGTCCGTAAACTAGCTATTAATGAAAGTTAATCACCAATAAATTAAACAGATTAAACAGAGTAAATATCTTCACTCTGAGATTGGTGAGGAATGTAGGAAACTTGCTGAATGATAAACACAGACAGAGATAGAGATGGAAAGAATGATCTTTCACACATTAATTTCTGTTAACTAATGCCCCTGTCCCACTTGGGAAACCTGAACGGAAACCTCTGGAGACTTTGCGCCCCACCCAAGGTTTCCGTGCAGTTCCTGGAGGTTTTCGTCAGTCTCCCTAATGGTCGAAAGTGGTTTCCGCTTTAAAAATCGGTAATTTTTTAGTCGAAGCCGGTTGCGATGCTAGCTGAAGGTGGTTGCCGGAGGACAAAAACCTCCGGGAACCTCTGGGAACCGCACGGAAACCTTGGGTGGGGCGCAGAGTCTCCAGAGGTTTCCGTTCAGGTTTCCTAAGTGGGACAGGGGCAGTACACTATTGTGGGCGGCATGGCGGTGAAGGAAGGTAGAGCTACTGCCTTACAGCGCCAGAGACCTGGGTTCGATTCCGACTACGGGTGCGATCTGCATGGAGTTTGTACATTCTCCCCGAGACCTCCGTGGGTTTCCTCCGAGATCTTCCCACATTCCAAAGACATAAAGGTTTGCAGGTTAATTGGCTTGGTATAAATGTAAAATTGTCCTTAGTGTGTGTGGGGTAGTGTTAATGTGCGGCGATCGCTGGTCGGATCAGATTCTGTGGGCTGAAGGGCTGTATCTCTAAACTAAACGAAACTAAACTCAGCAACTGCTTAGAGATGGGAAATTCTGTAAAGGTTGCAAGGCAGAGGTGCATGGCTTTTTTTTGTGTCGGATTTTTATGATTACAGGAATATAGAAAATCTCAGGAAGGTGATTCTTCTTTTGGGAGTGGATTTGTTCTTATTCCTTTTGTTCCAGGGCGATATTGGAAAGATGTTTGCACATAGTCTCATTTGATTGGCACAACAGTGGAAAACATAAAATAAACCATCTATGACAGCAGTGTTATGCTCTTGGTCTTTCTTCCTAGTTAGTATTCTCTTTGCCCTTTTCTCCGCAGTCAACACCAACCGATGACCAATAGAAAAAATATATGTTTTGTATTTCTTATTCTTCGTAGCTTCGATTTAATGTTCATGCCCTTGTTGTCCTTGCTCTTCGAGGTAATCCTATTCTTTCAATGAGCTGATCTATTTATGGGCTGCTCAGTGGCGCAGCTGGTGGAGCTGTTAGAACCTCTCAGTCCCAAAAATCTGGGTTTGATCCTTATGCCCCTGTCCCACTTAGGAAACCTGAACGGAAACGTCTGGAGACTTTGCGCCCCACCCAAGGTTTCCGTGCGGTTCCCGCAGGTTTTTGTCAGTTTCGACTATTAGGGAGACAGACAAAAACCTCCGGGACCCTCCGGGAACCGCACGGAAATCTTGGGTGGGGCGCAAAGTCTCCAGAGGTTTCCATTCAGGTTTCCGAAGTGGGACAGGGGCATAACCTCGTGTGCTGTCTGTGTGGAGTTTTCACGTTCTCCCTGATGACCTGGGCTTCCTCCGGGTGCCCTGGTTTCCTCGTGCATCCCAAAGATGTGCGGGTTTGTAGATTAATTGGCCTTTGTTAGTTGCCCCTAGTTTGTAGGGAGCAGGGAGTGCGATAATATGGAACCTTTGTGGACAGCTGATCGATGGTCGGTGTGGGCTCGGTGGGCCGAAGGGTCTGTTTCCACACTGTATCTTCAAATCAAGCAAAACATTTAGTTTAGAGATAGAGGTACAGAGTAGAAACTGGCCATTCAGCACACCGAGTCCAGCGATCCCCGTACACCAGCCCTCTCCTACACATTAGGGACCATTTACAATTTTTTTTAAACTGAAGCTAATAAAAACCTGAAGACAGTCACAAAATGCTGGTGTAACTCAGTGGGACAGGCAGCATTTCTGAGAGAGAAGGAACGGCCGACGTTTCGGGTTGAGACCCTTCTTCAGACTGCGTCTACTTTTGATTTGATCTGCAGTTCTTTCCTACGAATCTGCAACATGTACGTCTTTCGATGCGGGGAGAAACTCAAAGAAAGCTCTCTCAGCCGCAGGGAGACCATACAAAATCTGTACAGGCAGCAGCCGTAGTCAGGATCAAACTGGAGTGTCTGGCGCTATCAGGCAACAACTCTACTGCTTTGCCACTGTGCAGCCCGCATTGTAATCTTTAATGTAACTGCAACCAGCTTTGCCTTGCTGTTGGTACCAGTTGGAACTAATATTTGGATGAATGAAATAGAATGAAAACACACAAAAGAAATTCTGATGGTAATTATTTTTTCCACAGAACAAAAAACTCAGGTTAAAAGTTCATACATACAATTGACCTGCATGCCAACCCAGCTTTAACTTTTTGTGGACTCCCATCAAAATAAAATAAAACTCTCAGTAAAATATTGCCTCCTATCTCCTATTCCATGTCCTTTACTCCTTATGAAGGTTGAAGAATGAGGTGGGATCTTATATAAACATATAACATTATAAAAGGACTGGACAAGCTAGATGCAGGAAAAATGTTCCCAATGTTGGGCGAGTCCAGAACCAGGGGCCACAGTCTTAGAATAAAGTGGAGGTCATTTAAGGCTGAGGCGAGGAAAAACTTTTTCACCCAGAGAGTTGTGAATTTATGGAATTCTCTGCCACAGAGGGCAGTGAAGGCCAAATCACTGGATGGACTTAAGAGAGTGGGATAGAGCTCTAGGAGCTAGTGGAGTCAAGGTATAAGGGGAGAAGGCAGGCACGGGTTATTGATAGCAGACGATCAGCCATGATCACAATGAATGGTGGTGCTGGCTCGAAGGGCCGAATGGCCTCCTCCTGCACCTATTTTCTATGTTTCTATGTTTCTATGAATAAGGAGTAAGCCATTTCGAACGGAGATGAGGAAACACTTTTTCTCACAGTGGTGAGTCTGTGGAATTCTCTGCCTCAGAGGGCGGTAGAGGCAGGTTCTCTGGATGCTTTCAAGAGAGAGCTAGGTGGGGCTCTTAAAAATATCGGAGTCCAGGGGATATGGGGAGAAGGCAGGAACGGGGTACTGATTGGGGATGATCAGCCATGATCACATTGAATGGCGGTGCTGGCTCCAAGGGCCGAATGGCCTACTGCTGCACCTATTGTCTATTGTCTATTGTCTATTGATTTGGGACATTTCATTCCCTGGAAGCTGCCAAATGGAAACATGGTAACGAATGAAAGCCCCTGAAAGTACATGCAGGAATAGAGCTTCCGACTTCAATAACCGATGTGGCTCTAACGTGGGTCATGGAACCAGTGTGGAAGATGATGGAATATAAAAAAAGGGTGAAACTATAGATTTGTCTCCAGAAAGTCAGACCTGGGGGTTCTGCCTGTCGAAAAATTTCAGAAACATTAAAAAATATTTTTGCTTTATTTATGTTAGAGATTTTTAATGCACAGGCAGAAGTAAGAGTAGAGGAGAAGAAATGGGTTGTCATTCGATAAATTCTCCTCATAACACATGAAAGGCACGGTTAGCCCATAAATTCATTTAGTGTTTTGATTATTGCGATAAATCAAGGCTTAGCTTTTTCCTGCTGACCAACAAATTAGTTCGACTGTGGTTTGATTTATCTTCGAACCTTATAGAACCCATGAGTGCTTTCTTCCTCGGTTATGTGGGGCCAGAAACACATAGATAAAGTACTCAGAGTGCAAGTAAATTAAATAGGATTATGGTTAATTTTGGCGCTGGTTATTTAAAGTTGCCAGGGAAATACTCCTTTATCTGTTTATCAATTTATTTATTCATGTGTGTATTTATATATATAATGGTATATGGACACACTGATCTGTTTTGTAGTCAATGCCTACTATGTTCTGTGTGCTGAAGCAAAGGAAGAATTTCATTGGTACACAAAAGGCTGGAGAAACTCAGCGGGTGCAGCAGCATCTAAGGAGCGAAGGAGATAGGCAACGTTTCGGGTCGAGACCCTTCTTCAGAAGAATTTCATTGTCCTGTCAGGGACACATGACAATAAACTCTTTTGACTCTTTTGACTTTGACTTTGAAATACTGAGCTTCAGTTAATTGCATTGTATAGAAGTGTTAAAATATACTTATGAAAGTGGCATCATATTGCAAGAATATTTCAGTAAATACTTTCAATATAAATTAATATTGCAATTATATTTAGTAGTGGTCATACCATGGCCTATTACAAATATTTAGCAAAAGCCAAACTGGAATTTAAAGTCCCCACCTACCAGTTTTTTTTTGTTGAAGTTCTGTCTTTGGTTCAGATTCAGTAAGGTGGCCTGAACATAAATGTTGTCCATGATTATTTTTCCCCTCAATGAGACAAGAGAAACTCCATCCAAGACCGCACAAAATTGCAGAGAATTGTGGAGGCAGCCCAGACCATCACACAAAACAACCTCTCTTCCGTTGACTCCATTTATACCTCGTGCTGCCTCGGCTAGGCCAGCAGCACAATCAAGGACCAATCTCACCCCGGGTCACTCTCTCCTCTCCCCTCTCCCATCTGGCAAAGGGTATAGAAGTGTGAAAACACACACCTCCAAATTCCGGGACAGTTTGAATGGCGGTGCTGGCTCCAAGGGCCGAATGGCCTACTGCTGCACCTATTGTCTATTGTCTATTGTCTATTGATTTGGGACATTTCATTCCCTGGAAGCTGCCAAATGGAAACATGGTAACGAATGAAAGCCCCTGAAAGTACATGCAGGAATAGAGCTTCCGACTTCAATAACCGATGTGGCTCTAACGTGGGTCATGGAACCAGTGTGGAAGATGATGGAATATAAAAAAAGGGTGAAACTATAGATTTGTCTCCAGAAAGTCAGACCTGGGGGTTCTGCCTGTCGAAAAATTTCAGAAACATTAAAAAATATTTTTGCTTTATTTATGTTAGAGATTTTTAATGCACAGGCAGAAGTAAGAGTAGAGGAGAAGAAATGGGTTGTCATTCGATAAATTCTCCTCATAACACATGAAAGGCACGGTTAGCCCATAAATTCATTTAGTGTTTTGATTATTGCGATAAATCAAGGCTTAGCTTTTTCCTGCTGACCAACAAATTAGTTCGACTGTGGTTTGATTTATCTTCGAACCTTCGACAGTTTCTTCCCAGTTATCAGGCAACTGAACCATCCTATCACAACTAGAAAGCAGTCCTGAACTACTATCTACCTCATTGGAGACCTTCAGACTATCTTTGATCGGACTTTACTGGCCTTATTTTGCACGAAATATTATTCACGTCATTCCCTTTATCATGTCCTTTGTAATACTGTACTGTTTTCATGTATTGTCTTTCCGCTGACTGATTAGCACGCAACAAAAGCTTTTCGCTGTACCTCGGTACACGTGACAATAAACTAAACTGACATAGAAACATAGAAACATAGAAACATAGAAACATAGAAATTAGGTGCAGGAGTAGGCCATTCAGCCCTTCGAGCCTGCACCGCCATTCAATATGATCATGGCTGATCATCCAACTCAGTATCCCGTACCTGCCTTCTCTCCATACCCTCTGATCCCCTTAGCCACAAGGGCCACATCCAACTCACTCTTAAATATAGCCAATGAACTGGCCTCAACTACCCTCTGTGGCAGAGAGTTCCAGAGACTCACCACTCTCTGTGTGAAAAAAGTCTTTCTCATCTCGGTCTTAAAGGATTTCCCCCTTATCCTTAAGCTGTGACCCCTTGTCCTGGACTCCCCCAACATCGGGAACAATCTTCCTGCATCTAGCCTGTCCAACCCCTGACTAACTAAAACCCCTGTCCCACGGTACGAGTTCATTCCAAGAGCTCTCCCGAGTTTTCCCTGATTCAAACTCAGAGATTTACGGTAATGGCCACTCGTCGGTACTCGGCTCTCTCGTGGACATTTTTCAACGTTGAAAAATCTTCACGCGTCTTCCTGTGCTTACCTGCCGTTAGCGAGTCTTCCCGAGTACCTGCCGTTAGCGCTAAGAGACGTCCCCGAGCTCCGACGTACCCGCTACGTTCATTCTCCGTGCTTACCACGAGTTTGATTTTTTTAAAAGCTCTTGGAATGAACTCGTACCATGGGACAGGGCTTTAACTGAGTTAGAAACTCAGCCTGGCTATTTTTTCCTGTCTTCTCAGCCCAATTGTCTCACATGCATTACACCAGCAAAAAGACAAGAGCTCTGTTGTCAGTGAACAGGATAGAATACCGGGTCAGTCTGGCTGCATTATGGACTCTGCTTACAAGTTGTCCAACAACTTTAGGCTGTGCACGCCACACGAAAGAAGAACATGGACTCTGCCTGCCCATCAATGCAATTTCTTCTTGCCATTATACAATTAAGATTATTTTTTAGATAGGTAATGATGATATCTTATAGAGACTTACAAAATTCTTAAGGGGTTGGACAGGCTAGATACAGGAAGATTGTTCCCGATGTTGGGGAAGTCCAGAACAAGGGGTCACAGTCTAAGGATAAGGGGGAAGTCTTTTAGGACCGAGATGAGAAAATAATTTTTCACACAGAGAGTGGTGAATCTGTGGAATTCTCTGCCAGAAGGTAGTTGAGGCCAGTTCATTGGCTATATTTAAGAGGGAGTTAGATGCGGCCCTTGTGGCTAAAGGGATCAGGGGGTTGGAGAGAAGGCAGGTACGGGATACTGAGTTGGATGATCAGCCATGATCATATTGAACGGCGGTGCAGGCTCGAAGGGCC
The DNA here is from genome assembly GCA_035221665.1 of Okamejei kenojei. Classification (NCBI taxonomy): domain Eukaryota; kingdom Metazoa; phylum Chordata; class Chondrichthyes; order Rajiformes; family Rajidae; genus Okamejei; species Okamejei kenojei. The sequence goes on from CM069173.1 coordinate 2,415,581, forward strand.
GAATGGCCTACTCCTGCACTATTTTCTATGTTTCTATGTTTCTATCGGAGCTATTCTGTACAGATGAGAAGACCAGAGCATTTCAGGTTATGATGTTCATTTGAACTTGTAATTGTAGTCTCAGTTAATCAAAAATGACAATGCTCTCCTACACTATTATTGAATTCAAATATTCATACAATTTTCATATCCATATCCAATGGAATGAGATATCGTTGATATCTGGTTATATAAAGTGCCTGGTTAGAGGACTTGAATCCCATCTTCAGAAACAAAACCTGATGAAATTACGGAATTTAACTTGGTGCAATAATATTATTTTATCTCTTGATATCTATAGCAGGGATTAGAAATATGACAGGACTGTGAACTTAACTGTCTGAGCATGTGACAGAACGTCAATACACCACCAGGCCTTGTTTTTACTCTATTGACAGATTGTTGAATTTACACACCTTTGATGGTGTGTATAATTCGATTGTCAATTGCCGCATAGATACTTAGATCTAGTACCGTTTGTCAATACTCCATGATGACATGTTTCATGGTTAAGCAAAACTTCTATCCGAAGACTTGAATACTGGAGAGCCATTTGCTTCTGAAATTCTGTTGTGAGGGCCAGGTTATGTACAATAAATGCGAGGATGGGAGGAAAGCTGCATTGTCATAGATACCTCAGGTGAGACAATTGATTCACTCCTATTGCAGTGCTTACGAATAAAATGAGTGTTCTTGTTAGAGCTGTGCTAATATGCACATTCCCCCATAGCTATTCATTGGAAAAAGGTTGAAAAGTAGATCCAGAGGGAGATTTTCCCTCTTCAGCATAAGGACAGTAATAGCACTTCCATATTTTGAGCGTTGAATATTATGCTTTAATTAAAGCTTTTGTGATGACTAACCAATTTGCAAACGTATCTTTCAATTAAGGATTTTGACATCTATTTTTCCTTGGATATTCATTCCCTAGATGAGACACTGGAAATGATGAAGAAATTTCTCATTAAGTAGGGCAAAGGCTGAAGTCGACACCTCTGGTCCCAATCACAAACTCTGACTCCCAGCACTGACTCAATCCCTCTCCCCAGCGACGGTCTGAACTAGAACCACAAAATGTATTATCTCTCACAAAATGAGCTTCATATCACGTCTCAGTGCCATTTTTCTTTATTTTCAAACCTGTAAAATCACCCGCCCCTGCTCCCCCTCAGTTCATCTGTAACTGATGGTGTTTTCCAGGCTTGCCTTTTTCACTCCTAGCTCACTGGCCTTTATTTATTATTTGCAAATATGTCATCCATACATCTGCTGCCTACTTGAAATCCCATTCATCTATCAAACATCCATTGCTTATCGACTTTTATTCGCTAAACTTTTTCATTTCTCATGCTCACTACACCCCCATTCATCTCTTGTGTGAGAAGGAACTGCAGACGCTGTTTTACACTGAAGATAGACACAGAATGCTGGAGTAACTCAGCGGGTCAGGCAGCATCCCTGGAGAAAAGTAATAGATGAAGTTTTAGGTCGAGATCCTTCATCAGACTCGTGAGTTTGAGGAAGGGTCTCTCCAGAGATGCTGCCTGACCCGCTGCGTTACTCCAGCATTTTGTATCCCATTCGTCTCTTTATCTCTGCCGCCCATATAACCCTCCAAGATATTTGTTCTCTGCAGCTTCTAGTCTCTTGATCAATCTTGAACAATGACTAACTTTGCACCAAAATGGAATCTGCAAACCACGTGAAGTGGCGCCACTATTGTGGATCGTTTTACTGGAGGATGGGCTGTCAATTAATTGCAGATTATTTAGTGTAACAGAGGCGTAACAGCCTCTCTGTTATTTTTCACACAGAGAGTGGTGAATCTGTGGAATTCTCTGCCACAGAAGACCAGCTCATTGGCTATATTTAAGAGGGAGTTAGATGTGGCCCTTGTGGCTAAAGGGAGCAGGGGTATGGAGAGAAGGCAGGTACAGGATACTGAGTTGGATGATCAGCCATGATCATATTGAATGGCGGTGCTGGCACGAAGGGCCGGATGGCCTACTCCTGCACCTATTTTCTATGTTTCTATGTTTCTAAGAAGATAATAGCCATCAATAAAGTGCATCAGGTACAATTTCAAAATAATTAAAATGTTTGTAACTGTTCCTGTGTAAACTATTAGTTTCAAGGGTTAGTTATGGGGAAAACGCTGAAAAAACCTTTGTCGAAAAAAGAAAGTACATTTTCTGGGGAGTATGTTCTCAGTAACCAAGGGAATAAGTTTTGTGCTCTATGATTTCTAAATCCATAGCTGCAAAATCACACTTCTATGTGCCTAATTAATTTCTGTATAACAATTGATGGAATATTGTGCATAACTGTAGCAAATGACAATCCCACATTCCCGGATTCATTATAGTTTCAGCTATCATACACACCCCGTTGGATTGCAACCTTGTCGTGGTTGGGGAGCTTGTGTGTCTCAGTCACCCCTAGAGCTATGCCAGCGGGAGATTCGTCTCCTGTTAGCATCTCCCGTGAAGGACAGGTGGAAGGGTAGAGGCGAGACGAAGAGCGATCCACAGGTCCTCCAGGTTGGAGGTTGAGCACAGGGCTAACACCCCTGTCTCGTAAAACAAATATGTTATGGAAACAGCAACTGAAGGAATCAACACTACTGGGCGTTATGGGACTTCCAGGGCTATCGACAGATGCTAAGATGAATGTCAATGGTGGAAGCCGAAAGAAAGCCACTGGCAGGAAGGTGGAAGTTCTAAATGCCGAACATCACCATCATCATGAGAAGGCGCTGGAACTGGATTGGCCATATACTGAGAAGAGAACCAGACGGCATCCCAAGAATAGCCCTGCACAGAACACCAGAATGGAAAAGGAAAAGAGGGAGAACTGTAGAGGAGGAAATGAAAACAATGGACCTGACCTGGGTTAGTGTCCAGAAGCGAGCCCAGAACAGACAGGAGTGGAGGACCTTCGTAGCAGTCCTACATGCAGGAGGCATAATAGGCATTAAGTAAGTAAGTAGCTATCATACACAACCCTACAGACTTTGATTTTCAAGTGATTTGGGATTGACATTTGAAATGTGACTTCCACGACTAGACAAAATTTCATTCATCTAAAACTTTAGCCTAGTTCTACATTCAGAGCCACTTGAAGTTGTCTGTTGTGATTAGCGATGTCAAAATTTGCAGATATTCAAGGTTGACATCTACAGCTGCATCCCAAGTGGGTGCATGAAGATGCAGCTAAAGCAATCGCAGGTTAATGGTGCAAATTGTTTCATTACATTCTGAATTCTGTCAACAATCATGCTTCACAACAGGCTGCTTTATCAACATTTCAAGATTTCTTTAATTACTCGGTAATGATTTAAAGGAGATACAAGTGTGTGGATGTGGGTCAAGAACAGGGTTTGGTTTTGGCGTTACCACTCTTGTGATTGAACATACTCTTATGTTCTAGTTGCCCGTGCTTGCACTTGAGAAATGACAATTTCTGCAAAGTAGTAATGAGTCATCTATATAGGAGAAGTCACATGAGTCAGGAAGGATGATGAAAAGAAACAAGTGGTATAAAAAGTGGTCTGAAAAAGGGTCTCGACCCGAAACATAGCCAGTCTCCTTCGCTCCATAGACACTGCCTCACCCGCTGAGTTTCTCCAGCATTTTTGTCTACCTTCGATTTTCCAGCATCTGCAGTTCCTTCTTAAACAAGCAGTATAAATTGTAAGGAGAGAAAAATCTGATACAGCTACAGATCCTCTGATGGATTTGATCTAACATGAACTCCTACATTATTATATAAAACAACTTTTAATATGGGATGATCCAGATCCAGAATTCATGACTTTTACTCATGACTATATGGGCCGCATAGTGGCACAGCAGTAGAGTGCCAGAGACTGTGGTTTGATTTTGACTATGAGTGCCATGTGTACGGAGTTTGTACATTCTCACCATGACCTGTGTGGGTTTTCTCCGGGATCTCCGGTTTCCTCCCACAATGACGTGCAGGTTTGTAGGTTAATTGGCTTGGTAAAATTGTTAATTGTCCCTAGAATGTAGGATAAAGTTAAGGGCCTGTCCCACTTTCCCGAGTTATTCACAAAATCTCCCGAGTTATTCACAAATTCTCCCGAGATTTTTCCCCTTGATTCAAACTCGCAGAATGTTCGTAACGAGTCCGTAGGAGGCCGTAGGAGTCCGTGGATATATCGTAGCGGCTCGCTATGCCAGCCGTCGGTACTCGGGGCTATTTTTTTACTCGTGGGCATTTTTTATCGGGCTGGAAAAAAGTCCTGACTTACCTGATGCCCGAGTACCTACGGCTGGCATAACGAGCCACTACGATATATATCTACGGACTCCTACGGTCTCGTTACGAACATTCTGCGAGTTTGAATCAAGGGGAAAACTTTGGAGTATTCGAGAATAACTCGGGAAATTTCGTCAATACCTCGGGAAAGTGGGACAGGCCCTCTAGTGTGCGGGGATTGCTGGTCAGCACGGACTCAGTCAGCTGAAAGGCCTGTTTTCACACTGTATCTCTAAACTAGATTCAACTAACGTACCAATATATCCAATACGAAATGCAGGAAAAACATATTTTACCTAAATAATCTACTGGAATTACTAATAAACACAAAACTAACAAAAATCAGTTCTTGAAGTAATTAATATTAGCATAAATAAAATATTGGGTGATTGTTTGCCGAATGTAACAACCAAACCTAAATCGATAAAGATTCCTACCTTGAAAACCTTTGTTTCATCCCTCTGAGCTCATCGTTAAAATCCATATTTATTTAAGTTGTGTTATTCTATTGTAACTTGTATATCTGCCTGTTACAGCTTCAGGATCCAGGCAATGTCATTGATTTCTTTTAATAATTAAATGTTCAACTATTATGCTTTCCAAATAATAGATCAGCGACTACTCGTCTCAATTTTTTTTTGAATTTCAGGACTTCATGAAAGTAACTGTATATATGTAAATTATTTCTTTCTATTTCCACATCTGAACTAATTCCCTGGGATATAAGATCTGAAAATCAACTTCAATTTCCTTTGCAGATGGATTTTACAAATGGGTTTTCAGACAAATTCAGTTAGATTAGTAGGATAGGAGTCACAGGCTGATTTTTGCAAATTGCACTTCTACCAGTCTACATGAGAATGCAAAACTGCGACACAACATACCGAAAGATACGATGCTCTTCGAGATGTTCAAGAAAGAACTGCAGGTGCTGGACAAATTGAAGGTAGAAAAAAATGCTGGAGAAACTCAGTGGGTGTGGCAGCATCTACGGAGCAAAGGAATAGGTGACGTTTCGGGTCGAGACCCTTCTTCATCTTGCTGTTTGACCTTCACAAGCTGAAACCCTTCTTCAGAGTCCAGACATGGATTAAGGATGTTTGGCAAGAGAACAGAAGAGACATGAGGAAAGACATTTCTTTGTGTATTCCTCAGTCTGGGGAAGGGTCTCGACCCGAAACGTCACCTATTCCTTCGCTCCATAGATGCTGCCTCACCCGCTGAGTTTCTCCAGCATTTTTGTTCAACTATGAGAGATGACCAGTTTGGAATGGCACTGAAATAAATGTTGGTCATGTACTCTGGAGTGTAGTCTAAAAGTATGTTGATTTTAGCAGCAGCAGGGAAAGCCTGTGTTTTTGTAGTAAACTATATAAATGCCACTTCATGCTAGATGGAGTAATCTAAAGAGCATGTTTCACCTTTTTTTAATTCAAAATATTCTATTCAATTAGTAAAAAAAGAATATGACACTGCAATAAAACAAACCAGAACCCACCTGCATAATACAATACAAACATATATCCTTAATAAACTACAATACAGCTATCTTACACTCCTTGTCAAGGATACATTCTACACCCTGCGGAGCCCAGCGGTCCCGGAACTCCCCCAGGGTGCCCGTCGGCAGGGCGTATTCCCTTTCCAACCCCACCCGTATCCCTGGAAAAGGGGCAGGCAGCCGGCGCGGGTAAAGCCATCCACCGCCTGGCGCCATGACTCGCGGATGGCCAGCTTGGCCAGGCCCAGGAGCAACCCAACCAGGACATCGTCAGCCCTGCCCTCTCCCCTACGCACAGGGTGTCCAAAGATGAGGATGGTGGGTGAGAAGTGCGGCCAGAAGGCAAGGAGCAGCCTCTTTAGGCATTCAAACAGTGGCTGCAGCCCCACGCACTCTGTGTACACGTGGTACATGGACCCTTCCAGCCCGCCAAAAGTGGCAGGCGGCTGGCGAGTCTGTGAACCGCGAGAGAAACAGGTTGCAGGGAACACCTCGGTGCTATAGCCTCCACCCCAGGTCCCCAAAATAGAGGGGGAGAGTCCGTGTGTAGAGGGACCCCCACCGGGGCCCTCCCTCACATTTCACCTTGGTAGGATTTGGTGGTTGTGAGTTAATGATTTGTGAAGTAAAATCCAAGAATGTGGTGAATCTCTGCGTGCTGTACCACTTACCGAACAGAGAAGAATTTCAATGTCATATACTAGCCAGGTTTATATGTGTTATTTACCTAAAAAGTTGGATATTTGAATATGCAAAACGCAATTTGAAGCTTCTGTTTCAAACTTTGCAAGATGATTTTTCAAGGGATAAGATATGTTGCATGTTTAATCTTCTATACATCAGGTTTAGAATTATTGTTGTCACGGACCGAGGTACAGTGACAAGCTTTGCCTTGCATGCTATCCAAATAGATTAGATGATGCTGTACTTCCATAGAGTCAAGTCAAACTCAAGTACAATAGATAGAGTGAAGGGGAAGATACAGAGTGTAGAGTATAGGTCTCAGCATTGTAGCTCACCTGTTCCAAAGACAAAGTCTCGTGTCCACAATGGGATAGAGGTGGATCCGACAGTTCCCAAGCTTTGGAAGGACACAATTCCCATGAAAGATCTATTGGGAAGCCTGATAACAGAGGGGAAGAAGCTGTACCCAGGTCTGAAGGTGCGCAATTTCAACCTTCTGCACATCCTGCTGGGCAGGAGCAAGGAGAAAAGGGAATGATGAATCTGTGATTTGTTGTCTGCTTTATCAAGGCCAAATGGAGTGTAGATGGAGTTAATGGTGGGAAGCCTGGTCTGTGTAGTGGACTGAGCCACATTTACAACCTCCTCAATATTTTGCAGGACTTGGACAGGGCTCAGAAAGGGGTTACAATGCCAGAGACTGGACATGGGGTGTGAGAGGGGCTTAGCTCAGGTAACTGGCTGAAAATTTAGATCTGCGATTGGTAGGGTTAGAAATATTGGTGTTTCATTGGGTAAGGAGATTTAGGTACATCAGTGGATTTGGGAGGATGCGCCTTGGACATCTGTATAGTCAGAAATTTGTAGGCCAATTATGGTGATGGGGCTGTAGTGGTGGATGGTTTCTGAAAGATCAAAGTTAATTATGCGACAGTAATCTGAAACTTGCACTTGTAATCTCTCAATAGACAATAGACAGTAGGTGCAGGAGTAGGCCATTTGGCCCTTCGAGCCAGCACCGCCATTCAATGTGATCATGGCTGATCATCCCCAATCAGCACCCCGTTCTTGCCTTCTCCCCATATCCCCAGAATCCGCTATTTTTAAGAGCCGTATCTAGCTCTCTCTTGAAAGCAACCAGAGAACCGGCCTCCACCGCCCTCTCGTTTCCCTCTCCCCTGACTCTCAGTCTGAAGAAGGGTCTCGACCCAAAACGTCACCCATTCCTTTTCTCCAGAGATGCTGCCTGACCCTCTGAGTTACTCCACCTTTTGGTGTCTAACATTAGTATTAAAATCTAGTTGTCTTAGATGATGGATCCTCCCTAGACAACACAATCTATGTTCCATCAGAGTGTACCAGCAGGTGTGTTGCATGAGGGTGACCTCATCCGATGCAGTACTGATATAAAATTCGTCAAGGTCGTAACTGAATCAATTCAGGTAATAAGCAGTCAAAATCTGAAATAGTTATTGTTCTAATTCACTAAAATACTCAACTTTCAATTGCATGGTGCTGAAAAATGACTAAATTGTATACTCTCATTATCCTGTTACCTAGTTTTGATGTCATTTAAAATTTGATAATGATTTAGATATTCCTAAATCCAAATCATTAATTATTTGCAACAATGGCCTCGGAATGGACTGCCTTTGACCTTCCTCTAATTGGATGGTGAACCCAAGTGGATTCACAGTGGGCATTGTTCCCTGTTCACACTTATTAACTTCAGCCACTCTAAACGTACCTTCTAACTTTGGAAAATTGCCAATCCTCTTTGGAGAATTAAGTAGCACGGAATTAAAAAGCAATCTTAACCCCATTACCAAATGAATGATTCTCTATTTTCATTCGGGTTAGCACAGGAACGTGGTTAATTTTGGTACAGTTAGAATATGAATTATTTAATTTGTCTTAGTATTGGCGATGACCAGTGAAAGAAATGGTGGCATTATTGTCTCAGCAGTAATTGGTTCGCTGAGTTGATCATTAAAATCCTGTTTACTTTGTTAGTGCAAAGCTTCAGTTGTCTCGAGGATAGCATGAACTAGTATTCTTGGTGATGCTCGGGTAAATTTTGGCATTCATAACATTTTCTGCCACAGGGAGTGGAATGCAGAGATGGAATTTATTCTGCAACTTTTTAAGCGGCAAGTGGCATATCATCGTCACACACTGCTCTGCTGACTTTGATTCACATCATGCATGGCTGATCAATAACCATTGGGTTTAGATTAAGTGTTTAAGAAGGAACTGCAGAAACTGGAAAATCAAAGGTAGACAAAAATGCTGGAGAAACTCAGCGGGTGAGGCAGCATCTATGAAGCAAAGGAAATAGGCAATGTTTCGGGTTGAAACCCTTCTTCAGACTCCAGACATGGATTAAGCATGTTTGGCAAGAGAACAGAAGAGACATGAGGAAAGACATTTTGTGTATTTCTCAGTCTGGGGAAGGGTCTCGACCCGAAACGTCGCCTATTTCCTTTGCTCCATAGATGCTGCCTCACCCGCTGAGTTTCTCCAGCATTTTGGTCTATCTTTGTGTACCAATTCAGATTTGGAAATTTGTGCCTGAACAGATGCTGGATACTGATTCATTTGAATCTCTGACAGGGAGTTGGATACTGAAGGACATGAAAATTGCATATTTGAGGGCTGTTTGGCCTTCCCATTTTAGGCAATATTCTACAATCTTATGATGGCTTTCTGCGTAAAGAGAGATGTTAACTCTCTTGGTTGGAAAGCATAATAATGGTTGAAATTTGTGTTGGAAAGCAGAATGAAGGTTTTGGATTACACTGGATTAGTTTGTTTGGTGAAGAATAAAGATCGGGGTGGGTTCATTGATCACGGAGATGGAGAATAACGATCACAGTGAATTAGAGCGTACAGAAGTATTGGATGAGAAGTTGCTAAGCAGATTTAGACTTTAGAGATACAGCGTGGAAACGGGTACTTCAGCCCACCGAGCCCATGCCGAACAACGGTCAACCCGTCCACTAGCGCTATCCTACACAATAGTGACAATTTTACAACTTTACCAAAGCCAATTAACCCCCAAACCTGTACGTCTTTGGAGTGTGGGAGGAAATCAAAATATTTGGAGAAAACCCATGTGGTCACAGGGAGAATGTACAAACACCGTACAGGCAGCACCCTTAGGCCCCTGTCCCACTTAGGAAACCTCTGGAGACTTTGCGCCCCACCCAAGGTTTCCGTGCGGTTCCCGGAGGTTTTTGTCCTCCGGCAACCACCTTCAACTAGCATCGCAACCAGCATCGACTAAAAAATTAACGATTTTTAAAACGGAAACCACTTTCGACCATTAGGGAGACTGACAAAAACCTCCGGGAACCTCTGGGAACCGCACGGAAACCTTGGGTGGGGCGCAAAGTCTCCAGAGGTTTCCGTTCAGGTTTCGTAAGTGGGACAGGGGCATTAGTCAGGATAGAATCCGGGTCTCTGGTGCTGTGAGGCAGCAATATAATTATTGCCAAAAGGACACCGATAAGAATCTCCTACTCTTCTTCGAAGTGGTGACTGTTGAATATTTCATGTTCTCCTCAGAGAATAAGCAGGGCCTCAATCCATTGTTGAGTTCAAAATGCATTATCCCCACCAGAATGGCATACTCTCAGTCCAGCGGATTGGAGTGTCAGCCTCGATGTGGCAGTCCAGTGTGCACTGTACATTATTTCACTCCCATGATAGCTGCACATACGTTGGTGTATCTGATTGAAGTCGTCTCCTTCCTCTCTTCAGGCACCTTCTCAAGATCAAGGATGACTAGCTTCCACTGCAGTATTGTGGACTCTGAGGTGGCTAATGAAGCTGCAAGATGTGGAAGTGCAGAGTCTCCCACAAAACCTGGACAGGAGATAGTTGGCGGGGGGTGGGGTGGGGGGGGGGGGGGGGGGGGGTGTGATGGGCGGTGGGTAATTTGTGAGGAGGTACACTGGACTTACGCAGAGCTTCTTTGTATATCCTTGATATTCTCACTACCACCCCAAATGCTCCTTCTCCAGTTTGAATCGTCATGAGCGAGAGCTAACCGGGAGTTAGTGTGGATGCTGCACTTCTTCAAGCAAGTTTTTTGCGCAGATCTTTGCATCCTTTATTCTGTCCCCTTGGTAACCTACTCCCAAGGCAAAGCTCAGAATAGAACATATGATTCAGTCATCTGCTACCGGGCTTGAGAATGACATGGCAACCCTCCACGGCCAACTGAGACTAATTAGGAATGATTTGGGGGAGAAAAGCCAGTCATTGGTTTGCTTATCCCTCCAGAGTTTGCAGAGAAAGTGCCGGTGAAATTGTTCCGCTGTCTCGGGACGCTTGCTCTCGGAAAGCCAGAATTCAAAATCTCTGAGGGAAGCGGGCAGGCGTAACTTTTGCCTAAGAGAGACACAAAAAGCTGAAGCAACTCAGCGGGTCGGGTTTCGGGTCGAGACCCTTCTTCAGATTGAAACGTCACCCATTCCTTCTCTCCACAGATGCTGCCTGACCCGCTGAGTTACTTCAGCACTCTGTATCTTTTTTTGTTGTTGTAAACCAGCATCTGCAGTTCCTCGATTTTGATCCCAATTCCCAAGGATAAGGGGTAAGACATTTAGAACGGAGATGAGGAAACACTTTTTCTCACAGAGAGTTGTGAGTCTGTGGAATTCTCTGCCTCAGAGGGCGGTGGAGTCCGGTTCTCTGGATGCTTTCAAGAGAGAGCTAGATAGGGCTCTTAAAGATAGCGGAGTCAGGAGATATGGGGAGAAGGCAGGAACGGGGTACTGATTGGGGATGATCAGCCATGATCACATTGAATGGCGGTGCTGGCTCGAAGGGCCAAATGGCCTACTCCTGCACCTATTGTCTATTGTCTATGCTTCTATGTTTAAACCAGCATCTGCCGTTCCTTCCTGCACTTTTGCCTCGCAGACCAGTACTTTTATACCAAGCCTGAGGTCTTGATATTCAAACACCCATTTTCTAATTTGTGGTATGAACAACTAGCATAAAATGACATTGGAAGGTAATGGATCGACAGAGACCATAGTGGGATGGCACATTGGTGCAGCTGGCAGAGCTGCTGCCTCACAGCGCCAGGTTTGATCCTGACCTCGGGTGCTGTCTATCTGGAGTTTACACATTTTTCCTGTGACGGTGCGGGTCTCCTCTCGCATCCCAAAGACATATCGGTTTGTAGGTTAATTGGCCCTAGTGCGAAGGGATCGGAAGTGAGTGGGATAACATGGAACTAATGTGAACAGGTGGTCGGTGTGGATTCGGCCAAAGGGACTGTATCTCTAAACTAAGCCATAGTGATAACACCAAAATCAGAGTATTGGCTTTTTAAATTAATCAGATATAATGTAAAGTTGCTCTAATTTTAAATTTTTAATAGGTTGTATTTGAACTCTTCTGTTATGTGCAATCCCTTACCCCGTGAGATTTAAATAATATATATGTACGACCTTATGTGCTCTGCTCTTCGTTCAACATTTGGCACTTTGGCTGTTCCATGGAAGCGATGAGTTCTCACCCATTTAGTGCCTTGTTTTGTCTCGCTGTCAAGATGTCGTACCACTGGGACAGCAATAAAATATCTTGAAGATGGATCGGTTGAGCTCCCCTGATAGTTCAGCTGTCAATGCCAGCGTGCAATTGAGTCGCAAAAACAACAGATTGCGAGGTCACTCGTTGGGCCTGTGGTAAATTGGCCGAACTCCAGGGGGAGTGGGGTGGGTGGTGGCGGGAGGGGGAGCAGGAAGTGTGGCCATCACTGCAATTGCATTGGGGGCGGGGAAATATGGTGTTTTATCGTTCCACAGAATCTATCAGTGAAGGTACACACAAAGTGGCGCAGCGGTAGAGTTGTCTACAACCAGATACACCCCAATCAGTACCCCGTTCCTGCCTTCTCCCCATATCTCCTGACTCCGCTATCTTTAAGAGCCCTATCGAGCTCTCTCTTGAAAGCATCCAGAGAACCGGCCTCCACCGCCCTCTGAGGCAGAGAATTCCACAGACTTACAACTCTCTGTGAGAAAAAGTGTTTCCTTTTTAGAGTTGCTGCCTTACAGCGTTTGCAACGCCAGTGACCCGGGTTCGATCCCGGCTACGGGTGCTGTCTGCACGTAGTTTGTACGTTCTCCCCGTGACATGCATGGGTTTTCTCTGAGATCTTCGGTTTCCTCCCACATTGGTATGAGTGTAAAATTGTCCCCACGTGATCAGAGATGCCAAGTGTCCCGGAATCGCCGTATTTTGTTGTCCCGGAAATAAGGCGTTAGCCAAACATGCTGTTACAGAACACCGCCGTGCCGGTGTTTCCTCCCAGCGGTGAACGCCGGCGCCATGTGCGGTTTGCCAGCCCGAGCTCGCAGCCACGCCCGTCACACCCCAGTGCCAGCTTGCCAAGTGCGCCACCCGCCCGCCGGCAAGCCCGCTGCATCTGCACCAGTGCGCATCCATAGCGCAGTGAGTATGTTACGGAGAGAAATGCATTTACCCCCATTTGTGTACAAATGGGTTGAAATGTTACTGTGATCTCTATGGTGAAAGAGGTAAGAGGTGCTGTTTTAACGGACTAGACTAAAACTCAGCTAGGGACAGCATCTCTGGAGAGAAGGAATGGGTGACTTTTCGGGTTAGTTTAGTTTCGTTTGCTTTCATTTCTTTATTCTATATCGCACTCTATATCTCTAGTTTCCCTTTCCCCTGACCCTCTCAGTCTGAATTAGGGTCTCGACCCGAAACGTCACCCATTCCTTTTCTCCAGAGCTGCTGCCTGTCCTGCTGAGTGACTCCAGCATTTTGCGCCTATCTTTTGTGTAAACCAGCATCTGCAGTTCCTTCCTTCACGATCTATCAGTGAAACCAGGTAGAACTCTCTGGCCTTAAAATTAAGCTAATTTGTTTCCAGTCCAGGTGACCAATAGTTTAATGTCTCAGTTTTAATGTCTCACTCAAAAGACTATTCCCTCAAGGCCCTTAAGGACAGCATGGTTGTGCAGCGGTAGAGTTGCTGCCTTGCAGCACCGGAGACCCAGGTTCGATCCTGACTAAGGATGCTGTCTGTACAAGACCTGCATGGGTTTTCTCCTGGTGCTCCAGTTTCCTCCCACGCCCCAAAGATGTACAGGTTTGTAGGTTAACTGGCTTGGTATAAATGCCAATTGTCCCTAGTGTATGTAGGGTAGTGTTAATGTGCGGGGATCGCTGGTTGGTGTGGACTCGGTGGGCCAAAGGGCCTGTTTCCGCGCTGTTTCTCTAAACTAAACTAAACATTAATGCACTCAGGCTACTGGTCTGTAGCTGGAGTACATTGCTTAGGGAATGATGTGTTAAGAAGACACGATTTTTCCCCTTCAGTTCAAAAACATAGCAATGTTGCCCCATCCAAACAACCATCTATATGTTTAACAATCACAAGGTTTTTTCTCTACTGCCTAGAAGTTATTTCCAACCATATAACATGCTTTTAGTTTAATAAAATCTCTGCTGACTATTTTAAATTGACTTCCTACCATTCATCCTCAGGCTGTACTTCACCAGTTCCTTGAAGCAATCTGGCTATATTATCGTCACTATTTAATATTTAATTTTACTTTCATGAGCTTTCTCCCTTAAATGCCGTATTTCTAGGCTTGAGCTTCCCACATCTCTCTACGCCGTTCATGTCATAATTTGGATCAGCCTGGCTTGCCTTCTATGAACATCGTATAGGTACTGTGGTCACTGCATTAATTGCAGTTTGATCACTGTACTGTAAAACCTCAGCGGAACACCATAGATCCTATTTAATTGCTTCATCACATTGTCTGACCATTGCAAGTAGTGCATACAATAGCACTCTGAGGGTAGACACAAATTGCTGGAGTAACTCAGCGGGACAGGCAGTATCTCTGGATAGAAGGAATGGGTGACGTTTCTGGTCAAGACACTTCTTCAGACTGGCTTCAGACCCAGTCAGACCCAGTGTGAAGAAGGGTCTCAACCCGAAACATCACCCATTCCTTCTATCCGGAGATGCTGCCTGTTCCGCCGAGTTACTCCAGCATTTTGTGTCGATCTTCGGAGTAAACCAGCATCTGCAGTTCCTTCCTACGTAGCATCTGATGGGTTTATTTTGGTGAACAGGTGCTTGCCAATAAATATCTCTGAACTAACTAATAGAAACATAGAAAATAGGTGCAGGAGTAGGCCATTCGGATTTAAGAGAGAGTTGGATAGAGCTCTAGGTGCTAGTGGTGTCAAGGGACATGTGGAGAAGACAGGCACGGGTTATTGATAGCGGATGATCAGCCATGAGCACAATGAATGGCGGTGCTGGCCCGAAGGGCTGAATGGCCTCCTCCTGCACCTATTTTCTATGTTTCTATGTTTCTATGGTCCTTCGAGCCTGCACTGCCATTCAATATGATCATGGCTGATCATCCAACTCAGTATCCCGTACCTGCCTTCGCTCCATACCCCCGATCCCTCTAGCCACAAGGGCCACATCTAACTCCCTCTTAAATATAGCCAATGAACTGGCCTCAACTACCTTCTGTGGCAGAGAATTCCAGAGAATAGCGCATGCTTATTTGAAAGTCTGGTCTTTATACATGACTTTGGTCCTAGTTGCTAATTATTATAATCTGACCCTGTATGAGGACGCTAAAAGGACAATTGGAGTTTAGTTTTTCTGTGCAGTATACATACATACATACATATACTGAGGTTTAGAGTGTGGTTAAAAACAATGTTGGAGGATACTCGGGCTTGTGAATACTTGATCCAAGAACCTGGAGTGATGTGTGCAGAGAAATGGGATGGCATTAACAGCAGGAGTAGGCTGTTGACCCTTTAAGCCTGCTCAATGATTCAGTAAGATGAGACTTGACCCTCAGTGCCACCTTTTGCATTATTTCAAACAGAGCTTACCGTGTGTTCAATATAGTGGCCAGTCTATTTGCTGGAGCCCGCGGTAAGATGCTGAGGACCAAGCACTTGCTTAGACGCTGCTGGTGAAACAACCCCAGCTGTGGGAGATGCAGAGGTACACGGGGGACAACACTGAGTTGACCTTCATTCAAAGAACTCCTCAGTGATTGCTGCAAGCGCTATCAGAACACATCTCATCACTTCTGCTAAATATAATCGACCTGTGACAGCGTAGCTTCTTTTCAAACGATCCTGGAAAATGGTCACACGACAATTCCGTTCCCCCCTGCATTCACATGGCAAGAATCATGATATTTAAATAATTTATCACTAAATATGTGCATCCTAGGTGCAATAGTAGTTGCTGCCTGAGACATGGGTTCGATCCTGACCACAGCTGGTGTCTGTACGGAGTTTGTACGCTGGTTTAGTTTAGTTTATGGTCACGTGTGCCGAGGTGCAGTGAAAAGCTTTCCCTGTGACTGCGCCGATTTTCTCTGTGTGCACTGGTTTCCTCCCACGCACTTTATCAGTTTATTTATTCATGTGTGTATGTATTTATATAATGATATAATGATATAATGATATATGGACACACTGATCTGCTTTGTAGTCAATGCCTATTATGTTCTGTGTGCTGAAGCAAAGCAAGAATTTCATTGTCCTATCAGGGACACATGACAATAAACTCACTTGAACTTGAAGATGTGCAGGTTTGCAGGTTAATTTGCTTCTGTAAAGTGTGTAGGATAGAACTAGTGCACGGGTGATCACTGGTCTGTTTCCACGCTGTATATCAAAACAATAGGAAGGGTGGCATGTAAGTTTTAAAGGGTGCAGAAAGATTCAGCAGGATGTTCTCTGGACTTGCGGGCATGAATTCTAGGGGGAGGCGAGATAGGCTGGGACCTTATTTTTGGAGTATAGGAGGCTGAGGAGTGACCTTATTGAAATATACAAAAGCACAAGGGGCTTGGATAAAGTGAACACTCGTTGTTTTTTCCACAGAGTAGAGGACTAAAACTAGAGGCCATGGGCTTAAGGTGGGGAAGGTGAGCTTTAAGAGGGAACTCAGAGGTGTCATTTTCACTCAGAGGGTAGCCGCATCTGGCAGCTATAAAAATTGATGTAATTAAGACTTTCAAAGATATTTGACAGATATATGGATAGGAAGGGTCTCGACCCGAAATGTCGCCTATCTCCTTCGCTCCTTAGATGCTGCTGCACCCGCTGAGTTTCTCCAGCCTTTTGTGTACCCCCTATGGATAGGAAGGGTTTAGAGGGATATGGGCCAAATGCAGACAAACGGGACAAGCCCAGAATGCCTATGGTTGGATCGAAGGGCCTATATCCATACTATGTAGTTCTGTGGCTTCAATCCATGATACACAGAAGATATGTAACTGCACATTTTTGTTCAAGCAAACACCATACTCCTTTCTGGTACTGCTTCTCATGGACATGAAATGCACTCTATTGTACTCCATAACAAAGAATTAACTATCCCATCATTGTTGCAAGGGAGATGATATAGATTCTAGAGTCACACATAAGATAAAAGCCCGTGACCTTCCCATTTGCTTGGTTCAATGTTCATTAGGCAGTGAAAAGGAGCAAAGATCTGAGTATTATTCAAGCTGAAGAATAGGTGTGTGTAAAATCAGTAGCTCTTCAGTCTCGTACGTTGGAAGAATTCTCTCGCTGTTTCTATTTACATTAGATCTCTTACAGGTTGATAAAGAATAAGAACCATGGCTGTCATAGAAAAACACTTAGTTTAATTTTAGTTTAGAGATACAATGTGGAAACAGGCCCTTCGGCCCACATGGGCCAGCGATCTCCCATACACTGACACTATCCTACACACACTACAATTTACATATTTACCAAACCAATTAGCCAGTCTGAAGAAGGGTCTCGTAAAACCTCAGCGGAACACCATAGATCCTATTTAATTGCTTCATCACATTGCCTGACCATTGCAAGTAGTGCACACAATAGCACTCTGAGGGTAGACACAAAATGCTGGAGTAACTCAGCGGGACAGGCAGTATCTCTGCATAGAAGGAATGGGTGACGTTTCTGGTCGAGACACTTCTTCAGACTGGCTTCAGACCTAGTCAGACCCAGTCTGAAGAAGGGTCTCAACCCGAAACACCACCCATTCCTTCTCTCCAGAGATGCTGCCTGCCCCACTGAGTTACTCCAGCATTTTGTGTCTCCCCTACAAACCTGTACGTCTTTGGACCCAGAGAAAACACATTCAGGACACGGGGAGAAGGTAAAAACTCTGTACAGGCAGCACCCGTAGACAGGATCGAACCCGGGTCTCTGACATTGCAAGGTAGCAATTCTACCACTGCGCCATCGTGCCATACTTCTAAACAGTCCCAACTATCACCAATATGTCTGTGGGATTATATTTCACATGGTTTCTGTCTGCTGATATCAGATTTGTGCATTTCAGTACGCAGTTTCCAGTTTCTTGATTCAGTTACATCAGCTCAGAGGTAACGGATTTTAAAAAGAATTAGACTTAAGAAAGTTTATTAGAATTCGTTTTCGTCTCAAATGATGTGACTTTCTCCCTTCCTAAAATGCACATTTCAGCACTGGGTGGTATGCTTTGAATTCAAAGACTGTAGATTGATGTTGCATGTTAACCAATCCCACTTCTGACACCATGTGAATGACCTCCAGACTCAGTACGTGATTCAAACACATCTTCATGGGAAAAGTGTTCATACGTCTAATCTGGTCTCGAATAACATGTGCAAGAGTTCTAATGGTTCATTGTCGGCTCCATCTTTCCTTGATCATAGTTGCTGGCCTTCATCTTTCTTTTTTGCATATCTTTCATTAATTTGGTCCACATACCTTTTTATATCTCTCAGTTCACCATTCTCTAACTCTCAGTCTATAAGAAGCGTCTTGACCCGAAACGTCACCTATTCCTTTTCCCCAGAGATGCTGCCTGACCCGCTGAGTGGTTCCAGCTTTTTGTGTCCATCTAATGGTGACTTGCAGACGAAAACAATCAGTCAGTAATATTGTGTAATGGATGAATTACTTGGAATAGTTTCCATTTAAAACTGGAGATGTTTGCAGCCAATTTAGTGGAGCTATTGAACAGCATGAGAGTTAATAACAATTAATTTCATGTTTACTTGCTCATTTGGGGATACAAATCCTTGAATTTGACCCCTGTTTTCATATTACTGTGCTCAGTTTAGAGCTACAGCGCGGAAACAGGCCCTTCGGCCCTTCGAGTCTGCATCGGACACTAGCACTATCCTACACACTAAGGACAATTTACAATTTTACAGAAGCCAATGATCCTACAAACCTGTACGTCTTTGGAGTGTGGGAGGGAACTGGAGCACCTGAGAAAACCCACACAGTCAATGGAGAACGTACAAACTCAGTACAGACAGCACCAGTAGTAAGGATGGATTACTTACTACTGGCACTGTAAAACCCCTGTCCCACGGTACGAGTTCATTCCAAGAGTTCTCCCGAGTTTCCCCTGATTCGAACTTGGAGATTTACGGTAATGGCCACTCGCCGGTACTCGGGGCTCTCGTGGACATTTTTCAACGTTGAAAAATCTTCACGAGTCTTCCCGTGCTTACCTGCCGTTAGCGAGTCTTCCCGAGTACCTGCCGTTAGCGCTAAGAGATGTCCCCGAGCTCCGACGTACCCGCTACGTTCATTCTCTGTGATTACCACGAGTTTGATTTTTTTTTAAACTCGGGAGAGCTTTTGGAATGAACTTGCACCGTGGGACAGGGCTATAAGGCAGCAACTCTATCGCTGTGCCACTGTGGCAAGAGAGATTCTAGTAGCTACAAATACTGCATTTCTTAGCTAAGCACATTTATATCTATGTGTGTGTAGTTTGTGTCTAAAATCAATGTTCTTTCAAATTTTATGAGGGGCACATCCTCTGGTGCACGTTTTCTTAAACAGAGGATCGATAATCCAGCACTCTACACATCAGGGTGCCACACTGCAGGAAGAATGCGGGATGTCATGACTTTCATATGAGGAAAGACTGGATAGACTCGGCTTGCACTCGCTGGAATTTAGAAGATTGATGCGGTATCTTATAGAAACATACACAATTCTTAAGGGGTTGGACAGGCTAGATGCAGGAAGATTGTTCCCGATGTTGGGGAGGTCCAGAACAAGGGGTCACAGTCTAAGGATAAGGGGGAATTCCTTTAGGACCGAGATGAGGAAAACATTTTAGAGAGTGGTGAGTCTCTGGAATTCTCTGCCACAGAAGGTAGTTGAGGCCAGTTCATTGACTATATTTAAGAGGGAGTTAGATGTGGCCCTTGTGGCTAAAGGGATCAGGGGGTATGGAGAGAAGGCAGGTACAGGATACTGAGTTGGATGATCAGCCATGATCCTTATTGAATGGCGGTGCAGGCTCGAAGGGCCGAATGGCCTACTCCTGCACCTATTTTCTATGTTTCTATGTTTCTATCTGGAGATGGTGGAGATCAGATTCACCAGGATAGACACAAAAAGCTGGAGTATCACAGCGGGTCAGGCAGCATCTCGGAAAAGGAATAGGTGATGAATAAGGAATAGGTGATGTTTCGGATCGAGACCCTTCTTCAGTCTGATGCTGAATTTCTCCAGCTTTTTGTGTCGATCTTTGGTTTAAATCAGCATCTGCAGTTCCTTCCTACAGATTCACCAGGATGTTGCCTTGGGGGAAGCAATTTAGTTGTGGGGTGAGACTAGAGAGGTTAGGTCCGCACTCCCAGGAGTGGAGGACCTGAAGAGGGGTTAAAATGATGAGGGGAAGCTATCAATATTTCAAATTATGGCCTGATAATGGCAAAAAAACTTATACTGGAAAAATGCATTCACTCCAACTCTTAAAATGTGGATCACAAGCATGTCTGAGACGCTACATCTCGAAGATATGAGACTCGTCTTAGCAGGAAAATCAGAGCAATTTTTAAAGATATGGTCTCCTTTCATCGATTCATTGCAAACATAGTAAGGTGCAACACAACTTTGGAATTAAACCGATTTACGGACAGGGTGATGGGTGGGGTGAGAAACGAAGTAGGTATATCACACGTTTTGCTCTTTTTATTTTTTTCTTTTTATTATTTTTCGTTTTTGTCGTTTTATTTTTTTATAAGTTTTCACTTAGTCACTCTGCGACTACACTCTCTGGTAGTTACACATTCACTAGTTCTTTCAATGATCATATTGAATGGCGGTGCAGGCTCGAAGGTCTGAATGGCCTACTCCTGCACCTAATTTCTATGTTTCTATGTTTCTATGTTTCACTCTCTCTCTCTCTCTTGCTCTTTTTCTCCTTTTCCATTTCATTTTTGTTAAATTTTAAATGGAAGATGTACAATAAATGTATTTTTGGCAGTGGTTTATACTACTGTACACTGCTTCTAATTAAAAAATTTAAAAAAATATATTTTTTAAATGATGAGGGGAATAGATAGGTAGACAGGGTAGACCTTGGGACATTTTTACCCAAATCAGATGTCGACGAAACAAGAGGACATGGGTGTATTGAAAAGGGGAAGAGGTTCCGAAGGGATGTGAGCAGGTTATTTTACACTAAGAATATGGTTAGTCCTGGAACACACTGGCCTGTAATTTATGTTCTCTCCCTGTGGCTTGGCATTTGATCCTGCCTCAAATGTAATTTTAATTGTTTTTGGAAGTTTATTTCTGTTAAAGGTGCTGTATAATTATTAGCGTTAGCTGTGATAATTATTTAATGCATTAGACATTTTCACAGTATATTTCAAAGAGCATAATCTCAAAGCCAGCGTAGTGGCAGATTTTTATATCGTTCAAGAGATCACTCCCTCTAGCCGCTAAATGGACTACATGGTTAAAGGGAGTGTCTTCGATGCGCATGCGAGCTCACCATCAGAGACCTTCAGAGCTTCTTCACAGATAAGTCTTCAAAACACAGGCCTTTGATTAACAAATTCTTTATTGTGGATGAAAAACAATAAGGTACATCCAAACTTCTTCCGACTCATACACTAATAATAATAATAAATAATAATAATAATAATAATATATTTTATTGTCATTACACATAAGTGCAATGAGATTTGGTTTGCAACTTCCATCCGATGTCATAACTTAAACGACTAATAAAATTTAGGTTTAGAAACCCCGAGAACAAGGTTTGTGAAAAGAACACTAGAACAGTAAAACAGTCAAAACCAAAACAGACTAAAGTGCAGATGTGTCTGTGCGATGTGACCATCCAAGGGAGACAGTCCATGGGGGTGGGGGGCACTCAGCAGGGGCGGCTCAGAGTCCCTATAGCTCTGGGAATGAAGCTGTTCCTGAGTCTGGAGGTGCGGGCGTAGAAGGCCTTGTAGCGTCTGCCGGAAGGGAATAGTTCGAACAGTCCATTACAAAGGTGAAAGGAGTCTTTATGGATGCTGTCGGCCTTCCTGAGCACCGTGTATGCTAGATGCCCTCCAAGGTTGGTAGCGGTGTCCCAATGATCTTTAGCGCTCTGTGGACGACGCGCTGAAGAGCACTAAAATCTTCATCAAACTCCAGCTTATCGCTTTAAACGTTAGAAAACTCCTTGTGTCTCCGTTACACTTCGCATGGTCAAAGGGTAAACCTTCTCCATGCTGGTCCCAAACTAAACTAAAAACTAAGCTTCTGCGCAAGAAACGTAGCTCAAAACACGCCTTAAAATTTGTCCTAAATCCCACCCACAATATAACGGGCAGTCTAAAATTTAAAGACACATGCCATCATTAATGACACACAAAACAAGCCAACTGGCCACTACACCCAGTATTTTCTTGGTTTTAGATGAAATGGCAGAGGAATTGAATAACTTTTTGGCATCAGTCTCCACCTCAGAGGGCGGTGGAGGCTGCTTTCTCTGGATACTTTAAAGAGAGAGTTAGATAGGGCTCTTAAAAGTAGCGGAGTCAGGGGATATGGGGAGAAGGCAGGAACGGGGTACTGATTGGGGATGATCAGCCATGATCGCATTGAAGATCGCATTCGGCTCGAAGGGCAGAATGGCCTACTCCTGCACCTATTTTCTATGTTTCTATGTTTCTATGAATGGCGGTGCTGGCTCAAAAATGCTGTTTCCACGTTGCATCTCCAAAAATAATTCTCAAACTAAAAATGAAAAAATAATCTTCGGTGAAATAATGTTATTGATAAATACATAAATCTTCAAAGTAAAATAATGTTATTGATTAAAACATGCCAGCATCCAAGTTTTTATTTAGTGCAATATCAGATGATACCTGAAGTTAACCAGTTTCAATTTATGCTGTAGCGATGTGGTTGAAGCTCATGAGTTTTATCATCAAGCAGTTTATCGAATCACTTCATTGATGGGGAATGTTGATAAATCATTCGAAATAACACTGATATCACTCATGGGAATAAAATGTTGTAAGAGGCGAAAGCATTCAGTGTCAGCCGCCCTTTTAACAAAATTAAACAAGTATTTGTTTCACGTTCCAATTTGTGGCAAGATTAGAAATTAACAAGGTTTGTATTGCTGATGTGAAGAAGTGCCACGATGAATAAAAATCACTTTTAAACCATTATGGCAACCTAAGGAAAAGCAAATACCACCACCAATATCATTTCTTCTCGTTGTTGATGGTGAAAACAAACCAAAATACTCACTAAAATGTATTTTTCACAGTTAAAAGCAGGTGAGGTGTTATAAATAGAAAACATCGTTGCCACCAGCTGTAGGCTATGCTAAACTATAGATAGACACAAGTAACTCAGCGGGACAGGCAGCATCTCTGGAGAGAAGGATGGGTGACGTTTCGGTCGAGACCCTTCTTCAGACTGATCCTTCTTCAGTCTCGACCCAGAACGGCACTCATTCCTTCTCTCCAGAGATGCTGCCTGACCTGCTGAGTTACTCCAGCATTTTGTGTCTCTCAGGTGTGAACCAACATCTGCTGTTCATAAAACATAGAAACATAGAAAATAGGTGCAGGAGTAGGCCATTCGGCCCTTCGAGCCTGCACCGCCATTCAACATGATCATAGCTGATCATCCAACTCAGTATCCCGTACCTGCCTTCTCTCCATACCCCCTGATCCCTTTAGCCACAAGGGCCACTTCTAACTCCCTCTTAAATATAGCCAATGAACTGGCCTCGACTACCTTCTGTGGCAGAGAATTCCAGACTTTCCTCCCTACACATCATGTAAAACTGTTATGGCTCGGCTGGCAGTAAATTATCTATTCACTACAACTAGCGGATGTATTTAGGTTTAAGCGCTGCCTTTCTCTCTTTTTTTTAAACTATGTTTCCATTTGGTGAGGGGCTCTATTCCGCACTGCTGCCTTGATTACTGGAAGCTCCGTCTACTAATTAAATTCAGAAATGCTTGGAATCGAGGGACCAGAATACTTTGGAGGAATATACGACTTGCACACAAGTTACATCACCAGATTTTGTTGTGGTTAATCTCTATGGAGATCTGTACCTAACAAAACAAAAAAATGAATTGTGCTCTCAAAAATCAAACACTTGTGGCTGATTGCTTCCCCTTGCAAAACAACCGTAAAGTAATAGCTGAGAGATTATTTTTGGAACATTTCCCCTTTGCACCATTCTAAAATAATTGTGAATCAATTTATTTGATAATTAATTAAATTAAAATGGCACAAATAAATAAGTGTGTTTGGACAATAACATTTTAGAATTTAGATAATGCAATAGGGTTCGCCTTCACTATTCACAAGAAAGTTCTTTCTTGCTCGTTTTAACTATAATGTTGAAGGCCTGTCCCATTTAGGCGATTCTTCAGCGGACTGCCGGCGAGTGTCAAGCTCGTGGCACTCGCTGAAAAAGCGGGACAGCGAGTGTCAAGAATGGAACACACACACACACACACACACACACACACACACACACACACACACACACACACACACACACACACACACACACACACACACACACACACACACACGCACACACACACACACACACAAAAAAGGCAGGGGCCAGGGAAAGTGGGGGAGCGCTGTCTGAAATTCACACAAAGCCAAGGTGATACAGACACACACCGCGATGAACAGGAAGGATAAGACGGCTAGCGCAGTGTACGGTGAGTCCTTTCAGAGCAGAGAAGGGGGGGGGAGAAGGGGGCAAAGGAGTGGAGACACTTTTAAGCAGCCAGACAACTTTTAATAAGCCAGAGATACACAGCTGTGAAGTTTGGCAGGCATTTAACATTACCGGTCAGTTTTCCTTGGTTCTGGAAACTCGTGCTTACGTTTCATTTCCCCCAATGAGCCAATGAAAATGTCCGTTCAGCAAAGGCGATTAACTAAAACTACCTACAGCTGCCTCGACTACCTACAGCTACATGGCGACCCCACTACCACTGCACCTACGACTACAAAAGTATCGATTATCTCCACGGCGACCAATTTCTGGTCGTAGAAAATCATTCAATGTGTTGAAAAATTTGCTGCGACCATACTGAGGCCGCGACTAGTTCCCAGAATGCGGGAACTTCTTGCGACCATGAATGAGACTCACCAGAGACCACCAGCGAACATGAGGCGACCAGCATCAGTGAGGTACGCCCGGAATTCCAGCTGCAGCCCTGTAGATCCCGGTCTATGCTGCTTTATTAACTCTTCTATGAAGAAGGTTACCTTCTCAGGGGTGGAGACCATTCTGTCAAGTTGTAGTTTTTGGAAGGGTACACAAAAGGCTGGAGAAACTCAGCGGGTGCAGCAGCATCTAAGGAGCGAAGGAGATAGGCGACGTTTCGGGTCGAGACCCTTCTTCAGACTGGTCTTTGCAAAGTCTGTACCCGCTGTGCTGTGGTCAGTGCCATCAACATCACCACTTTAAGGGTGAGTTTATCTAGTGGTAACCCTATCATGGGGGACCAGCTCCTCTGTAGGGTAAACACCACCCCTACATCCCAGGTGATGTTGTATCTGGGTCGTGGAGGGTTGGTATTAAATACACCCCTCATAAATTTGGACACCAATTGGTGTGAGCCCACACCAATGTTGAGGTATGAGGATAGCGCACTCCTGGCGCTTTTGATGGCACTATAGCTGAGACCCTTGTCATAATGAAGGCCCGCGAGGAATTCCAGTACGTCAGGGATCGTGGCAGAGTAGTAGATGGTATTTGTTTGTGTGTAGTAGGCTTCCCACTTCCTGATCTGGGTAAGGTACTGCTTCCTGGTAGATGCCCTGCACGATGCTGTGATGAGGTCCATGGCCCTTGGTGAGATGCCAGACTCCAGTAGTGACCTCCTTAGAACCTGCAAGCCAACAGGTTTAAGTGATCATAGCATATGGAGGACCACCGGGTACCATGGTTGTGTAGGCCAGTCAGGTATGATCAGTATGCCTGAAGCAGAATCCAGTTCAGTTTTCTGCAATACCCGACTGATGAGGCAGAATGGGGGAAATGTGTAGCAGAACCATTTCCCCCAATGGAGAGAAAATGCATCCATTGCTACTGCCCCAGGGTCTGGTTCCCAAGACACATATGTTGGTATCTGATGGTTCAACCTAGACGCAAAAAGGTCGATATCTGGTGTACCAAATTTAGCTATAATTTCAGCAAATATTTGGGGATTCAACATCCACTCGATGTTATCATTGAATACTCGTGACCTGGTGTCCGCCACTGTATTGAACTTCCCTGGAAGATAGGTTGCTGATATCCAAATATTTCGTTCAATACACCAGAGCCAAATTGTGTTTACCAATTCGTCACGAGATACTGACCTGATACCACCCATATGATTTATGTAAGCCACCACCGTGGTATTATCTATTTGAAGACGGACATGCGTATGATGTAAATTTGTGCAGTATGCCCGCAGCCCATGAAAAGCTCCTAGCATTTCCAAATAGTTTATTCCTTGTGACTGAAGAAGAGTGGACTCGTGAGAATCCCATCTGCCACCACAACTGGATGTGGTGTCAGTTGCTCCCCAGCCTTGGGCGCTTGCGTCAGTTTGTAACACGACTGATGGGTTGCAGATAACGATGGGCTTGTAACACTCACTAATATTGTTAGCCCACCATTGTAGCTCAATTTTAGCCTTGATCGGCAGCTGCGTAGGTCTGTCAAAGTGTCCAGCATTTGATTTTAATGCTGAAATTTGTGCTCTTTGCAAATTTTGATAATGTAATGGCCCGAATTGCGCAGCTGGAAATATAGCTACAAGTTTTCCAATCACCTTAGCAGCATTCTGATGGTCGGCAAGGCTGTTACATGCCTCTTTTATGGCTATTGCTTTGCCGGCTGGGATAGTGACAATCATTTGATTGGTGTTAATAGTGAATCCTAGGTAGTCCACGACTTGAGACGGGGTGAACTTAGATTTGTCTGGATGGATGACAAACCCTAATGTCTCGAATAATAATTTGGTAGCTGTAACTGTCAGTTCAGCTAATTCAAGGGTTTTCCCCACTATTAATATATCGTCCAGATACGCCATGACGATATAATTTTGTTGTCTAAGGGACGCCAAAATAGGTTTGATAATTTTTGTAAATAGCCTAGGGGCTGTTGTAATTCCATTGGGCAAGGCTTTATATTGCCATAATTGACCCCTCCAGACAAATTTTAAGAACTTCCTGTGATGCTCTATAATAGGCACTGTATAGTATGCATCTTTTAAATCGATGCAGGCCATAAAGTACCCTAGAGAAATCAGCTGTTTAGCCGTTTCGAACGTCTCCATTTTGAAATGGGTATATTGTACAAAAGTATTCAGATGAGTTAGGTCTATAATAATCCGAAATCCACCATCTTTTTTAGTTTTTGTAAAGATGTTGGACACAAACTCCAGAGGTTCATGTGTCGTTTTTTCTATCACCCCTTTGGCTGCCAGACTTAAGATTTCTACATGTCCTTCCTCTACCTCTTTTTGAGAGAGCGCAAATTGCGATGAGGTACATGTTGCGTTGGGGGAAGTTTCCCATCAATAAACTCTATTTCATAACCCTGAATACTTTGTAGAATAAAGGGATCTGACGTTATCGCACCCCATGCACCCCAAAATGCCCGCAACCGTCCTCCTACTTGTGAAGTTACAATTGCTATTTTCTTGAAAGAACTAGACCCCCTTACCTCCATGGTTACAAGCGGGGCCTGGTGCGTTGTGCTTTCGGAGGCCGTTGTGTTGCTGGGTAGGGCTGTTGCCGCATCTTCCATGCGGGCTTTTGCTGGCCCTGCCCTAAAAAAGGCTTCTGCTGTTGGGGAGCGGGTGGCGGATAAGTTCTTGGTGCCCTATCCGGCTGACCCCGAGGTTTGGAGGTAGGATAAGGCTGTGGTCTTCGGTATGTCTGTGTCCTAGTTGATGATGGTGGTTTCATCAGCCCCACGGTTTTGGCCTCGTCATCCAGTTCTTTGACCTGCTTGGGCAGGTCCTCCCCAAACAGCTGTCGTGGTGGTGGTGTGGTGGAGGTACGACACAACCCAGCGAATTTTGGGTTGAGGGTGGGCCGGATGGAGCTTTTCCGAAAGCAGGTGATCTCAAACTGCGTATTGCACAGCAGGGCAAGAGCATCCTGCTGTTCTTCAGCTACATTGGCCCCATCGAGGGTCCTGGCGAACGCAGTGATGCCCGACGTCAACAGTTTAAGGATTTTTTGAATTTTGAGCTCCTGGGCCCTGATACTGGGACTGATATTCCCCCAGATCGGTAAGCTGACGGTTGGAACGTTCAGGCTAACACAATTCTCTGGCGCCTTGTATTTTTCCATGGCCTCTGCTTCTTGGAGCTGGTGTGTGGCCAGAAAATTGATACTTGCCGCCAGCTTTGGGTGCAGCGGACGACAAGTCGACTTCCCCAGGTTCTCCTGAATCACTGGGGCTCCTACCAGCGAACCGCACCTCGTCGAGGTGATGACAAGGGTCCGCTGGCAGGTAGTCGTCGGCTGCCGCTCCTGCGGGGCCGTACGACTCCCGCGCGGACATGCCGCTAGACTGTAGCGGTCCCCCTGCCTGATAGGAAGGCAGTGGAGATGAGTCGGTGCCGGCTCCCGCAGCCTGGCTCCCCGACATCCGCGCGGGCTTACCGCCACTTCTGACCACATGGGTCTGTGACGGCGCATGGTCGTCGCTTACCGCCTCAGCGGGGCCGCACGACCGAAATCCGCTGCCACCGGCCTGATCTCGGGCAGCCTGACCCGGTGGTGTGCCGATACCTCCTGCTCCTGCAGGGCACCCCGACTCTCCAGCAGATCTGCCACCGGCCTGCAATCTAGCAGGTTTCCCTGGCAGCTTGTCGATGCCTGCCGCAGCTGCGGGGCTCGGCTTCGGTGCAGCTCTCCCCCGGGTCTGCCCTCTTGGGACCTGCAAAAGAGGGGAAGTAGAACGTGCCGCTGTGCGAGGCACGTTAGGTCGTACCTGCTTGCTACCTGCCCTGACTTTGGGCGACTGTAGTACGAAGTCATGGTCTGCAATGCCCTGCTCCTGTGCGGGGCTCCATCCAGCCTGTTGCGGAGGAGAGTCGGGCCCTACTAACTCCGTAGGGTTCCCCAACCTCCGCACATCTTTCCCCGGCCGTGATACGGGTGTTGCGGCAAGCTCCGCGGCCCTTGGAAAGTTTGGCTTTCCCTTTTCCTTCCATCACGATGCTGTAGATAGAAAACAAACTACCTACAAAAACCAGCTCAAGGTTAGTATTACTTACCTTAAGCGTCCTTTTGAAGGAGCTGTTGGAGAAGCGCACTCCCCCCCCCCCAGCTTGCCGACAGCAAATGCGAGCGACGATATGTCGCGCATGCGTGCTGGCGGGGTCTTCACGAAGTCACTCACTACAAAGTAAAATACAGGTTTGTAGGTTTAATTGGCAAAATTGTAAATTGTCCCTAATGTGTGTAGGATGGTTTTAGTGTATGGCGATCGCTGGTCGGCGTGGACTTAGTGAGCCGAAGGGCTTGTTTCCGCACTGCATCTCCAAACTAAACAAAACGATCCTGATCCGCGATTTCTTTCTTATGTAAAGCGTGTAACCTAAATGTCCCCGTGATAAAGTTTCTTGACCCTTTCAGTTTTATCGACACACTCAGGTTATTGTCCAGTATTTGCTTCTCAGTCTTTGTAATTGGCAAATGCATTGTTATCTCCTCCTTATCCTCCCCAATGCACCTCCACTCCCCCACGCACACATTTTTCTTCTGGCCAGCTGTACAAATAAGTATATGAGGTGAGCTATAGATCACAGAACATGTAGCAGTACAGCACAAGAATAGGCCCATTGGCCCACAATACCTGTGCTGAACATGATGCCGAGACCAATTCTTATCTGCCTGTGCATAATCCATATCCATGTGCCTATCCAGAAATGTCTTAAGGCCACTATCATGTCCGCCTCATCCACCACCCCGGCAGCAAATTCCAGGCTCTCACCACCCTCTGAGTAAAAAAAAAACCTGCCCCGCACATCTCCTTAAAACTTTGGCTCTCTTACCTCGAAGCTGGGCCCTCTAGTATATGGTTTTCCATCTTGGGGGCAGTCTACCTTATCTTTGTTTCTCAAAATTTCTCATAATTTTATATACTTCTATCAGGTGTTCTAATATGGACTAAATTAAGCTAACCCCTGAAAACAAGCAATCAAGCATGGGGTTTATGATGCTATGATGCACAATTAGCCTATGCTCGCTGTGACCCTGTGGGTTTGCCCCGGGTGCCCCTGTTTCCTCCCACACTCCAAAAACACACAGGTTTGTAGGCTAATTGGCTTTGGTAAAATTGTAAATTGTCCCTAGTGTGTAGTGTACTTGGAACTGACTTAAAAGAACATTCAGATACAGGAGTAAACTAACAAGCTTACTTTATTCTAGGACGCCACCTTGAGTCTCCCCCTTTAACTTGGAGGCAGGTAACACCATTTATATAATATACACCACATGTAGGATAGTGCGAGTGTATGGGGATTGCTGGTCATCGTGGGCTTGGTGGGCTGAAGGACTTGTTTCAGCACTGAAGCTAAAGTTATCCATCCTAATCCAGATGACTCCACTATTTTGTGTCTCTCTTAAGTATGTAGCATCCTGGTTGTGCCACGAATTACCACAGTTTCGACTCCTCTTTCATTGAAAGGATATAGAGGTAATAGATTTTACAGATAATACAAGATGTGAGAGGTTAAACTTATTAGGAAAGATTGAGCAGTCTGAGGTTCTTTTATTAAGAAAATCAAATAGTTGGGAGTGGCCTAATAGAAGGTTGTTAAAATTCTGTATGTTTTATAGGCTAGAGGCAGAGATGCTTCCACAGGGAGCAGAAGCAGGGGCCATAAATATAGTTGCCAATATACTCAGTCTGGATTTCATGAAAAACATTTTTACTTGCAGTGTTGAGTTTAACCCCGAGGTGAGCTTGCAGCTGTATCTTAGATCAAAAAGACTCTAGTTTCCTTCAGTAATATGACCTGACTCTGATCTCCAGCATTGTGAACGGATGTGCCGGCCATCATTCAGCCGTAGATGGACACAAAATGCTGGAGCAACTCAGCGGGACAGGCAGCATCTCTGGAGAGAAGGAATGGGTGGCGTTTTGGGTCGAGACCCTCCTTGAGACTGAGAGTCAGGGGAGAGGGAAACGAGATATGGAACGGTACAAAGAACATGTAAGGTGTGAAAAGAATAGATAAAAGCAGCCGATGATCAAGGAAATGGAGAATGGTTCAGTGTTGGTCGAGGGGAAGGTGACATCGAGGCGTACAAAGAGTAAAATTAATCTGGGGGACAGTGAAGCGAGCAGCAGAACTAGGGTGGGGGCGGGACGGAGAGAGAGGGGATGCAAGTGTTCCTTGAAGTTAGAGAAATCAATATTCATACGGTTGGGTTGTAAGCTACCCAAGTGAAATATGAGGTGCTGCCCCTCCAGTTTGCGCTGGGCCTCACTCTGACAGTGGAGGAGGCCCAGGACAGACAGGTCAGTACGGGGATGGGAAGGGGAGTTCAAGTGTTTAGCAACCAGGATATCGTGTCGGCCCAGGCGGACTGAGCGAAGGTGTTCAGCGAAACAGCAGCCCAGTTTGCGCTTGCTCTCGCCAATATATAGGAGTCCCAAACTAGAAAGAACGGATTTAGTAGACGAGGTTGGAGGAGGTGCAAGTGAACCTCTGCCGCACCTGAAAGGACTGTCAGGTCCTTGCACTGAGTTGAGAATTGAAGTTATGACTGATAAGCCTGATCTTGTCTGAATAAATATTGTTGGAAGAAGTCTGAAGAAGGGTCTCGACCCGAAACGTCACCTATTCCTTTTCTCCAGAGATGCTGCCTGACCCGCTGAGTTACTACCATCTTTTTTTGTGTCTATCTTCAGTGTAAACCAGCATCTGCAGTTCCTTCCGACACAAGCATTGTTGGAATCTATGTCAAGTTCATGAGCAGGAATCTTGCCGGATTTTCCTTCTTCTCTCATTGAGAGTCACTGAATTCTTACCGCTGTTGGGTTAAAGTTAGCTAACTCGGCATAGATTGAGCAATCAATGATCTTCTGATTTTGTGTAGGAAGGAACTGCAGATGCTGGTTTCAACCGAAGATAGACACAAAATGCTGGAGTAACTCAGCGGGACAGGCACCATCTCTGGAAAGAAGGAATGGGTGGCGTTTCGGCTCAAGACCCTTCTTCAGACTGAAGACAAAAACTGATTTGTATAGCTCATCTAATGAAAGCCAATGCTTTTGCCAATTGGGTTATTATATCCCATTGCTGTTACCTCATGGACAATCCATAGAATATTTTGAACACAACTGTTTTTAAATCAATATATAAATATTGAACGATATAAATTATTAGTGGTAGGCATTGTGAAGCAATTTTCGAACATTACTGTAAGAAGTTTATCAGTTTCCTCCTTATTTCTTTACAAAACCATGCTGCATTACTGACTTATCTACTGCACAAAATACAGGCATTAACAGCTGGTGACCAATAGCTATTACTTTTCTGTAATGAAAATCATATGCTTCTCAAAACAACGGCAGCGTAGTGTTGGAAATATTGTTTGGGCACACAAAGGGAAGCAATTTTTCAAACATCTACTGTATTGTTAAGTTTTCTCCGCTTGGATGTAATGGAAAATCGACTTCATCAGGTATTTTGGCTTCAGGACTGATTAACACATAGGGAACTGGCAAAATGACCAGTTCTAGAAGCAGAATTAGCCCATTCGACCCCTCGAGTCTACTCCACCATTCAATCATGGCTAATCCTTCTTACCCTCTCAACACCATTCTCCTGCCTTCTCCCCGTAATACCCATACTAATCAAGAAATCTGTAGCTCATCTTAATGGAACTCGGTCTTACTGCTTGCATCCCTTTGATCTTCTAGAATTAGTTTTTTTTTAGTTTGGAGATCCATCACGGAAACAGGTCCTTCGGCCCACCGAGTCCGCACCGACCAGCGGTCTCCGCACGTTAACACTACAGTACACACACCAGGGATATTTTTTTTTTCCATTCATACAAGCCAATTAACCTACAAGCCTGTACGTCTTTGGAGTGCGGGAGGAAACCGACGATCTTGAAGAAAACCCAAGCAGGTCACGGGGAGAACGTGCAAACTCCATACAGACATGCACCTGTAGTCAGGATTGAACCTGGGTCTCTGGCGCTGCGAGGCAGCAGCTCTACCGCTGCGTCATCGTGCCTGTAATTTTTTTACAACTGCAGCTGAACCTGCGCCACCTGATTTAGTTCCTCGATTTCACACTTTCCAATTATTCCTGTTGTCAAAGTCAAAGTCAATTTTATTCGTCGTTTCACTTCACCGAAGGTGCAGGGTCAGGGTACAGGTATACAGGCAATTCATTCAATTGCCGCCAACAGGCCACAAGCTGTTTGTGGTTTTTGTGTTCGTTTTCTAGGTCTGAACAAAACTTGAGAGTCTTTAGTTTACAACAGAAGCCGTTAATGTTGGCAGTAAGACTAGTCACCATGCCTGCCCGCACACTGTCTACCGACAGGATTAACTATATACAAGACATCTCCCTTTGTCCTGGGCAGCGCCACCTGCTCCACGGGAGGAGCAACGGGTCCTCCCACCCCACATAGTCCACCAAACATCAGAGTGGTGTTATTTCTTCTCTTCAATCTATGTCATATTTCGCAGAGGTTTTGCTTATTTGGAAACCTCCCAAAGGAGTTGGATCCCATTTAAATTTTTCCTCCGTGAGGAAGAATCCCCTATACAAAAATAAAAAATAACTGCAGGTGCTGGAAATGTAAAATAATGCAAGTAGAACATTCTGGAAATAGTACATCTCCCATCTGTGGGAAGAGAAACAGAATGAACATTTGAGCCTGAAGGACTAGGTTCTGTTAGGAGACTTCGACTTGAGTTTGAGTTTGAGTTTAGTTTATTGTCACTAACTTTACTGGACCATTCTATAGTTTTTTTTTAACTTGCTGTTTTTTTCCCTTTTTCCTTCCTCCCACAATATGTAATATGTAAAACAATATGTGATCCCGTTCCATTCGGTTTGTAGTTTGTTTGTTCGTTTTTTGCACAAAGTCCGCGAGCACTGCCACTTTTCATTTCACTGCACATCTCGTATGTGTATGTGACGAATAAACTTGACTTGACGTGTACTGAGGTACAGTGAAAAGCTTTAGTTGCGTGCCAACTAGCCAGTGGAAAGACAATACATGACTGCAACCGAGCCATTCACAGTGTACAGACACATGACAAAGGGAATATCGCGAGTACCTTTTAGTAGTACAAGATAAAGCCAGTAAAGTCCGGTCAAAGATAGTGCGAGGGTCATCAATGAGGTAGATAGTAGTTCAAGACCGCTCTCCAGTTGTTGGTAGGATGGTTTCACTGCTGGGAAGAAACTGTCCCTGAATCTGGAGGTGTGTGTCTTCATACTTCTATACCGTTTTGCCCGATGAGAGAGGGGAGAAGAGGGAGTGGCCGGGGGGGTAACCCGTCCTTGATTATGCTGGTGGCCTTGCTGAGGCAGTACCAACGGACAGATCAAACCCAAGTCCCTCAATTGAATTGAATTGAATACTTTATTATCACATGTGACAAGTCACAGAGAAAATTTTTGCTTGCATACCCAAGCTATGCAAATAGTCGCCCATAAAGGGCGCTTACACATTTAATAAGTAACCCCCCTTTGTTCTCCCCCCACTCCCCCTCCTCACGGCGGTCCTCCCACTCCGAGTCCTTTTAAGAATAAGGGGTAAGCCCTTATTTCCTTCCTCCCACAATATGTAATATGTAAAAGAATATGTGATGCCGAGGAAACACTTTTTGTGGTGAGTCTGTGGAATTCTCTGCCACAGAGGGAGGTGGAGGCCGGTTCTCTGGATGCTTTCAAGAGAGAGCTAGATAGGGCTCTTAAAAATAGCGGAGTCAGAGAATATGGGGAGAAGGCAGGAACGGGGTACTGATTGGGGATGATCAGCCATGATCACATTGAATGGCGGTGCTGGCTCGAAGGGCCAAATGGCCTACTCCTGCACCTATTGTCTATTGTCTGTTGAGTCCTCCATTGTTCTTCCCCCTCCCTCACGGCGATCCCCCATGATTGAACAGCACTAACTTCCACATCACCATGTCGGCCATTACTACACCACACCAAAAATATTAGTCACAATTTCTTTAACATTTCTAAGAAAACAGAGGAACAATCCCCAGATTCTGGCAGGTCACAATGAAGTCGAATGAAGAATAGAATACTTAGTTCTCCCAAAATTACTGCATGCCGTGCACACAATGACATTTTTGCTCTCTGCTACAAAGTCCCTCTGTTTACAGCCAAGAGCCTTGGTTTCCTATTTTAATCCATAACCACATGAGCCACAATCTAACAGTTTCATTGCTTCGATTCCTCCTGAGTAATGGAGGCTACAACCCTTTCTGTGCTCAGCATTCTGTAATTTGAACACTCTCACAGATGGCGTGCATTCTGCCCATCATTCTATACTCTTTGCTTAAAAAAACACTCTTCATTTTAGATAGACACGAAATGCTGGAGTAACTCAGCGGGGACAGGCAGCGTCTCTGGAGAGAAGGAATGGGTGACGTTTCGGTTTGAGACCTTTCTTCTTGACCCAAAAATCACCCATTCCTTCTCTCCAGAGATCGCCTGGGTTCCTGGCTCTGTAAGGCAGCAAGGATGTGCCGGCTCTGGAGAGGGTCCAGAGGAGGTTTAATAGAATGATCCCAGAAATTAGTAGGTTAACTAATGTTGAGCGTTGTCGGCACTGCGCCTGTACTCTCTGGAGTTTAGAAGAATGAGGGGGGACCTCATTGAAGCATACAGAATAGTGAAAGGCCTGGATGGAGTGGATGTGGAGAGGATGTTTCCACTAGTGGGAAAGTCTGGGACTGTAGGTCATAGCTTCAGAATTATAGACCGTTTTTTTAGGAAACATAGAAACATAGAAACATAGAAATTAGGTGCAGGAGTAGGCCATTCAGCCCTTCGAGCCTGCACCGCCATTCAATATGATCATGGCTGATCATCCAACTCAGTATCCCGTACCTGCCTTCTCTCCATACCCTCTGATCCCCTTAGCCACAAGGGCCACATCCAACTCACTCTTAAATATAGCCAATGAACTGGCCTCAACTACCCTCTGTGGCAGAGAGTTCCAGAGACTCACCACTCTCTGTGTGAAAAAAGTCTTTCTCATCTCGGTCTTAAAGGATTTCCCCCTTATCCTTAAGAAACATCGGGAACAATCGGGAAGGAGATGAGGATACATTTCTTCAGTCAGAGGGTGGTGAATCTGTGGAATTCTTTGCCACAGAAGGCCGTCATATTTTTAAGGTAGAGATAGATGCATTCTTGATTAGTACAGGTGTCAGAGGTTATGGGAGAAGGCAGGAGAATGGGGTTAGGAGGGAGAGATAGATCAGCCATGATTGAATGGCAGAATAGAATTGATGGCCCAAATGGCCTAATTCTATCCTATCACAGTATAACTGTTATTCCCTTATCGTGTACACTGTAACTGGCTCGATTGTAATCATGCATTGTCTTTCTGCTTCTTCTTCTTTCCTGTGGCGTGCACAGCCTAAAGTTGTCGGACAACTTGTTCTATTTGATCTTCCATTTGTGCACGTCGAGTTGATTGCATTAGTCGAAACAGGGCGGACCACGTGAAGGCTGCAATCTTCCACCCCGTCTTTCTGCTAACTGGCTTGCACGCAGCAAAAGCTTTTCACTGTACCTCGGTACACGTGACAATAAACTAAACTGAACAACTGAACTGAACTGAACTAGGAAGAGTGTATCTCCTTGATATTGTATCTGATATTTTTTTCCCAAAAAATGAGTCCCCTAATGATTTGAAAGTTAAACATCTAATGAACCAGAATGCAGCTGTATTCAATCAAGTGTTATTTGGATCATTTAACTTCATGTCAGAAAGTTCAATCCCCACTCAGGAGTACACGGTACCAGCTAGCAGTGGATTGTACGAGTTACAATATTTCAGATGAGCAATTAAACCATCTGACGTGTCCACGATTCTGGAGAATACAAATAGCCCAAAGGCAATGTTTTTGAAGAAACTTTGCAGAATAGTTGTTCTCTGGCCATCTGTTTCAACCAACATATAACCTGACCTTCATCCTTTCACTGTTGTACATCCTGTTTATCACTGCTACATTAATTATCTAGGTAATTAAATGTACGTGAGGGTTTTTAGGAAAGCTGTTTGGAGCACCATAAATGTTTAAGAAGGAACTGCAGATGCTGGAAAATTGAAGGCAGACAAAAATGCTGGAGAAACTCAGCAGGTGAGGCAGCATCTATGGAGCAAAGGTGACATTTCGAGTCGAGACCCTTCTTCAGATTGTCTGAACAGCATTTTACTCCGAAGATAACAGCATTATCTTCGGAGTAAACCAGCATCTGCAGTTTCTTCCTACGCAGCATTTGATGGATTTATTTTGGTGACCAGGTGCTTTCCAATAAATATCTCTGAACTAAACTAATAGAAACATAGAAACATAGAAAATAGGTGCAGGAGTAGGCCATTCGGCCCTTCAAGTCTGCACCGCCATTCAATATGATCATGGCTGATCATCCAACTCAGTATCCTGTACCTGCCTTCTCTCCATACCCCCTGATCCCTTTAGCCACAAGGGCCACATCTAACTCCCTCTTAAATATAGCCAATGAACTGGCCTCAACTACCTTCTGTGGCAGAGAATTCCACAGATTCACCACTCTCTGTGTGAAAAATGATTTTCTCATCTCGGTCCTAAAAGACTTCCCCCTTATCCTTAAACTGTGACCTCTTGTTCTGGACCTCCCCAACATCGGGAACAATCGTCCTGCATCTAGCCTGTCCAACCCCTTAAGAAAATGGTGGAGAAACTCAGCGGGTGAGGCAGCATCTATTAGCTGCAGTTCGTTCTTAGACATTTTGTCTACTCCACTGCAAAATCTCCTCAAGGTATGCCTACTTTGAAGAAGTTCTCCTCCCTCCGAAACATAGATGCTGCCTCACCCGCTGAGTTTCTCCAGCATTTTTGTCTACCTTCAATTTTCCAACATCTGCAGTTCCTTCTTAAACGAGGATATGAAAATGATGCTTTTAAAGACACATTTAATAAAGCCTCGAACTATAAAGCAAGTTTCTGGGTTTCATAACCATTCTGGTTTTGCTGAAAAATATAAATTAAACATAATAGAAGACAGTAAAATCTCCTAAGCATTGGCGGAATTAAAGCATATTCAGTCCAGATGATTAGGTTTAGGTCAGGTAGGGCCTGCCAACAGGGTGCTAATCCAATCATTCTCAATATCTGAAGGAGATGAGTAGGTGAAAGGTAATCTTTTTTTCCATTGTATATTTACATAAATATGATAAAGGAGGCATGTTAGAGGGGAGATTTGTATAACTTGTGCGTACAGAAGTCGTTTGAAGTGCGCAGATTCTCTTCGAGTTGGAGACCTGGCATCGAGGCACTCTGCAGTTGTTTTTCCGTCGCTTTTACTCAGGAGTCGCAGCCACACGCCACCGCTTTGTCTTGGGACCGCTGCTCCTGTTTACTGCATTACAGTCGCAGATGTGCTGGTGCTCTGTGGCAAAGGTAAATGAGGGAGAAGAGAAGCGAGAGCGGAGCTCTAATTGGACCGTGAAATTACCTCTCGAACAAAATTCTGTTGTGAGTTAATTAGCCTTTATGTGACTTACTGTTGTGGATCGGGTCCTGCCAAGAGAAGCAGTTGTTGACATTCCTTTTAACTAACCTGACTAATTAACGCAAGTGCCAAGTAGTATAATGAAAAAAACGCCCAACAAAACATTGGCTTGAGCAAGTAATTTGCCGAGTTTGTCTGTCACACTCTTGTGTGTCTGGCAGTGCCAAATTTTGGGAAGTCCTAAACTAGCCAAGGACAAGTGGGAAATTTGATCAGATTTTTAATCAAAGTTTGACAACCACAAAGTTAAAGGTGGACAGAAATGCTGGAGAAACTCAGCGGGTGCGGCAGCATCTATGGAGCGAAGGAATTGGCAACGTTTCGGGTCGAGACCCTTCCTTCTTCATCTATGGAGAGAAGGAATAGGTGACGTTTCGGGTCTCGACCCGAAACGTCACCTATTCCTTCGCTCCATAGATGCTACCGCACCCGCTGAGTTTCTCCAGCACTTTTGGCTGCCATAAAATATAAACAGTGGCTTGCTCCAGTAGATCCAGCCAACCAAATATAAAATTACAGAGACACAAAAATGTGGGGGATGCAGGGATCTAGAGAAAAGCACAAAGTGCTAAAGTCTGAAGAAGGGTCTCGACCCGAAATGTTGCCTATTTCTTCGCTCCATAAATGCTGCCTCACCCGCTGAGTTTCTCCAGTATTTTTGTCTACCTTCGATTTTTCCAGCATCTGCAGTTCTTTCTTAAACACCACAAAGTTAAAGATCTTTACAAGATATAGACACAAAGAACCGCAGATGCAGAGAACCGGAGTATCAGGCAAAGTGCTGGGATACTGTAATTCAGTGGGACAGGCAGTGTCTCTGGTGAACATTAACATGCAGTAAATAGGTAACGTTTTGGGTCAGGATGTTTCTTCAGACTGATTGTGGTGGATGGGGGTGTGAAGAAAGCTGGAAGAGAGGTGGGGCAAGACAAAGTGACAGGTGGATACGGCTGAGGCGGGAGGGGGGGAGAGAGGGGGGCTTTGATTAGCAGATGGTTGCTTTCTCACCCCCTCTTCCCCACCACCATCAGTCTAAAGAAGGGCCCTGACCTGAAACATCACCAGTGCACATCCTCCAGAGATGCTGCCTGACCCACAGAATTGCCCCAGCATTAAGAGCCTGTCCCACTAGGGCGACCTAATCCGCGAGTTCTGACGAGTTTGCCCTCGACTCATACTCGCAGCAGGGTCGACACGAGGTCGTAGTAGGTCTTCGTAACTCTCCTTCATGCTTGAGAGTGGTCTCCGCGTACTCGAGGCCTCAGCTAGGTCGCGGCGTTTTTTTTCAATATGTTCAAAAATGCCCGCGAGTAAAAAAAGGTTGCCATGGAAAAAATAGAAGGTACAGGAGCCTGAAGACTGCAACGACCAGGTTCAGGAATAGCTACTTCCCCACAGCCATCAGGCTATTAAACTCGGCTTAGACTAAACTCTGAACATTAATAGCCCATTATCTGTTTCTTTGCACTTTTTCAGTTTATTTATTCATGTGTGTATATATTTCTATAATGGTATATGGACACACTGATCTGTTCTGTAGTCATGTCTACTATGTTCTGTTGTGCTGAAACAAAGCAAGAATTTCATTGTCATATCAGGGACACACGACAATAAACTCTCTTGAATCTCTTGAATCTCTGTTCTGTATTATGTTTACATATTCTGTTGTGCTGCAGCAAGCAATAATGTCATTGTCCTATCTGGGACACATGACAATAAAACTCTCTTGACTCTTGACTCTTGACCCTTGAAGATTTGTCATGACTCTAAAGATTTATTCAGAGAATTTTTCCTCCTCTTCATCATGGTTCTCAAGGTTTACTTTTTCTGACCTGCAAAATATTTCCAGCATTTTCTGTTTTCAGTTTTCCTTTTATTTTTTTTCTCTCTCTCTCAGATTTATTGGTCAGAAACATAGCCGCAAGATGAATATTTTGCTTTTGGCGACGAGGAGTTTGCAAGTAAAGTGTGACAAGATCACGAGGAGATACTTCCTACCTTCTCTGGAAATTGCGTTCATAGATCAATCATTCATTGTAATGGAATATACTGCTTTGGACGGGACTGGATGTCTTCAGGGAGCAGTGTAAAAATGAAAATTAGTGGTAATTTCATGATACTCATAACATCTGTCAGTTAAGTACTTTATTCCCCTGATACACCAGCCATATCCATTATTGGAACAAGTAACAACTCGCATTTGTGCCGCACTTCAACAACAGAAAACCATCCCTGGTTCCGTAAGCAAATGGTTAAAGAAAAAGATATCCACGCAGAGATGAAGCTATTGATGGGATAACCAAAATTGGCTTTTAAGGAAAGGGTGACACAAGAATAGAAGGAGCTAACGAGGGAATGCCGAAATGTGGAGTTTAGAGATGCAGTGCGGAAACAGGCCCTTCGGCCCACTGAGTCCGTGCCGACAACCGATCACCCCGTACACTTGGTAGACGGCAATGCTGGAGAAACTCAGCGGGTGAGACAGCATCTATGGAGCGAAGGAATAGGTGACGTTTCGTGTCGAGACTCTTCTTCAGACTGATGGGGAAGGGTGGGGGGGGAGGGGTTGGGTGCAGTTCTTTCTTAAACACCTCGTACACTGGCACTATTCTACACACTAGGGACTATTTACAATTTTAACAAAGCCAATTGACCTACAAACGTGTATATCTTTGGAGTGTGGGAGGAAATCAGAGCTCCTGGAGAAAACCTACGCAGGTCACAGGGAGAACGTACAATCTTTGTACAGACAAGCACCAATAGTCAGGATGGAACCTGGGTCTCTGGAGCTGTAGGGCAGCAGTTGTACAGGGTCTTTGTGAGACCACACCTGGAGTATTGCGTACAGTTTTGGTCTCCAAATCTGAGGAAAGACATTCTTGCCATAGAGGGATTACAGAGAAGGTTCACCAGACTGATTCCTGGGATGGCAGGACTTTCATATGAAGAAAGACTTGATAGACTCGACTTGTACTCGCTAGAATTTAGAAGATTGAGGGGGGATCTTATAGAAACTTACAAAATTCTTAAGGGGTTGGACAGGTTAGATGCAGGAAGATTGTTCCCAATGTTGGGGAAGTCCAGAACAAGGGGTCACAGTTTAAGGATAAGGGGGGAGTCTTTTAGGACCGAGATGAGAAAAACATTTTTCACACAGAGAGTGGTGAATCTGTGGAATTCTCTGCCACAGAAGGTAGTTGAGGCCAGTTCAGTTGGCTATATTTAAGAGGGAGTTAGATGTGGCCCTTGTGGCTAAAGGAATCAGGGGGTATGGAGAGAAGGCAGGTACGGGATACTGAGTTGGATGATCAGCCATGATCATATTGAATGGCGGTGCAGGCTTGAAGGGCCGAATGGCCTACTCCTGCACCTATTTTCTATGTTTCTATGTAACTCTACTGCTGCGCCACTGTGCCGCCCTTAAACAGTATTGTTGCCACCTTTTGAGTGAGGAATGCCAGTATAAGACAGTGAGGATATGAGTCATAACAATGCTGAACTACCTGTGAAAACATATTTAGCATGAAGGACTGGCTTCATAAGACGAAAAAAATCACACGTTAAAGAAAAGAATGTAGACACTATATTCAGGCACTAATTATTGACATAGCCTTTATAGAAGTATAGTAATGGCTGTAGTCTCTCGACTTGGGTTCTGAATCCCAATGAGCAGGTGATGGACATTGAAACATCGTTTACTGTATGGGGTGACAGAGACAAATTTTTAATCTACAGTATAGGATTTGGCAGGATTTTGATAAAGAGTAGGCTTTTAAG
This sequence comes from Okamejei kenojei, assembly GCA_035221665.1. Taxonomy (NCBI): domain Eukaryota; kingdom Metazoa; phylum Chordata; class Chondrichthyes; order Rajiformes; family Rajidae; genus Okamejei; species Okamejei kenojei. Next base: position 2,457,989 of record CM069173.1, read on the forward strand.
TTCTTTCCCATTCTGTACAAGTGCTTTATTTTATTCATTCCAAAGCTGCTTTGAATGTACAAGGCATCAGTCAAGATCTACGTCCAAGCACCAGGTGAAGGGAAGCCTGTTACTTAGTGGAATTTAACGGTGGCAAGTGTCTGGATTGAATGAAAAGTGAAAGTAAAACGTCTTGAGTGAATGGAGAAGGAGAGACTTTATTAAAAGAAATTCTTAATCATTTCTAAGATTTATGTCAGCAGACGTTCTTTTAGGAACGAGATGAGGAGAAATATATTTAGTGAGAGGGTGGTGAATCTGTGGAATTCTTTGCCACAGAAGGCTGTGGAGGCCAAGTCAGCGGATATTTTTAAGGCACAGATAGAAAGATTCTTGATTAATACGGGTCTTAGAGGTTATAATAATAATAATAATGCATTTTATTTATAGGGCGCCTTTCAAGACTCTCAAGGACACCTTACAATTAACACAAGCATAAAACAAAAACATATATACGGCAACAATACACAATTCGGAGAGAGAGCAGCGGCAGCCTATCGCGCCAGCGTTCACTCTCGCCTCCAGAGCCATCTGCAGCACAGCAATATAGATAAAACACAACAGTAACATTTTTTTACATAAAACATTAAAAACATCCCCCCACAATGGTTCCCACTGTGGGGGAAGGCACAAAGTCCAGTCCAGGTTATGGGGAGAAGGCAGGAGAATGGGGTTAGGATGGGGAGAGATAGATCAACCATGATTGAATGGAGAAGTAGACTTGATGGGCTCAATGGCCTAATTCTACTCGTATTCCTTAAAACATAGAAACATAGAAACATAGAAAATAGGTGCAGGAGTAGGCCATTCTGCCCTTTGAGCCTGCACCGTCATTCAATATGATCATGGCTGATCACCCAACTCAGTATCCTGTACCTGCCTTCTCTCCATACCCCCTAGCCTCAACTACCTTCTGTGGCAGAGAATTCCACAGATTCACCACTCTCTGTGTGAAAAATGTTTTTCTCATCTCGGTCCTTTAAAGGCTTCCCCCTTCTCCTTAAACTGTGTGGCCTCTTGTTCTGGACTTCCCCAACATCGGGAACAATCTTCCTGCATCTAGCCTGTCCAACCCCTTAAGAATTTTGTAAGTTTCTATAAGATCCCCCCTCAATCTTCTAAATTCTAGCGAGTACAAGCCGAGTCTATCCAGTCTTTCTTCATATGAATGTTCTGCCATCCCAGGAATCAGTCTGGTGAACCTTCTCTGCACTCCCTTTATGACAAGAATTTCAAGAAAATCTTGGCAAGAAAACCTTGTGATGCACCAATAAAACGGGTCAGGTGCATTGTATCTTTGAAACTTTCAACTTTAAAATATAGAGAGCATTAATTCCTTACCTGACAGAGGCCAATTTGCCTTATTTTGGGTCAATTTTCTATCTCACCTCTCCCTTTTCATTACTCTCACATGAAATCACGATAATTCAGAAGTGAGGAAAGCTCGTTGGCCTTCCTTAGTTTCATTCACCCAGAAAGACCAGATTCCTTAGCACGGATGAAGACGATTCCGGAAAATTTGCTTCTCAACTGGAAATCCATTCAACCGCTTGGAAAGGCAGGGAATAATCAGAGACATCCAATGTGGCTTTGACAACGGCAGACCCTATCAGACAAATTTGACAAAAATATTTAAAAAAAAATTAAAATAGTATTTATAACACAATAAAATAAAACAGAACCCACCACAATAGTACAAGACAAAACAAATATACTGAATAAACTACTAAACAACTATATTGCAGTTCCTTTCCAGGATACATTCAACCCCCCTCGGTGCCCAACGATCCTGGATATCCCGCATTAACCAACCTGATCTCCCGGTGGCTCAGCACTTTAACTCCCCCTCCCATTCCGAATGCGACCTTTCTGTCCTGGGCCTCCTCCATGGCCAGAGTGAGCACCACCGGAAATTGGAGGAGCAGCACCTCATATTCCGCTTGAGCAGTTTACACCCCAGCAGTATGAACATTGACTGCTCCAATATCCGGTAGCCCTTGCTGTCTCCTCCCCTTCTCAGCTCTCCCTCATCCCTCTGGCTCCTCCTCTTCCTTTCTTCTTCCCACCCCCACCCTACATCAATCTGAAGAAGGGTTTCGGCCCGAAACGTTGCCTATTTCCTTCGCTCCATAGTTTACACCCCAGCGGTATGAACATTGACTTCTCCAATTTCAGGTAGTCCTTGCTTTCTCCTTCTTTCCCCTCCCCTTCCCAGCTCTCCCACAGCCCACTGTCTCCGCCTCTTCCTTTCTTCTTCCCGCCCCCCCGCCCCCCCTACATTAGTCGACCCGAAACGTTGCCTATTTCCATCGCTCCATAGATGCTGCCCAACCCACTGAGTTTCTCCAGCACTTTTGTCTACCTTCGATTTTCCAGCATCTGCAGTTCCTTCTTGAACGATCCCGGAAATCCCCCAGGGTGCCCGTGGACAGCGCGTAGTCCCTTTCTAGTAGCACCCGGGCGCAGACGTAAAAGGGGCAGGCAGCTGGCCCGGGCACCTGTGAAACACCTTGGAACATACTATTTTGTTAAAGATGCTATATAAGTTACTGTCGACAACTTTGCAACGAGCAGAAGGTTCTCTGTTATTGTTGCACTTACATTGGTGACAAGCTCCAGGAATTTCAGGCGATCACCCACAGTTTCTTAGAAAATATGAGCGTTTTATAGGCTTTGAGAAAGCTGCTAAACTCTCCAGCTGCTGTTGTACAAGGTATATCCTTTCATATTAAAATGGTAAATCGATAATCCACGCAGTGTAGCCATAACAGTTTTGCTAATGAGTCCGTTTTCTATATTTGTACTGTCATGTCTATGGATTAAACATATCCATCAAACCAAACTTATTTAATGGGCTAATGAGCACTGATAGAAAATATGCTCAAATCCATAAAAAACAGCTGGTGGGAGTAAGACTGGGAGCAGAGACTTATAAATTCTAACGTTCAGAGATGTGTGCATGCCAAAGTGGTGTGGCAAAGTGGACCCATATCTGTTTCTTGCAAGGCCAAAGGTAAGCGAATGCTGGATGGTTTTATTCATTTCTCACTGAGAGCTGCCACTTGAAACGCCGTTGAGCGATTCTTTGGGGAGGCGGGTTGGAGATAAGAGCGGCATCGCACATCTTTCACGGATGACGGGATGATAAATTCAGGTGGCCGCTTTTTCCCCTCTCTCCATGTGGCTTTCCCATCTGTTTCAGTCTGTTTCACTTCTCCTTTCCGTCTCTTCTGCTGTTTTGTGATAGATTGTAACTTCCGATCACGAGCATTCCCTCTGATTTCTCCTCCCCCCGCTCTCCACTGCAAACTTTCAAACTCACTTTTCCATTTTTTCTGAAAGGTATTGAGTATAGAAGTTGGGAGGTCGTGTCGCGTTTGTATTTTTTAGTTCTAGTTTTAGTGTGTTCAGTTCTGGGCTCCAGTACTACAGGAAAGGAGATGGTTATAGAAAAGGTTATTGGAAAGATGTTTCCAAGCCAGAAAGGCTACAGAGAAGATTTATGAGGATGTTGCCAGGACTTGAGGGTCTGAGGTATAGGGAGAGGTTAAATAGACTGGGACTCAGTGACACAGTGGCACAAGCAAGTCTCACAGGGTTTGCAAAGCAAGACCTGGATCAAGCCTTCTGCCCTCCACAGCCTCCAACCTTACCTTCTCCCCAAAATCCATAAACAGAACTGCCCTGGCCGGCCCATTGTTTTTGCCTGCTCCTGTCCCACTGGATTCATTTCCACATACCTCCAGTCTGAAGAAGGGACTCGACCCAAAACGTCAACCCATTCCTTCTATCCAGAGAAAGCCTGTTCCGCTGAGTTACTCCAGCATTTTGTGTTTATCCTGGATCAGATTTGGTCACAACTCGATCCACACCATTTGAAATGCGATTGAATAATCTTTGGGCACATAAGTCTGAGTGCACATCCTCTTAACCTCATGTCCACTTGACTAAAAGGATGCTAATCTGTCTCTAACAACTATACCTATGCAGTTTCCCCGTGATAACATTTACACTGCATACACATCCTAATCTAGCTCGGTACTTGATTTATTTAACAAACAGTCCTTCCAATGATAAATTGTTGCCCCTGTGTATGTGGGGTCACCATCAAAATGTAAACGGCGATGCAGAAATTGATTTTTATCAGTCTGCAGGAAATAGAAAACCGAGTCAATAATGTTACGTGCATTTTTATATCTGAAAAATAAATATTAACTTTAGACCTCTCATCAGAACTGTTTCTTTAATCTTATTTTTGACTTCAACGCAAGAATAAAAAAAGAAGATGCAATCATTCTGTGTCGTGATAGATGATTTTCCGTGAGTTTTATATTGTAGTGAAAGAGGCTTCATATTAGAAACATAGAAACATAGAAAATAGGTGCAGGAGTAGTCCATTCGGCCCTTCGAGCCTGCACCGCCATTCAATATGATCATAGCTGATCATCCAACTCAGTATCCTGTACCTGCCTTCTCTCCATACCCCCTGATCCCTTTAGCCACAAGGGCCACATCTAACTCCCTCTTAAATATAACCAATGAACTGGCCTCAACTACCTTCTGTGGCGGAGAATTCCACAGATTCACCACTGTCCAACCCCTTAAGAATTCTGTAAGTTTCTATAAGATCCCCCCTCAAGCCGAGTCTATCCAGTCTTTCTTCATGTGAAAGTCCTGACATCCGAGGAATCAGTCTGGTGAACCTTCTCTGTACTCCCTCTATGGCCAGAAGGTCCAAGTTGTCCTACAACTTTAGGCTGTGCACGCCACACGAAAGAAGAAGAAGAAGGCAAGAATGTCCGGATATCGTAGCGGATATTGTAGCGGATATCAATGGATATTTTTAAGGCAGGGGTAGATAGATTCTTGATTGGTAAGGGTGTCAGGGATTACGGGAAGAAGGCAGGAGAATGGGGTTAAGAGGAAAAGATAGATCAACCTTGAAGGAATGGCGGTGTAGATTTGACGGACTGAGTGGCCTAATTCTACTCCCATCACTCTGAGGTTTGTGTGGAAGGAGAGTAGCGGGATATTCCCGCTGTACCCTTGTTGCTGCTTTACCCCGACAGAACGGGACATGGTTAAAATTGATTCTCCTTCTCTTCATCCCTCAGCTGTCCAGAGTGGGATTAGTGGAGACTGCTGGCTTTAATTGCTTCAAGCCTTTCAGTTGGCCCTCATCCCCCCCCCTCTCCTCCCTTCTTCTGATTTAGCTTTGTTCCTCAACAAAAGCTGCATCTGCACTAACGAACACATCATTATTGCCAAAGCTCGGACATTGCTCTGAATTATACGTTGCCGAATAACTGAAATGCACCCAACCTCTCACTCACTAATTGATCAGAAGGCTGCGGCTTCTTAGCCTTTGTTAGTCATGTTTGTTTATGGATTCGGGGCGGTGGGGGTGGTTCGAAGAGTGAAATTAAATATTTTTAGGATATATTTTTAGAGTTGTTTTACCCATTCAGAGCAAGGTTCTAGTGAAGTGGTGCTGAGTTAATACTAGCGTATGAGGAGGCTGAGTTATATTTGGTCTGCCACCAACAGTTTTCACAGACATAAAACAATTGGAAAGTAATAAAGAACTTGCTTTTACACAACGCCTCAGATCATAAATTGTTGCCATTATAATCTAAGAGGAATATATTTGGTCTTTCGCATAAAAGTTCAGCTCAAGGATATTTTGAACAAACTGGACTGTCAACACTTTTGTTCAAAGAAAGGTTGATTTCCATACTTTCTGAAAATAACTACTTAAACTTACTTTGCAAAGCAAAATGCAAAAACAGGACTATTATCTACTGAGATCTGGCTTTCGCTATCATGCTCTATTTATTGTCTTTCTTGTTTCAAATACATTTTTGAATAAATCAAGATTAGGTATGTCATCTGGTGAACATTTTTGATTTAAGCACATTGTTCCTTCAAACCTGTTACTTTCCTAGAATTTACTCCGGGTAACAGCTGCAATCCTTCTCAGTTACACGCTGGTGATTATCTTGACAAAAGAAGCATTTTTCCCCATTCTCAACTCTCTTACCGTGAAAAGAATTTTGGACTATTATGTTGCTTCCTACCTGACCTTATATAATAGTTATCTTGCCCGGCACTATCGACCTTCAGCAGAAAGCCAAGCATACTCTTAGGATTTTCAGAAGCATAAAAAAAATAGTTTTTGCAGGTTACCATTTAGGTTATTGTGAAATACTTTGATTTTGATTCGACACTAAGATTGGTTTGGAATGGGATGTCCAACATAAAGCATAATTTTCACAAGTTCAATGATTTGGTTTAAAACAGTTGGACCGCTTGGGAAAAATTAGAAACCTTTTGTACTCCTTGATTCAAGAGGATGTAATGACATCGTTTGACTATGTTGGAAATTCTCCTGATATCCTGGATGACAATTCTCACTCAACCAAACTGCTCAAAAATAAAACGGTGGCGCAGCGGTAGAGTTTTCTGCCTCATGGCGCCAGTGACCTGGGTTCGATCCTGACTACGGGTGCTGTCTGTACGGAGTTTGTACGTTCTCCCCGTAAACTGCGTGGATTGGCTCCGGTTGAGTTCCTCCCACACTCCAAAGGCGTACAGGCTTGCTGGTTAATTGGCTCGGTAAAATTGTAAGTTGTCAATAACCTCAAATTCATGGGCGTGCATATCTCCGAAGATCTTTCCTGGACCCAGCACACCGATGCAATTATAAAGAAGGCACATCAGCGACTCTACTTCCTGAGAAGATTACGGAGATTCGGCATGTCGAAGAGGATTCTCCTAAACTTCTACAGGTGCACGGTAGAGAACATTCTGACTGGTCGCATCGTGGCCTGGTTCGGCAACTTGAACGTCCAGCAGCGAAAAAGACTGCAAAAAGTTGTGACCACTGCCCAGTCCAACACCGGCTTTGACCTCCCCACCGTCGAAGGAATCTATCGTAGTCACTGCCTCAAAAAGGCAGCCAAAATCATCAAGGACCCACACCATCCTGGCCATGCACTCATTTCACCACTGCCATCGGGAAGAAGGTACAGGAGCCTGAAAACTGTCACGTCCAAGTTCAGGAACAGCTTCTTCCCTGCATTAACAACGAATGACAATAAAACACTCTTGACTTTACTCTTGGCTCTTGTCTTGACTTGTGTGTGTGACATAGCGTTAGTGTGTGGGGATCACTGGTCGGCCCAGACTCGCTGGAAGGAAGGGTCTGTTTGCGCAGTTTGCTTGGATAGAAGCTTTAACTACATTTTGAAAGAATCACGTGGTGCAGTCAAAAGCAAAATATAATGAAAATGCTGGAAATCTGAAATAAAAGCAAAAAAATTGGAATATACGAACGTCAGGTAATATTGGTTGAGACGGAAATAAATATAACCTTTCAAGTCAACGACACTTTATCAGGACTACACTGAGTAAAAAATCACATTGATGTGATCAGTTTTGTCGGCACCATTGTGCCAGTTCAGGTCAGTTTATTGTCACGTGTACCGAGGTACAGCGAAAAGCTTTTGTCGCGTGCTAACCAGTCAGTGGAAAGGCTTTACATGAGAACAATCGAGCCATTCACAGTGTACAGATACATGACAAGGGAATAACGTTTAGTGCAAGTTAAAGCCAGTACAGTCTTATCAGTCTGAAGAAGGGTTTCGGCCCAAAACATTGCCTATTTCCTTCGCTCCATAGATGCTGCCTCACCCGCTGAGTTTCTCCAGCATTTTTGTCTACAGTCTTATCAAAGATAGTCCGAGTGTCACCATTGAAGTAGTAGTTCAGCACTGCTCTGTAGTTGTGGTAGGATGGTTCAGTTGCCTGATAACAGCTGGGAGGAAACTGGCCCTGAACCTGGAGGTGTGCGTTTTCACACTTCTGTGCCCGATGGGAGAGGGGAGAAGAGGGAGTTTCCAGAGTGTGACTCATCCTTGATTTTGCTGCTGGCCTTGCCGAGGCAGCGTGAGGTATCGATTGAATCAGTGGAAGGGAAGTTGGTTTGTGTGGTGGTCTGGGCTGCGTCCACAATTCGCTGCAATTTCCTGCGGCCCTGAATCACAATGGTTACTAATGGCGTCGTCTGCCATTTATGTTTTAATCATAACCGGTGGCCGCACGACCACATTGGTTTTGAACCCAGGTATCAGGTGGGATATCTGTTCCATCACCTGGCATTCAAAGTATCAAAGCAACATATACATCAGAAGCAAAAGAAAGGCTCTGACTCTGCATACAAACTAGCAGGATTGGAAGGTTGCGGGCGCGTATTAGGCTCGTATCTTTTATCGAAATTGACAGTTAATTACAAACCCTTTCCATTTCATCCTGGTTATTTCAATTAGAACGGTAATTTGCCTGCAAATCAAAATGTTTTTGAGGTGAGAATCTGAGACGTGTGGGAAGAGAATTAGTTTAAGGCAGAAGGTTAAAAAAAACAACCTTGCACAGATGGCACATGACATTCATTGGAACATAACCAATAGGGGTAGAGAAGAAATCGCCACATGTATATGCTGTAGAAACACAACTATTAAATCTTAAAAAGTCTCAAGCAACAATATCCCAAATATATCAGCAGATGATAAACCTAATGTGGTTTAACCATAAATATGAAACAAGAATGACCAAATAAAACATGATAAATTATTTTTTATAAAATGATTATTTTTGCAAATAAAGCGTTTTGTGTGTTTCAGTGAGGTAAAGGTGAATTTAAGGAGGATGAATTACTCTCCACTTTAATGGGAAGTAATATAGAAAATCTTCATTTAAAAAAAATAAATAAAGAACTCAATAGATCTTTTTGGCTCAATCTATTGAGTGCACTACATCAGTTCAACAAGATGATAACAGCAATCATCAGAGTAAGAACAAGATAAGGGCCTAGCTCTGAATCATGTTACACTTGAAAGCTGGTTACAGCGAACATTGAATTTTCTCAATTTTCTCAATTCTGTTAACCCTTGCTGTCTCCTCCCCTTCCCACCTCTCCCTCAGCCCTCGGGCCCTGGCATTCCCTCTCTCTCTATCTCTCCCCCAACCTAGTCGCACTAGCTTCTCATTTTCACACCACAAACAGCTTACAATGGCTTTTCCAATCCAGTCTGGGGAAGGGTCTTGACCCGAGGCGTTTGCCTATCTCCTTCGCTCCTTAGATGCTGCTGCACCCGCTGAGTTTCTCCAGCCTTTTGTGTACCCTCGATTCTCCAGCATCTGCAGTTCCTTCTTTAACAGCTTACAATGGCTTGTTCCCTTTATCATCGATACTTTTTTGCATATCTTTCATTCATTGTTCTTCATCTCTCCACATCACCGTCTATATCCCTCGTTTCCCTGATCCCTGACCAGTCTGAAGAAGGGTCTCGACCCGAAACGTCGCCTATCTCCTTCGCTCCTTAGATGCTGCTGCACCCGCTGAGTTTCTCCAGCCTTTTGTGTACAGTGAACTAAAGATAGGTCAATCATACCTATCCATTCTCTCAGGTCTCTTTAGTTGCCTGACCCGCAGAGTTACTCCAGCATTTTGTGTCTACCTTCGATTTAAACCAGCATCTGCAGTTCTTTCCTCCACTCTTTAGTTCATGTACAGCCTGGGCCTCGATCGCTACCAATGAATTTCCAATTTTCTTTCAGTACTGTACAATACAACTTGCAATGACTCAAAGTCTAAGCTCCAAACTAAAAACTAAACTATGCACCAAAAGACTACAAAAAGTAGTAAACACTGCCCAGTCCATCATTGGCTCCGACCTCCCTTCCATCGAGGGGATCTATCGCAGTCGCTGCCTCAAAAAGGCTGGCAGCATCATCAAGGACCCACACCATCCTGGCCACACACTCATCTCCCCGCTACCTTCAGGTAGAAGGTACAGGAGCCTGAAGACTGCAACGTCCAGGTTCAGGAATTGCTACTTCCCCACAGCCATCAGGCTATTAAACTTGGCTCGGACAAAACTCTGAACATTAATAGCCCATTATCTGTTTATTTGCACTTTATCAGTTTATTTAATCATGTGTGTATATATTTATATAATGGTATATGAACACACTAATCTGTTCTGTATTCATGCTGTCTATGTTCTGTTGTGCTGAAGCAAAGCAAGAATTTTATTGTCCTATCAGCGACACACGACAATAAACTCTCTTGAATCTTGAATCTTGGAACTGGTCGTTCATTCTAATTGATTTACGCTAGTGTTTATCCTCTCCAAGACTTTTCTTACTCTGTTCTTCATCTCAACCGATGAGTCCCTCTTGTTAGTTAACTTACTCCTGCGTATTTAGCCTTTAACCCATTGACCCATCTGTGGAGCGAGGGAATGGGTGACGTTTTGGGTTCAGACGAAGGGTCGCGACCCAGAGTCACCCATTCCTTCTCTCCAGAGATGCCACTTGTTCCGCTGAGCGACTTCAGCATTTTGTCTCTATCTGCTGCATGAAACAAGGTCCTGAAAACAGTCTTTTGATTAAACTACTCCATTAGCTTGATACACCGTCATTAGTGATTGTGGTGTTATAGAGTCATACAGCATGGAAACAGGCCCATTGGTGAAACTTGCCACAATGGCAAACATGTCCCATCTTCACTAGTCCTATCTGCCTGCGCTTGGACCATACCCCTTAAAACCTGTCCTATCCATGTACCTATCTAAATATGTCTTAAACGTTGTGATAGTTCCTGCCGCAGGTACCTCCTCCGGCAGCTCATTCCATACGCCCACCGCCCTTTGTGTGAAAAAGTTACCCCTCAGGTTCGTATGAAATCTTTCCCCCCCTCACCTTAAACCGATGTTTTCTTGCTTGGATATAAGTATCTTGTCCGGAAATATTACAATCTGGTTTGGGAATTGCTCTGCCCAGGACAGGAAGGCTCTGCAGAGAGTAGTGCGTTCGGCTGAACGCACTATGGGAACTTCTCTCGCCCCTCTGGAGGAACTATACATCAGGTGCAACTCCAGAGCCAATAAGATAATGGGAGACCCCTTCCACCCCTGCAACGGACTGTTCCAGCTGCTGCGGTCAGGCAAACGCCTCCGTTGCCACGCTGTGAGAACGGAACTTACTGTACCACAATACTGCCCACAATAATTAATATGGAAAAGAACATGTGATTCTGTTTGTAGTTTGTTGGTTGTTTGTTTGTTTTTTTGCACAAAGTCCGCGAGCATTGCCACTTTTCATTTCACTGCACATCCCGTATGTGTATGTGACGAATAAACTTGACTTGGCTTGACTTGTAATGGCCACATGTGAGTGTGCCCGTGTTATTGGTAATCAGGAGTTGATTTCCCCAGCTGATTTTTTTATTTTCCTTTTCTTAGACCAAAAATGGTGGTCACACCTAATTGGCATCACCAAACTGCATTCATATTGTTATTATTTTTTTTAAATATTTTTATTTATTAGAGGTAAATACATCAGTGTACATCACATATATATTGTTACAATCATTGTACCCCATAATTTTATGGCTTTTAAAGAAAAAGAATAGAAAGAAATAGAGTGAAGTGGTTGAAAAGAGTTGTGAAAGTGAAAGTGCGTGCCAAAGGGGAGAGAAAATAAACAAACCCTTGGTCATAGAAACATAGAAACATAGAAACATAGAAATTAGGTGCAGGAGTAGGCCATTCAGCCCTTCGAGCCTGCACCGCCATTCAATATGATCATGGCTGATCATCCAACTCAGTATCCCGTACCTGCCTTCTCTCCATACCCTCTGATCCCCTTAGCCACAAGGGCCACATCCAACTCACTCTTAAATATAGCAAATAAACAAACCCTTGGTCAAAGAATTAGAGAAAGGGGATTAAGAGATAGACCCTAGCAAAGAAGAAGAAAAAAGAAAGAGAGACAAAGAGAAAAAAATTATTATATATATCTCGCAAAAGGAATCCACCAACTCCACCCCCTACCAAGGCCCGAGGTACTCCTGCACCCTATCTGCCAGTGTCAAGAAGCCAGCATCAAGAAGCTACTATAGCGCATTCATTCATCTTGTGTACAAAAATTCAAAGATTTTGGATTGAAATCTTTGAAATTTTCACAAAACTGTTTAAAATAAAAATGACACCAAAGCCAGAATGGATTATTTTCGGGATGACAGAATTAAATGTGTATCAAAAGAATCTATTTGATTACGGCTTAATAATAGGAGAAAAGCTAATCTTAAAATTCTGGAAATATGCTCCTATACCAACATTAAATATGTGGATTTCAACTATGTTTGAAACATTACATCTGGAAGATATCAGACTCCGCCTGACAGGAAAATCAGATCGCTTCTATCAGACGTGGTCTGTACTTATAGAATTGCTACAAAGATAGTGTGCATTCATATTATGAACATCAGATTTTCTTGTCAGCAGAGCCAATTTACCATATTAACTAGTTATTAAACCATCAGGAGAACTACTTTGCAAATGTTGTTTCTGGATGTTTCTTCATGTCCCTATCTGAATGTGAAATCAAGATTTTTATAAAGGACACTTAGAAATGTCTTTGTTTTAAAAAGAATAGGGCAACAGTGGCTCTTCTGTCATCTTGAGTTTAGAACTGGGAATTTATCCTGAGGCAAAACATTGTACGATCTTATTCAGACTGTCAGGGTAATGAACAGTTTGGATGTATTTCTGGAAGGTTTCTTCCATGAACTCTTCCATCCATTTGCCTCACACAGCCAAAGAGCCAACATTTTCTCAGTAATTTTGTAATAAACAAAACTTTCACATGAAATAATTTATTTCCTGGATTCTTACAGCAGGCTCCATGAGATAATAACCTCAAACTTGTTCATTTGAACACGTTCAAGGCAGGAAACATGTTCCCGATGTTGGGGGAGTCCAGAACCAGGGGCCACACAGTTTAAGAATAAGGAGTAAGCCATTTAGAACAGAGACGAGGAAACACTTTTTCTCATAGAGAGTGGTGAGTCTGTGGAATCCTCTGCCTCAGAGGGCGGTGGAGGCCGGTTCTCTGGATGCTTTCAAGAGAGTGTAAGATAGGGCTGTTCTTCTTCTTCTGTCGTGTGGCGTGCACAGCCTAAAGTTGTTGGACAGCTTGTTCTATTTGATCTTCCGTTTGTGCACGTCGAGTTGATTGAATTAGTCGAAACAGGGCGGACCACGTGAAGGTTGCAATCTTCCACCCCAATAGGGCTCTTAAAAATAGCGGAGTCAGGGGATATGGGGAGAAGGCAGGAACAGGGTACTGATTGGCGATGATAAGCCATGATCACATTGAATGGCAATGGTGGCTCGAAGGGCCGAATGGCCTACTCCTGCACCTATTGTCTATTGTCTATTGTCTATTTACTCGGTGCAGTTGCCCCTGACTTCCCGGGAATTAACCTGGTGAAGGTTGTTGGATTTGCAGTGGAATGGAGACATGAGCCTGCAGATGCTGGAGCAATAAACAAACTGCTGGAGGGATTCAACGGGTCAGGCAACATCCATGGAAGGAAATGAACAGTTTTAGCAGAGTCGAGACCGGGAGTTGGTTCAATGATGTTTATTACGAACAGTAACAAAGAACAACGCGAGTCCATCAGACAGCTAAATAAACGATGCTGCAACCACAAGTGTGAAGCTCGGCTGAATGAAAATGACAGAAAGCGCGCAAAACCCGCTAGACGCGCCCACGTGACTGGGGTAGCCAACCCGAGGCTACACAGTCAACATTTCAGGTCTGAAGAAGGGTCCTGACCGTAAACGTTGCCTGTGCATTTACCTTTACGGATGCTGCCTGGCCTGCTGAGTTCCTCCAGCACTTTGATGTTTAGTTTGACTCACAACTTGATGGCTCACATTTACGTGCCACCATACGGTGACATTGAACATAGAACAGTGCAGCATAGGAATGGGCCCTTCGGCCCACTGTGTTTGTGCTGAACATGATGCCAAGTTAAACTGATCTCATCTGCCTGTACTTGGTACATATCCCTCCATTCCCTGTATTTCCATCACCCTATACAAATGCCACTATCATATCTGCCTCCAGTGTATTCATTACTACAGAGCTCCAGGTTAAAGTAGACTATTATCTGAATGGTGGCCGATTAGGAAAAGGGGAGATGCAGCGAGACATGGGTGTCATGGTACACCAGTCATTGAAAGTAGGCATGCAGGTGCAGCAGGCAGTGAAGAAAGCGAATGGTATGTTGGCATTCATAGCAAAAGGATTTGAGTACAAGAGCAGGGAGGCTCTACTGCAGCTGTACAGGGTCTTGGTGAGGCCACACCTGGAGTATTGCGTACAGTTTTGGTCTCCTAATCTGAGGAAGGACATTCTTGCCACAGAGGGAGTACAGAGAAGGTTCACCAGACTGATTCCTGGGATGGCAGGTCTTCCATATGAAGAAAGACTGGATAGACTCGGCTTTGACTCGCTGGAAGTTAGAAAATTGAGGGGGGATCTTATAGAGATTTGCAAAATTCTTAAGGGGTTGGACAGGCTAGATGCAGGAAGATTGTTCCCGATGTTGGGGAAGTCCGGGACAAGGGGTCACAGTTTAAGGATAAGAGGGAAGTCTTCTCACCGAGATGAGAAAATCATTTTTCACACAGAGAGTGGTGAATCTGTGGAATTCACTGCCACAGAATGTAGTTGAGGCCAGTTCATTGGCTATATTTAAGAGGGAGTTAGATGTGGCTCTTGTGGCTAAAGGGATCAGGGGGTATGGAGAGAAGGCAGGTACAGGATACTGAGTTGGATGATCAGCCATGATCATATTGAATGGCGGTGCAGGCTCGAAGGGCCGAATGGCCTACTCCTGCACCTATTTTATATGTTTCTATGTTTCTATGTTAAAGCCCTGTCCCATAGGGATAAAAGTCAAAGTGTAATCCCAAATCATACCTTCATCTGATACGGAACCACCATTTTATGAAACCTTTATAAACTACTGAGATTTGCTTTGATATGCAAATTTAAATAACAATTAGGCCATCCACTTTGTATTTTACCTTGAACAGACAAACAAAGTTTTCTTAAACTTGTCTTTTAGAAATTATGTTTTAATTCGTGCTGTCTCGTATCCTTTGTAGATTCAAAATGGTACCCAAAGTTGAAGTCCTTTCTGAAATGCTCTCATGGCTTTGCATCCCATTCCCCCTGTGCAGCTGAACTGTGCTAAGATGCTGGTCAGATTCTGTTCTGCAGCATTTTTTTTAATTTCCCTGGCTGAGGGTGGGGAGAACAGCAAGCTTGAGCAATCATATTGTGACAGGGTCGTAAACAGCATCCCAACATTGGACTCAGGAGGCAAAATGGCTGCTTGTGCTCCTGGGCTTTTGCCGTGTATGAGAGCAAACTGGAATGATTCATTTTGAATGCAAGCTGACAGCTCACGTTGCATTATCACTGCATAGATTAGCGATGTTCCTCCTGGCAGACGATCGGTTTAGTTGAGAGAAACAGGCCCTTCGGCCCACCGAGTCCGAACTGACCAGCGATCCCTGCACACTAACAACTATCCCAAACACTAGGGGCAATTTACAATGTTACCGAAGCCAATTAACCTACAAACCTGTACGTCTTTGGAATATGGGAGGAAATCGGACCACCCGGAGAGAATGTAGAAACTCTGTGCAAACAGCACCCGCAGTCAGGATCAAACATGGGTCTCTGGCGCTGTAAGGCAGCAACTCTACTGCTGTGCCACCGTGCTGCCCTGTGCAACATTCTTTTCACATTTGTGGAGGGAATAGATAGATGATGCTTCAAGTCACGACCCTTTTTCGGACTGAAGGCTCCCGACCTGAAACGTCGTCTGGGCCACTGACCCACTGAGTTTCTTTGTTTAAGAAAGAACTTCAGATGCTGGAAAAATCGAAGGTAGACAAAAATGCTGGAAAAACTCAGCGGGGAATGAAATTTTTGGAATTTTTACAAAACTATTTAACACAAAATTGAACCCCAATATCGAATTGCATCAATGGAAGAGGGAAGTAAACTAACTATATTCCAAGAAGCTTTTCTTAATTATGGTCTAATAACAGCGAAAAAACTTATACTTAAATTTTGGAAAAACGCACCTACGCCAACATTCAAAATGTGGATCTCAAACATGTCTGAAACGCTACATCTTGAAGAAATGAGATTCCTCTTACTAGGCAAAGTAGACCAATTCTTAAAGATTTGGTCTCCGTTTATCAACTTTTTACAAGCATATGGTGCAACATAACATAACCTTAGAAATTAAATGGTTTAGAACTGGGTGACGGATGGGTAAAAATATGAGATAGGTAGATCTCTCCTCTCTTTTTTTTAGTTTTTCCTTTTCTTTCAATCTTTTAACTTCTCATCTCTGTCCTTTATTTCTTTTGTTTTCTGTTTCTACTCGCTTGTCTATCTATTCCGACACTCTTTATTTCTTTTTTCTCTCACTGTTCTTTTATTATTGAACCAAAAGTATGAAGTTGTACAAGAATGAAAATATGTATTTATGTATATTAAAAAAAAAAGAAACTCAGCGGGTGAGGCAGCATCTATGGAGCGAAGGAAATAGGCAATGTTTCGGGTCGAGACCCTTCAGACTTTAGCACCTTGTGCTTTTCTCTAGATCCCTGCATCCCCACATTTTTGTGTCTCTGTCATTTTACATTTGGTTGGCTAGATCTACTGAAAAAAGCCACTGTTTATATATTATGGTAGACAAAAGTGCTGGAGAAACTCAGCGGGTGCGGCAGCATCTACGGAGCGAAGGAAATAGGCAACGTTTCAGGCTCGAAACCCTTCTTCAGAACCCTGTTTATATTTTATGCCTGTTTTAAATAAGTTTGAATTTTACAGCCAACCTCATGTTTAACATCTCTGCAGCTTCCTTGTAACAAACCCCAGTTATTTTCCCTGACGACTGATAATATCAGATGTATATTGTGTCTCCTGTAAAATCAATACTTTCTGCTATGTTCATGGCCACATTAAGAAATTAGTAATGGTTCTTTGACCGTCACACTAACAGATAGGTGAATGCATTAGATACACAATCCTGATATTAAATAGGGGCGAGTAAACGTAACTAATGGTCAGAATTTGCCTCTGTTTGATCTCAGTGAGGTAACGTGATTACAATACTATTAGCTCTGCAGCTAAAAGAAGCACTGTCTGTGGAGTAAGGTTTAGTAATTATGGAAACACCTCAGCCCTTCCTAAGTAACATGAAAAACAAGAAAATTTGACCCTTATGCCCCTGTCCCACTTAGGAAACCTCTGGAGACTTTGCGTCCCACACAAGGTTTCCGTGCGGTTCCCGGAGGTTTTTGTCAGTCTCCCTAATGGTCGAAAGTGGTCTCCATTTTAAAAATCGGTAATTTTTTAGTCGAAGCCGGTTGCGATGCTAGTTGAAGGTGGTTGTCGGAGGACAAAAACCTCCAGGAACTGCACGGAAACCTTGGGTGGGGCATAATGTCTCCAGGGGTTTCCGTTCAGGTTTCCTAAGTGTGACAGGGGCATAAGGGTCTCGACCAGAAATGTAACCCATTCTTTTTCTCCGGAGATGTTGTCTGACCCACTGAGTTACTCCAGCATTTTGTGTCTATCTTTGGTGTAAACCAGCATCAGTAGTTCTTTCCTATACCCTTCATTTTATCACTGGTCCAAATTCTATCTTGGCTTTTAAAGGATTTGACCTCCTTAGCATTCTGGGGCATGGAATTCCACAGTGTTACATCTCTTTGAGAGAAGAAATTCTTCCCCAACTTAAATGGGTTCCCCGATATTCTGAGACGATGATCTCGAGAGGAAACATTGTTTCAACATTTACCCCATCGCACCTCCAAGGATTCTCATGTTTTAATATTTCACCTCTCATTAAACTGTACAGAGCCAACTTGTTTAATCTTCCCTCAAGACAATCCCTCTATATCTTTCTGTCGAGATTTTCCCAACCTGATATCCAGAATCACCTGTCCATTTCCTTCCATAGATGTTAACATAGAAACATAGAAAATAGGTGCAGGAGTAGGCCATTCGGCCCTTCGAGCCTGCACCGCCATTCAATATGATCATGGCTGATCATCCAACTCAGTATCCTGTACCTGCCTTCTCTCCATACCCCCTGATCCCTTTAGCCACAAGGGCCACATCTAACTCCCTCTTAAATATAGCCAATGAACTGGCCTCAACTACTTTCTGTGGCAGAGAATTCCACAGATTCACCACTCTCTGTGTTGCACCAGGTTTCTTCAGCAGTGTGTTTGGGGAATAAGATTCTAGTCTCTTGTGTCTCTTCCTTATCTGGGATCATCTAAATAAACTTTCATGTTGCCCCCAAAATCAGCCATGATCACATTGAATGGCGGTGCTGGCTTGAAGGGCCAAATGGCCTACTTCTGCACCTATTGTCTATTGTCAATGATATTGTGTCTTTCCTTGAATAAGGGAACCAATTCAGGACTCGAGATGGTCTCACAATAATCTTGTACTGTAGAAGTAATACATACTTTCTTTTATACTTTAATTAAAAGTCGGCCCTTCTGATTACCTGTTGCATCTGTGCTTCAGGGGTGAAGGCCCCTAAATTCTCAGGAACTACAGTTTGTTTTGGCCACCATGTTATAGGAAAGATGTGGTCAAGCTGGAAAGGGTGCAGTGAAGATTTACGAGGATGTTGCCCGGACTTGAGGGGTCTGAGCTATAGGGAGAGGTTGAACAGGCTGGGACGTTATTCCTTGGAGCGCAGGAGGATGAGGGTGACCTTATAGAGGTGTATAAAATCATGAGGGGAATAGTTCGGGTAAATGCTTTGCCCAGAGTAGGGAATGGAGAACCTTTGGTTTAAGGTGAGGGGATAAAAGATTTAATAGGAACCTGAGGGGTAACTTTTTTTACACAAGGGTGTTGGGTGTATGGAACGAGCTGCCGGAGGTAGTTGAGGCAGGGACTATTGCACCATTTAAGAAACATTTAGACAGGTACACAGATAGGACAGGTTTGGAGGGCCAAACACAGGCAGGTGGGACTAGTGTAGATGGGGCATGTTGGTCGGCGTGGGCAGGTTGGTTTCCAGGCTGTATGCCACTATGACTCTAGTTATCAATAGCAGCATGCAAACCAATGGTGTGTCAAGCATTTGGCTGGAAACTTAGTCTTTTAAATGTTTTTGCTTCAGAAACTTTAAACTTCTTTTTATCTCTACTTTCCAAATATGACGGATTTCAAATTCTCACATAATTGACCCTGAACGCACCAATTTCATTCTAATTATACCCATTTTGTCTAGTTAATAGTCCTTCACCTATGGTGGCCCATTTTAAAACCAGACTGAGCAGCAGTTGCCTGCATTTACATGATGCCTTTTAATGGTCTAAAAATCCCAAGGGATTTGTGCAAATCAACTTGAAAGTCTCCTGTGAGTGCCAACTGTAAGAATCCAGTTTGTAGTGGCATTGACTTACAGAACTAAACTGACTCTAATTTGATACTTTCACTCATATGATTAGCCTCAATGGGCGATGGAAACGTATTATACAGTTGCTGAATTGAGGTCAGAACTAGGACACAGTGTTGAAGTAAAGGGGAGAATATTTTAAAATGCATCTTGCTCAGTGGTGTTGGGACCACCACGGAGGGAGTTTAATGGGCCCGTCTCACTTACCCAACTTTTTTGGCGACTTGCCGGCACCCGTCATAGGTCATTGAAGGCTGCTGAAAAATTTCAACATGTTGAAGATCCAGCGGCGACCAGAACAAGATACGACTCTTTGGACTCTTTCGCTGCCTCAAAAAGGCTGGCAGCGTCACCAAGGACCCACACCACCCTGGCCGCACACTCATCTCCCCGCTACCTTCGGGTAGAAGGTACAGGAGCCTGAAGCCTGCAACGTCCAGGTTCAGGAATAGCTACTTCCCCACAGCCATCAGGCAATTAAACGTGGCTCGGACAAAACTCTGATAACTAATAACCCATTATCTGTTTATTTGCACTTTATCAGTTTATTTATTCATGTGTGTATATATTTATATAATGGTATATGGACACACTGATCTGCTCTGTAGTCAATGCCTACTATGTTCTGTTGTGCTGAAGCAAAGCAAGAATTTCATTGTCCTACCAGGAACACACGACAATAAACTCTCTTGAATCTTGAATCTTGAATCTTGACTACTCACGGCCGTGCAGACTTCACCCCGCAACATGTCCCCTGTATAGTCGTGAGTCGTCTCCTCAGTCACTCAAAGAATCGTAGCGTCTTTCTGGTCGCCGCTGGATTTTCAACATGTTGAGAATTTTCGGCGACCTGCAACGACCTATGGCGTGTGCTGGCAGTGGCCGAAAAAGTCGCGTAAGTGGGACAGGCCCAAACTTGGAATGTCCTTGCCCTGGACTGATTAACAAGACAGTGGAGAGGGAGTATTACTCATTCGGTCGTAAGGTCAGATGTGATAGGAGCAGAATTAGGCCATTTGGCCCATCAAGTCTACTCCGCCATTTAATCATGGCTGATCTATCTCTCATTCCTAACCGCATTCTCCTACCTTTTCCCCATAATCCCTGACACCTGTACTAAGCAGAGCTTTATTCTGTACCTAAGCAGGTTTTTCTTTTGGCCTTTACCCTTCTCACCCATTTTGAGCGTGGAGAGGATGTTCCCACTAGTGGGCGAGTAGGACCAGAGACAATGGCCTCAGAATAAAAGGACGTGCCTTTACAGAGGAGTTGAGGAAGAATTTCTGTAGTCAGAGGGTGGCGAATCTGCGCAATTCATTGCCACAGATGGCTGTGGAGGCCAAGTCAATGGATATTTTTAAGGTGGAGATTGATACTTGATTAGTAAGGGTGTTAAGGGTTTTGGGGAGAAGGCAGGAGAACGGGATTGAGTGGGAAAGATAGATCAGCCATGATTGAATGGCGGGGTAGACTAGATGGGCTGAATGGTCTTATTTTGCTCCTAAGAACTTATGAGTGTTTTGATTTATTTTTTGTTTTTAAAGTGCCTTCATTAAAATATCCACACAAGAAAAAATAGACTTGTCTTAATTGACAAACCGGATTTATTTGCTAGAATATCATAGAATCATAGACAATAGGTGCAGGAGGAGGCCATTCGGCCCTTCGAGCCTGCACCGCCATTCAATATGATCATGGCTGATCATCCAACTCAGTATCCCGTACCTGCCTTCTCTCCATACCCCCTGATCCCTTTAGCCACAAGGGCCACATATAACTCCCTCTTAAATATAGCCAATGAACTGGCCTCAACTACTTTTCTGTGGCAGAGAATTCCACAGACTATATGGACAATACAGTCTCCATTTATTGATTTTCTGAAAGGGTAACTTGGTCCAGCACGGAAACTTGACTGAAACTTGAATCCAGGATTGGATGAATAGTTACACTTTATAATCTACGGACCTATCTCCAAAATTGTATTATTGGTAATTTATCCTATTTTATTATTCTGTCTCTCCCGCCCTTCTTTCTATCTATATAAAAAAAAAAACAAATAGAAGCTGTGTTAATATGTAAATGATAAACGAGGATCCCAGCTATTTTGATAGCAGGGATCCCAGCTATTAACAATATGTAATTGATAAACAAATTGTGTTTTGACTACGATATGTATTTGCTTCTAATAAAAATATTATTTAAACAATATATATATATATCCACACAAGATAAATTAAAATTTACTTCGGAGTCACGTGAGTGACTACGTGAAGACCCCGTCCAGCACGCATGCGCGACATTAGCGTTCATGCAGTGCACCGCGACGAACGGGAGTTCAAGGCGCTCCCGCTACAAATTGAAAAGTCGGGCCGACAGGTAAGCCGTGTGTCTTTCTCTCTGTGGTCTTGTGTTCCAGGAAGAATGAGCAAGGCCCGAGGAAAGAAGTCTGCAGCTCGCCCCCGTTCGTCCTCCGTTGAGGAATGCTCTTTGGAGGGGGGGCAAGAGGCGGCGGTTATAACTACCGAGCCGAGCCCAGCACCGCTAGTGCTGCCTGAGCAGCGGGCTGGAGGTACCTGCAGCCGGAACCGGGCGGTAGTGTCCGACGTTTCGGATGAAGATGCCTTACCGCTCGAGAGCACAGGCAGCCGCCTAAGCCGCATGGAACGGCTTATGGAGCAATTGCTCCAGCGAGATCTGCTGAGAGAGCAGCAGCAGCCTCGCCAAGGGAGTTCAGGCACTCCCGCAGTGCCTTTTACGGCACTGGCCATTGCTTCACCTTCCTTTGAAGGCAGCATTGGCGACCAGGTCTGGGCTGGTCAAGAAGAGGGGTCACTGGCTGAAGATATCGGGAGTACGCAGGGTGTACAGGAACAGGAAGAGCTGCTGGGTGTGGTCAACCGCTACGTGGCCATTCCACAAGCGGGTCGGCCATTAGAGCCGAAACTTGCAGCCAGCATTAACCACCTGTCCTCTAAACCCCTACAAGAACAAGTGGTCAATGAGGCTCTTCAACTATATACAGCCCCAGGAAATTGTACATCTTTGAATGTACCTGCTGTCAATAGCCAAATTTGGGGACATTTGGGGCAGAACATCAGAAACCTGGAGTTGAAGCTCCAGAAGATCCTTAAATTCCTGACTGCAGGAATAACATCTTATGCTCGGTCCATTGATGGTGCGGACATCTCCACAAATCAGCAAGACACATTAGCTCTGCTGTGCACCACTCAATATGAAATAAATAATTTGCGAAAGGAGATTATCAAGCCTGCCCTCAACCCTAAATTTGCGGGACTTTGCAAAACACCGGGGTCAGAACCTCCTATTCTGCTCTTTGGGAAAGACCTTCCAAAAAAGGTGAAAGACCTGGAAGAAGAATCCAAGACCTTTGGTCTCGTGAGGGCAGGTTTGGGACCGAGCAGACCCAACAAACCCAGGCGGCAGTACCCCATGGCGTCCACCAGTCGTCGACCACACTATGGGACTGGTGAAAGCTCGGGGTCCGCAACCATTCCCCGTAAGCCTTTTTTAGGCCAGGGCCCAGAGCGGACCCCATGGAAAATGCGCCACCCCCAACAACATCGAGATCAACATCAACCCTCTACAGCCCAGCAGACGCCTCATCACCCAGCGAAGAGGCAGAAGAAGCACCAATAACCATGGAGGTAGGTGGGTCTGGTTCCTCTCAGCATATGTGCAGTAGGGGCTCTGTACTAACAGGGGGGAGATTGCACTTGTTTTTGGATGCATGGGAATCCATCACTAATGACAAGTATATACTCAGCAGCGTTCATGGCTACAAAATTGACTTTGTCCATAAAAATTTTCCACCAGTTCAGCATATACCCAAAAGGGTATTCACCCTCTCAGTCAAGGAGAAACAAGAGGGTCAAGCTGAACTGATAAGGTTACAAGCTAAAGGTGTCATTGAAAGAACAAAACATGAACCTTTGGAATTTGTGTCTAATATTTTCACTAAAATCAAAAAAGATGGTGGACGACGCATCATCATTGACTTAACTACTTTGAACAAGTCTGTCAGGTATATACATTTCAAGATGGATACTTTTGAAACAGCCAGACTATTGGTTTCTAGAGGGTACTTTCTAGCAAGCATTGATTTAAAAGATGCCTACTACTCAGTACCCATACACAAGGACCATCGAAAAATATTTAAAATTTATCTGGATGAAACAGCTATGGCAATATAAAGCCTTACCAAATGGGCTAACCTCTGCTCCAAGGTTGTTCACTAAAATCTTAAAACCTGCCTTGGCATTATTGAGGAAACAAAAGCATATAGTCATGGCGTATTTAGACGGCATTTTAATAGTAGGGAAAACCTTGGAGACAGCCATTCTGGCAGTCGCAGCCACCAAACGTTTGTTTGAAACTTTGGGGTTTGTCATACATCCAGAAAAATCCAATCTTACACCGTCCACTGCCATGGACTATCTTGGATTTACGATAGATACTGTTCGCATGATTGTAACTCTGCCGAAGGGGGAAAGCATCAGAATTGACGCTATCATGCAACAAACTCATGAATAAACATCAGCCAACCATACGGGAAGTAGCTAGAGTTATTGGCAAAATGGTAGCAGCTTTCCCAGCTGTACAATTTGGGCCTTTGCACTATCAAAATTTGCAAAGAGCTAAAGTGCATGCACTAAAGCAAAACTCAGGTCACTTTGACCGAGCTATGAGTTTAACTGCTGAATCCATTCCAGAGTTACAATGGTGGGCAAGGAACGTAAGACTCAGCTCCAGTCCCATAATGATCACCAACCCAGTATTAACCATTCAAACGGATGCCAGTGCTTTGGGCTGGGGAGCAACTAACATGCAATCCAGCACAGGGGGCAGATGGAGTAAATTTGAATCATCTTGCCTACAGACACGGGGTATCAACTATTTAGAAATGTTGGGTGCGTTTTATGGGTTAAAAGCATATTCATGTAATACGCATCATGCACATGTCCGGTTGCAACTAGATAATACCACGGTGGTGGCTTATATCAATCACATGGGTGGTGTAAAGTCGATATCGTGTGACAATTTGGCCAACCTAATCTGGCAATGGTGTGTTGAAAGGCATATTTGGTTATCAGCAACTTACCTACCAGGTAAGCAAAATACAGTGGCAGACACCAGGTCACGTAGATTTAATGATAACATCGAATGGATGTTAAATCCCAAAGTGTTTGCTGAAATTACAAAGCAATATGGCACACCAGATATCGATCTATTTGCATCCAGGCTGAATCACCAGGTACCAAACGTATGTCGCTTGGGAACCAGACCCTGAGGCAGCAGCAGTTGATGCATTCTCGCTGCATTGGGGGAAAATGTTCTTTTATGCTTTTCCTCCCTTCTGCCTCATCAGTCGGGTATTACGCAAGATTCAATTGGATTCCGCTTCGGGAATCTTGATAATACCTGACTGGCCTACACAGCCATGGTTCCCAGTGGCTTTCGACATGGCTGTTGAAACACCGTTGGAATTCCCCAGCAGTCGACAGTTATTAATCCACCCAGTGTCAGGCATTAGTCACCCGTGCCATGACAGAGTCAATCTCCTGGCTTGCAGATTCTAAAAGACCTCTACTGGGCCTGGGACTGTCTGAGGACGCCATCAACATGATGACCGCATCTCACCGGGAGTCCACCAGGAGACAATACCTGACCAATATAAGAAAATGGGAACGGTATTGCTCCAAAACAGGAACTACCTACACTACAGCTACAGCCACCAGTGTTGTGGAGTTTCTGCTTGGATTACATCGGGAAGGACTCAGCTACAGCGCCATTAATACAGCCAGGAGTGCGTTGTCAGCTTATTTGGTTCCAGCAGCAGGACAACTGACTTTGGGGTCCCATCCACTAGTGGTCAAAATCATGAGGGGCATTTTTAACACCAATCCCCCTAGGCCTAGGTACACTCAGATCTGGGATGTCAGCATAGTACTGACGTACCTTAGGGGATGGCCACCACCCAGGTCACTTACTCTGGAACAACTTACACTGAAATCAGTCATGCTCATGGCTCTAGTGTCAGCTCAAAGGGTACAGTCCCTCCACCTTCTGAGGCTGGACAGCATGACAGAGTCATTGGACTGTATCACATTTCACGTTCAGGGGCTGGTCAAACAAACTAGACCAGGTACCACGCCTCCAGTTATGGAGTTCCGGGCATATTCACCTGACCCACGGTTGTGTGCCAAGACCCATCTCGCCAACTACATAGACACAACATATAACTTAAGAGGGAGAGAAAAAGCCTTATGGATAAGCCACAAGAAGCCTCATGGTCAGGTGACGAGCCAAACCATTTCAAGGTGGCTCAAGCAGGTGCTTAAGTCCGCGGGAGTCGACACTAATGTGTACAAATCTCATTCCACCAGGGCTGCATCTACGTCGGCGGCTAGGCGAATGGATGTGCCTATGGACCATATTCTGGCCAGAGCAGGATGGTCCTCGGAAAGAACTTTCCAAAGGTTTTATAATAAGCCGCTGGCGGAGCCTGCTACATTTGCAGACAGAATTTTAGAGTCTGCAGATAATATTTAATTTAAGCCCGGGGGAGCTCTCTGTTTTTTGTTGTTATTAATAAACCTTTTTTGTTCACAAACAGGTTATTGTTGATTGTATAACATGCTTCCTCCCTCTAAGGTCTTCAGGCAGTGAGTGAAGCATGAGCTGGTACACGGTTCGGATTCACAGAGCTTTGAAGTCTTCACGTAGTCACTCACGTGACTCCGAAGTAAAATAGTAAGATTAAATGAGAACTTACCAGTTCGAAGTTTGATCTGTATTTTATGAGGAGTTACGATGAGGGATTACGTGCCCTCCGCTCCCACCCTCTATTATACAGATCAACTGGTAATTAAGTTCTTATTTTTTCTTTACTATATTTATTTCAATTGTTGTGTTTTCTGTGAATCCACACCGCTGCTTTGAAGAAATGTCGCGCATGCGTGCTGGACGGGGTCTTCACGTAATCCCTCATCGTAACTCCTCATAAAATACAGATCAAACTTCGAACTGGTAAGTTCTCATTTAATCTTACAAGATATATTAAAATGTCCTCCATGTTCATGGTATATGATGGCGTCTGCAGGGCCCTCTGGTTTTCAGTGAGATGACAGGGCGACCTTTTGTAGAAACATACAAATGTAACTTCAGAAGAGGGGTTGACATTTGTCACAGACTCCCTGGACCTGTCCATGACAACTCTCACATAACCTAAAATCAGACCGACAAGGCAGTCTCCCGAACAAGCACTATCACCATCTGCACAGAGTGGCCAGAAATATGGGCTGTGGGATTGAACTGCAACCAGAATCTGAGGAGCAGCTTCGTCAATACTCAACAGAGACTGCAACCTATAACCATTGTGTACATAAAACTGGTCTTGGAAGAGGGGACGACAATCAGAGTTAAGGGCCTGTCCCACTTTCCCGAGTTATTCACAAATTCTCCCGAGTTATTCACGAATTCTCCCGAGTTATTCACGAATTATCCCGAGTTTTCAAACTCGCGGAATGTTCGTAACGAGTCCGTAGGAGTCCGTGGATATATCGTAGCGGCTTGTTATGCCAGCCTTAGGTACTCGGGGTTATTTTTTTACTTGTGGACATTTTTCATCAGGATGGAAAACACGTCCCGACTTGCCTGAAGCCCCGAGTACCTACGGCTGGCATAACGAGCCGCTGCGGTATATCCACGGCCTCCTCCAGACTCGTTACGAACATTCTGCGAGTTTGAAAAATTGTGAATAACTCGGGAAAGTGGGACATGCCATTTAGATGGTTCTCTATGCTGCACATGGCTTGTGAGCATTTGATGGTACAGTGTATGCTCACATGGCCTAGGGGCATTTGATGAACATTGTGGAAAGTGGTTTACTCTGTACTTACTGCTTTCTTTGTCAGATGAAGGAGAATTTCATGACATACTGCCGACTATCATTTTTTTTCTGAATCCCACTGCCTCTGCACCAGTAGTGTACGATACACAGTAACATACTGTTTATTGTAAGAAGGAACTGCCGATGCTGGAAAAAACGAAGGTAGATAAAAATGCTGGAGAAACTCAGCGAGTGAGGCAGCATCTATGGAAACACAGAAACATAGAAACATAGAAAATAGGTGCAGGAGGAGGCCATTTGGCCCTTCGAGCCAGCACCGCCATTCATTGTGATCACGGCTGATCGTCCCCAATCAATAACCCGTGCCTGCCTTCTCCCCATATCCCTTGACTCCACTCGCCGCTAGAGCTCTATCTAACTCTCGCTTAAATCCATCCAGTGACTTGGCCTCCACTGCCCTCTGTGGCAGGGAATTCCACAAATTCACAACTCTCTGGGTGAAAAAGTTTCAGTCTTAGATGACCTCCCGTTTATTCTAAGACTGTGGCCCCTGGTTCTGGACTCGCCCAACATTGGGAACATTTTTCCTGCATCTAGCTTGTCCAGTCCTTTTAAAATTTTATATGTTTCTATAAGATCCCCCCTTCTTCTTGAGGGTCTTGACCCAAAACGTCACCTATTTCCTTCACTCCATGGATGCTGCCTCCACCCGCTGAGTTTCTCCAGCATCTTTGTCCACCTACTGTTTAGTTTAGTTTTATGATACAGCATCTGAAAAGGCCCTTCGGCCCCCCAACTCCGCGCCATCCACCGATCTCCGCATACTAGCGCTGTCCCACTCATTCTAGGGGGACAATTTACAATTTTTACTAAGCCAATTTGTCTGCAAACCTGTACATCTTTGGAGTGTGGGAGGAAACCAGAGAACCCAGAGAAAACCCACGCAGGTCACGGGGAGAATGTACAAACTCCATACGGACAGCACCCACAGTCAGGATTGAAACCGGGTCTCTGGCGCTGTAATGCCCCTGTCCCACTTAGGAAACCTGAACGGAAACCTCTGGAGACTTTGCGCCCCACCCAAGGTTTCCGTGCGGTTCCCGGAGGTTTTTGTCCTCCGGCAACCACCTTCAACTATCACAACCGGCTTCGACTAAAAAATTACCGATTTTTAAAACGGAAACCACTTTCGACCATTAGGAAGACTGACAGAAACCTCCGGGAGCCGCACGGACACCTTGGGTGAGGCGCAAAGTCTCCAGAGGTTTCCGTTCAGGATTCCTAAGTGGGACGGGGGCATTATGCAACAACTCTACGGCTGCGCCACCGTGTTTAAACCATAAAATACTTGTGTCACGGTTTTGGGTGGAAATTATTGACTTGGAGACTGGAGCAGAATTTGCTTTATGAGTTTAATCTCTCGCAATAACATTCTTGATTAAGATTATAAATTAGATCCATTCTTTTCTCATTATAGCATAATGGTTAAACCAAACAGCAAGAATGATAAGAAACTAGGTTACTGCTATCTGGAGAGTAGTTTATTGCAATCTAAATATAGGTCTGTGGCGATGAAAGATTGAAAGTGAAATTCCCTTTTCTTTCATCAAAATGTATTTATTATTTCATGTTTTCATTTATTTTCCTCCCTATTTGTGTCTCCCTGGAGCACACATCTGAAAGGATGGACAGGCAAACTCTGCAAGAAAGCGATTGCCACACACCTGTGCTTAGAGCTGCCAAACTTCCCACGGATGTGTTTAGTACTCTTGCAGGCACCAGAAAGATAATTCTGAGCTTGGGCAGTTTACAACCCAGCGGTATGAATCTTGATTTCTCTAGCTTCGCACTTGTATCCCCTCGCTCTCCCTCCCTCCCCCACCCTAGTCGCCGCACTAGTTTCACTGTCCTCCCGTGGTATTCAACTGTCTGTATCACTTGTTGCCACCCAGCCCACAGCCAACAATGGCCCATTGTGGGCTCCGCTTTTCCTTGATTATCATTGTCTTCCATTCATTTGTCCTAAACACCATGTCTATCTCTCGTTCCCCTTTCCCCTGATTCTCAGTCTGAAGAAGGGTCTCGACCCGAAACATTACAATAGACAATAGACAATAGGTGCAGGAGTAGGCCATTCGGCCCTTCGAGCCAGCACCGCCATTCAATGTGATCATGGTGATCAACCCCAATCAGTACCCCGGGGGTTTCTGCCTCCTCCCTGGGATGGCGGGACTGTCATATGAGGAAAGATTGAAAAGACTATGCTTGTATTCACTGGTGTTTAGGATGAGGGGGAATCTTATAGAAGCATATAAAATTATAAAAGGACTGGACAAGCTAGATGCAGGAAAAATGTTCCCAATGTTGGGCGAATCCAGAACACAGGGGCCACAGTCTTAGAATAAAGGGGAGGTCATTTAAGACTGAGGTGAGAAAAAACTTTTTCACCCAGAGAGTTGTGAAATTATGGAATTCCCTGCCACAGAGGGCAGTGGAGGCCAAATCACTGGATGGATTCAAGAGAGAGTTGGATGGAGCTCTACGGACTAGTGGAGTCAAGGGATATGGGGAGTAGGCAGGCACGAGTTATTGATTGGGGACGATCAGCCATGATCACAATGAATGGCGGTTCTGGCTCGAAGGGCCGAATGGCCTCCTCCTGCACCTATTTTCTATGTTTCTATGTTTCTATATCCCCTGACTCCGCTATCTTTAAGAGCCCTATCTAGCTCTCTCTTGAAAGTATCCAGAGAACCGGCCTCCACCTCCCTCTGAGGCAGGGACTTCCACAGATTCACAATTCTCTGTGTGAAGATGTGTTTCCTCATCTCCGTTCTAAATAGCTTACCCCTTATTTTTAACCTGAGATGCTGCCTGACCTACTGAGTTACACCAGGTTTTTGTGCCTGTCTTCAGTATAAACCAGCATCTGCAGTTCCTCCCTACAGAAAATTCTGAGTGTGAGGAATCTCATCTTCTCCACATTATGACATAACTGATAGAGGTCCCATGTCCGAAGCCTTGAGTTAGTCAAAGGATCAGATGGCTTGTTAGGCATTATCTTTCAATTTTACATTCCAATATTTTCCTCTCCTCAAGCAGTTGTTGAAATTTCAGCGCACAAAACCAGATCCCACAATCCCACGATTCACGATCCATGTTTATGTTTGCTGTGCCTCAACTTCTTAGTCATAGAGTGATACGGCGTGGAAACAGATCTAACTTGCCCAACATGTCCCAGCTACACCAGTCCCAACTGCCTGCATTGGGCCCATGTCGCTCAAAACCTGTCTGTCCTATCCATGTATCTGTCCAACTGTTTCTTAAATTTTGAGATAGTCCCAGCCTCAACTACCTCCTCTGGCAGCTCGGTCCATACACCCACCACCCTTTGTGTGTAAAAGCTACCCCTCAGGTTCCTATTAAATATTTTCCCCTTCACCTTTAACCTATGTCCTCTGTTCCTCGATTCACCTACTCTGGGTAAGAGACTCTGGGCATCTACCCGATCTATTCCTCTCATGATTTTATACACCTCTATAAGATCCCCCCTCTTCTCTTCATCCTATCCTTCTTAGTCTAATGGGGGGGGGGGGGGGGGGGGGGTTAGTTTCTCGGGGGACGTCACAGAGGAGCTAATGCTCTTTTGGTAGCCTAACCAAAGACTAGGGGGGTACACAAAAAGCTGGAGAAACTCAGCGGGTGCAGCAGCATCTAAGGAGCGAAGGAGATAGGCGACGTTTCGGGTCGAGACCCTTCTTCAGAGTACTCCACAAAGACTAGGGGGCATCGCTTTCAGGTGAAAAGGAGATGTGGGGTGAAACTGTGTACAGTTTTGGTCTCCTAATCTGAGGAAAGACATTCTTGCCATAGAGGGAGTACAGAGAAGGTTCACCAGACTGATTCCTGGGATGGCAGGACTTTCATATGAAAAAAGACTGGATAGACTTGGCTTGTACTCGCTAGAATTTAGAAGATTGGCCCTTCGAGCCTGCACCGCCATTCAGTATGATCAAGGCTGATCATCCAGCTCAGTATCCCGTACCTGCCTTCTCTCCATACCCCTTGATTCCCTTAGCCACAAGGGCCACATCTAACTCCCTCTTAAATATAGCCAATGAACTGGCCTCAACAACCTTCTGTGGCAGAAAATTCCACAGATTCACCACTCTCTGTGTGAAAAATGTTTTTCTCATCTCGGTCCTAAAAGACTTCCCCCTTATCCTTAAACTGTGACCCCTTGTTCTGGACTTCCCCAACATCGGGAACAATCTTCCTGCATCTAGCCTGTCCAACTCCTTAAGAATTTTGTAAGTTTCTATAAGATCCCCCCTCAATCTTCTAAATTCAAGCGAGTACAAGCCGAGTCTATCCAGTCTTTCTTCATATGAAAATCCTGCCATCCCAGGAATCAGTCTGGTGAACCTTCTCTGTACTCCCTCTATGGCAAGAATGTCTTTTCTCAGATTAGGAAAGATCTTTGATGAGGCTTAGCAGCAAAAAAATCACCTACGAATGGACAGTGCTGATATAAAGGCCACTGAAAAGAATCCAGTTAAGCCAAATCAACATAGCGATACAATTAGCAATTGGATTGGATTCATAAGCAGTGCAGGGAGTGAAGCTAATTATTTATGATGCCCGCACTCCTTTCTTCAAATTTTATCCAGAAATGATCAGGCACTATTTATCGGCCGCTTCCACTGATGCTGTAAGCATTCTTCACGTACACAATAGAACTGAAGGATTTCTGGTGGGCGGAATGAGGCGATGGGAAGAAATACCCAGCTGCAATTGAGCTGCAGACGATCACACTGCACAAAACACGATCTTTCTTTGTAATTGGCAATCTCTCCAATGTTTACTAATTCATTTTTATCCCCTGCTCGTATATAATGCATCTGAAATTTAAAACTGAATGATTTGGAGCCCCAGGAAGTTAGCAGAACTCGAGAGCCACCAGTACCTGGAGCTCAAACAAAAAATCATCCTGAATATATTTGTTAATTTTGAAGTTTATCTGCTGGTGTGATTTCTGCATGTTCCGCCAGAATTGGCTGCAAGCATATCAACTGCTTTGCGTCTCATCTCACAAAGATATGGCTTGTATTGAAATGTGATGAAAGAATCCTATTGAGTTTTTCATGGAAGACTATGTATGTTCCCTCGCTTGTTTTGTCAGCAACTTCTGGCATCGGGAATTATCTGCGCCTCACTGGACAGTTCAGGAACTGAAATCAGGGAGAAATATTGGAAAGTGGTAATTAATTGTTTGTTGGATGTCTTGAAGAGCTATAAACGGGGTTATGAGGAGAGGGATTAGGAGGGAGAGATAGATCAGCCATGATTCTTCTTCTTCTTGCGTATGGCGTGCACAGCCTAAAGTTGCAGGACAACTTGTTCTATTTGATCTTATTTGATTGTGCACGCCGGGTAGATTGCATTCGTGGAAACAGGGCGGACCTCGTGAAGGTTGCAATCTCCCACCCCAACGTATAAAATTATAAAATGACAGAACAAATTATATGCAGGAAAAATGTTCCCAATGTTGGGGGAGTCCAGAACCAAGGGCCACAGTCTAAGAATAAAGAGGAGGCCATTTAAAACTGTGATGAGAAAAAACGTTTTTCACCCAGAAAGCTGTGAATCTGTGGAATTCTCTGCCACAGAAGACACAGTGGAGGCTGGTTCACTGGATGAATTTAAAAGAGAGTTAGTTAGAGCTCTAGGGACTGGCGGAATCAAGGGATATGGGGAGAAGGCAGGCACGGGTTAGTGATTGTGGATGATCAGCCATGATCACAATGAATGGCGGTGCAGCCTCGAAGGGCCTCCTCCTGCACCTATTTTCTATGTTTCTATGTTCCTAAGATCATTTTTATGAGATATTGTGAAGAGGTGTGATCGAGGCTACACAAACAGGAATTCTTGAGTGCAAAACTTGAGAGAGACGGATATAATAGGACCCGCAGGGACGCAGACTCCACCAAAGACTGGCAGTAACATATATTGTCGTGTTAATTCGGTTTACCAATGAAAACTGATCTCTATGTTTCAAGAAATTGGTTAAAGTGACTGCAAATCAGGGTTTGTGTTTGATGTTAGATGATGCTAGATGTTTGAGGTCTGATGTTTGTGGTTGATGTTTTATGATGTTAGAGAAAAAAATGATCTGGCCTGTGGCAAAGTCTTTAGGCTGCTGAATTATGTCAGCATTATACGCAGTTCTCAGTGCAACACTCTGTACCTTGTCCCCAGCTGTTACATCTGATAGATCCTGTGAACTGTGAACCCAAGGCTATGGCTCGTTTCAAAGATATAAATATGATTAAAAAACTGCAATCGCTGTCTTTCACAATCGTTTGCACCACAAGGGATGGCCAGACATTTTCCGGTTCCCTTTCCCGTCTTTATCTCTGAGATTTTCTCAACTTTGCTCTTCGCCTGTTCACAGACCTGCTTCACGGCAGGTTTTACATCTGTGCGGTTCTCTGCTTGGCAGTGTGAATTACAGCTGAATATATAAACATAGAAAATAGGTGCAGGAGTAGGCCGTTCGGCCCTTCGAGCCTGCACCGCCATTCAATATGATCATGGCTGATCATCCAACTCAGTATCCTGTACCTGCCTTCTCTCCATACCCCCTGATCCCTTTAGCCACAAGGGCCGCATCTAACTCCCTCTTAAATATAGGCAATGAACTGGCCTCAACTACCTTCTGTGGCAGAGAATTCCAGAGACTTATCACTCTCTGTGTGAAAAATGTTTTCCTCATCTCAGTCCTAAAGAAATTCCTCCTTTTCCTTAAACTGTGATCCCTTGTTCTGGACCTCCCCAACATCGGGAACAATCTTCCTGCATCTAGCCTGTCCAACCCCTGAATAATTTTGTAAGTTTCTATAAGATCCCCCCTCAATCTTCAAAATTCTAGTGAATACAAGCCGAGTCTATCCAGTCTTTCCTCATATGAAAGTCCTGCCATTCCAGGAATCAGTCTGGTGAACCTTCTCTGTACTCCCTCTATGGCAAGAATGTCTTTCCTCAGATTAGGAGACCAAAACTGTACGCAATACTCCAGGTGTGGTCTCACAAAAACCCTGTACATCTGCAGTAGAACCTCCCTGCTCCTATACTCAAATCCTTTTGCTATGAATGCTATGTGGAATTGCTATGTGGAATTGGTGGGCAGGCCTGCACCGCATGAAATAATATTCTAATTCATTTTGCTTCAATGTACAACGTTCCCTTGGATGTTTTTTTAAAATTAAGAAATACAAATGTAAGAAACAAAAGAATAAACAATAAGCAAATCTTGAATATTTGACTAATGGGCCTGTCCCACTTAGGCGATTTTTTTGGGCGACTATAGTCTGCAAAAGTTTGTTGAAAATTATTTGGTGACAGTGGCGACAATTTTTGCTGCTGTAGGTTATCATATGTTGTTGTAGATGTTGTAGGTTGTCGTAGGTGAATTC
Organism: Okamejei kenojei; assembly: GCA_035221665.1. Taxonomy (NCBI): domain Eukaryota; kingdom Metazoa; phylum Chordata; class Chondrichthyes; order Rajiformes; family Rajidae; genus Okamejei; species Okamejei kenojei. The sequence goes on from CM069173.1 coordinate 2,492,745, forward strand.
CATTAAAACTAGTCCCTGGCAGTTGCCTAAGTGGGACAGGCCTATAAACCTTCTTCTTCTTCCCCTTCTTCTTCTTGCGAATGAAACATAAACGAAAGGAATAGTTGGATCTCAAGCCGGGTGTTGAGCAGCCAGGTTGTTGTCTCTGTTGGCGTCAATGTCTGCCAGGTCCTGACGGAGCTGCATTTGGTGGGTGGTAGAGCGGGCACCCAGATGTGACTTGGTTGGCTGCCTGTTGTTCTGCTCCGCATTCACCGGCTGGGCTCTGGCAGAGCCCCCCGTCTCCACACCCTGGCATCGACACGCCCAGCTCCAGTACCAAGTCTGTTGAGCTTCACCCATGCTCCTCTGGGGAGGTCAGACCCCGGACAGCTTTTATCTGGTGAAGAGATGTAGCTGTGTAATGGAGATGAGGTTGCCTTCCAATCCCGTGACCGCTTGGTGGCTATCCAGTCCATAGAAACATAGAAATATAGAAAATAGGTGCAGGAGTAGGCCATTCGGCCCTTTGAGCCTGCACCGCCATTCAATATGATCATGGCTGATCATCCAACTCAGTATCCTGTACCTGCCTTTTCCCCATACCCCCTGATCCCTTTAGCCACAAGGGCCACATCTAACTCCCTCTTAAATATAGCCAATGAACTGACCTCAACTACCTTCTGTGGCAGAGAATTCCACAGATTCACCACTCTCTGTGTGAAAAATGTTTTTCTCATCTCGGTCCTAAAAGACTTCCCCCTTATCCTTAATTCTAAAGGGGACCTCGGGTTGCTGGGGAGGTGTGGGATCGGAAGAGATACTAAGTTGAGAAAATAAAGAAGAGATCTGAATGAGGTGTTCAAAATGTTGACTTTTTTTTCGAATGTATGAATGGAAAGCTGTTCATAGTGGCAAATGCTTGGAGGGAACACATTGAATATGATTGGCATGAGGACAGAGACAAGAGATGTTAATTAGGAATGAGCTACCCAAATGTGCAGGGGAAACATATTCAATAAGACATCACAGAATCAAGGTTGATAAATACTCTGTCATTCCTCCTGCTCTCCGACTCTAGGACCACGTTTTAACTCAAACTAGCTATCAACGAGCCCACAGCCAAAGATGGACCATTCCCTCGATCATCGTTCCTTTTTCACCAATCTTTCATTAATTTGTTCTATATCTCTCCACCACCGTCCATATCTCAAGACAAGTCAAGTTAAGTTTATTCGTCACATACACATACAAGATGTGCAGTGAAATGAAAAGTGGCAATGCTTGTGGATTTGTGCAAAAAAACTACAGAACAGAATGGAACAGAATTGCATATTCACATATTACATATTTGTGGGAGGAAAGAAGAAAAAAGTAGCAATTTTAAAAAGACTCCACACAACAGAAAATTGGTCCAGTAAAGATATTTTCGTCACATACACATACGGGATGTGCAGTGAAATGAAAAGTGGCAATGCTCGCGGACTTTGTGCAAAAAACAAACAAACAACCAAGAAACTACAAACAGAATCACATGTTCTTTTCCATATTAATTATTGTGGGCAGTATTGTGGTACAGTAAATTAGTAGAGTTAGTCCCTGGTGAGATAGGTGCTTACAGTCTGAATGGCCTCTGGGAAGAAACTCCTTCTCATCCTCTCCGTTCTCACAGCATGGCAACGGAGGCGTTTGCCTGACCGCAGCAGCTGGAACAGTCCGTTGCAGGGGTGGAAGGGGTCTCCCATTATCTTATTGGCTCTGGAGTTGCACCTTCTGATGTATAGTTCCTGCAGGGGGACGAGTGTAGTTCCCAACGCACTACTCTCTGCAGAGCCTTCTTGTCCTGGGCAGAGCAGTTCCCAAACCAAATCGTGATGTTGCCAGACAAGATGCTTTCCACAGCCGCTGAGTAGAAGTAGTTTCCCTCTTGTTTCCCTTTCCCTGAGTCTCGGTCTGAAGAAGGGTCTCAACGCGAAACGTCTCTTCCTTCTCTCCAGAGATGCTGCCTGACCTGCTGAGTTACTCCAGCTTTTTGGGTCTATCTATAATAGACTGAATAGCTTCCTCCTGTGTGTACCACTTTATAATTGCTAGTATGCCTTTGTGAAGGCCTTTGTTACTGTACAATGTCAGAAGAGGTGATTGTGCCAGATGTAGCCATTCCACAAAATATATTAGCAATGAACTTGGCACAGAATGTATTTTCTATTTCCATTTTCTCTCTGGCAAAGAGTAATGTGATTCCCTTGTCCAGCTGACTAAACAGTGCTTAAGAGCATACAGGGATGGGAATTTGCCATGACCTTCTTGCACCTATTTCACAGGTTGGATAATATATTTTGTTTACCCGCATTGCATCTTATTGCTGAATGCGATGAGGTTTGCGATTATTGATAATACCAGCAAGATATGTTTTTGTTTCTTTTAGTTAACTCTCTAATAATTTATTCTGATCTCCATCCCGCAGTCTTGCAGTTCATATTGAATAGCCAGGGAGGCACAGTGGTGCAGTGGTAGAGTTGCTGCCTTACAATAGACAATAGGTGCAGGAGTAGGCCATTCGGCCCTTCTAGCCAGCACCGCCATTCAATGTGATCATGGCTGATCATCCACAATCAGTACCCAGTTCCTGCCTTCTCCCCATATCCCCTGACTCTGCTATCTTTCGGAGCTCTAACACTCTCTTGAAAGCATCCAGAGAATTGGCCTCCACCGCCCTTTGAGGCAGAGAATTCCACAGACTCACAACTCTCTGTGAGTTTTTCCTCATCTCCATTCTAAATGACTTACCCCTTATTCTTAAACCGTGGCTCCTGGTTCTGGACTCCCCCAACATCAGGAACATGTTTCCAAACCCTAAATATTCTTAAATGTTTCAATAAGATCCCCTCTCATCCTTCTAAATTCCAGAGTATACAAGCAGAGTCGCTCCATTCTATCAACATATGACAGTCCCGCCATCCCGGGAATTAACCTGGTGAACTTAGGCTGCACTCCCTCAACAGCAAGAATGTCCTTCCTCAAATTTGGAGACCAAAACTGCACACAATACTCCAGGTGTGGTCTCTTCGGATCCTGTTCAACAGCAGAAGGACCTCTTTGCTCCTATACTCAAGTCCGTCTGTTATGAAGGCCAACATGCCATTCTCCAGAGACTGAGACCTGAGTTTGGTTCTGATTACAGGTACTGTCTGTGCAGAGTTTGTACATTCTCCCTGTTACTATGTGAGGTTTCTCCGGGTGCTCCAGTTCACTTCCAAAGACGTGCATGTTTGTAGGTTAATTGGCTTCTACAAATTGCCCCTCATATGTAGGATGTGAAAGTGGGTTAACAAAACTAGAGTACCGGTGATTGCTGGTCAGCGCGGGCTCGTTAGGTTTCCATGCTGTACCTCTAAGCTAAACCTAAACTAATCTAAACCTAAGATAGACACAAAATGCTGGAGTAACTCAGCGGGGCAGACAGTCTCTCTGGCGAAATGGAATGGGTGACATTTCGGGTGGAGGTCCTTCTTCAGACTGTGAGTCAGAGAAGAGGAAGTTACAGATACAAGAGATATAGAAGGTATCTTATAGAGATATATAGAGATAATGATTGAAAGTTCTTGCCATAGAGGGAGTACAGAGAAGGTTCACCAGACTGATTCCTGGGATGGCAGGACTTTCATATGAAGAAAGACTGGATAGACTCGGCTTGTACGCGCTGGAATTTAGAAGATTGAGGGGGGATCTTATAGAGACTTACAAAATTCTTAAGGGGTTGGACAGGCTAGATGCAGGAAGATTGGTCCCGATGTTGGGGATGTCAAGAACAAGGGGTCGCAGTTTAAGGATGGGGGAAGTCTTTTAGGACCGAGATGAGAAAATCATTTTTCACACAGAGAGTGGTGAATCTGTGGAATTCTCTGCCACAGAAGGTAGTTGAGGCCAGTTCATTGGCTATATTTAAGAGGGAGTTAGATGTGGCCCTTGTGGCTAAAGGGATCAGGGGGTATGGAGAGAAGGCAGGTACAGGATACTGAGTTGGATGATCAGCCATGATCATATTGAATGGCAGTGCAGGCTCGAAGGGCCGAATGGCCTACTCCTGCACCTTATTTCTATGTTTCTAAGATATGCAAAAAGCCACAATGATCAAAGACAGACACAAAATGCTGGAGTAACTCAGCGGGACAGCCAGCATCTCTGGAGAGAAGGAATGGGTGACGTTTCGGGTTGAGACCCTTCTTCAGACTGAGAGTTGGGGGAATGGGAAACGAGAGATGTAGGCGGAAAGATAAGGAAGAAATTAATGAATTTTATACAAAAAAGTAACGATGATAAAGGAAACAGGCCATTGTTAGTTGTTTGTGTGGTGAAAATGAGAAGCTGGTGTGACTTGGGTGGGGGAGGGATAGAGAGGGAGAGAATGCCGGGGCTACCTGAAGTGAGAGAAATCAATATTCATATCACTGCCCAAGCGAAATGTGAGATGCTGTCCAAGGAAATGTGGAGCCCACAATGGTCCATTGTTGGCAGTGGGGTGGGTGATAGCGAGTTCTACAGACAGTGAAACTCTATAGGATGACAATGAAACTGGTACCTAATTTAGACGTTTGAACTGACTTTAAACTTCTGAATTTTGAACCTACATTTGACTTGGTTTATAGTCCAAAGAGTCAGGGCTAATGTTGTTCCCATGTAAAGGGAACTAATATATCATGGTCTTGTTAATGCTTCTCATTTCGCATCCTGACCTATTTCTTGCTACAGGATTAGGCTTTATTGCAATGCTTGAATAAACATTTTATTTTAACACCACAGCTGATGTCCGTGGACGGCTGGTTGTCATGCAGTAATTTGTTAATAGCCAGTATTACAATTGTCACAATGGGAGTAATTATCAGCTTGTGATCAGTCAGGAGAATTTCTCTGATAGCCATGCTATCTGAAACGATTTGCATGCATGATCAAAACATCAAACACCTTACGGATATATACACCTTCTGTCACCGTTACAAATTGTCTTGCTGCGACTATGGCGCCCGTTTGGTGGTGAGTAGTCGTCCAAAGAATCGCACCTTTTTCTGGTGGCCGCTGGATTTTCAGCATGATGAAAACTTTCGGCAACCTGCTGCAACTATGACGGGTGCCGGCAAGTCGCCAAAAAAATCGCGTAAGTGGGACAGGCCCTTACCCCTTTTCCTGCAGCTGCAGACTCTTAAGGGCCTGTCCCAGTTTCGCGACCTTGGCTCGCAAATTACGTGACCTCGTGGTCACTTGAGGCGTACGGGCACCGTATATGGCCACGCGGGGCCGGTCCCACTTAGAAGCGCGGAGTTGTGCGGGGCTGGTCCCGACATCGCGCGGGGCTCCGAAATTCTGGCAGTGGCGTTACGGCCTGTCGGCACGCAGGCGCATTGCGGTCGTACGCAGCGTCTTGACGGCGTTTGCCTAGCGCGTGGCGTTGTGCGATGACGTCACCACCCAGCGTGGCGTTGCGTGCTGACGTCACCGCCCAACGCCGAGCGACGCCCGAATTCAGTCGGCCCGCCTCCTGCCCAGCTGATTGGTAACCATGACGCAAATGACGTCACGCGCGAATTTAGCGCGTACTTAGCGCGTGGCGTTGCGCGTGAACTCCGCTTCCGTTTGGTCGCGACAAACGCACACAATCGCATGCAAGTGAGACAGGCCCTTTACTGTAAAAATGCTCCATGCATACTGGTTGCCTTTAAGTACCTAGAATTGAACATCTCATCTGGTGGGTATACTAAGCAAAGTAACGCCACTGAGTCAGAATGTCTGAGGCTCAACATGCAATCCATTTGAGCACAAAAGCTTAGGGAAATTACTGTATTTGAAAGGATGGATTGCACTATTATGGAAGACTCCTGCAGATTAGATATTATGCCTTGCCCATGAGTTTACCTTCCTGAAAAATACTATGACATCAAATAAAGTGGAGCGGAGGAATTCTCTCTGGGATCCTGGCCAATGCGTATTCCTTGATCATCATTATCTGATCATAAACCTTGCCGTGCACAAGTTGGCTGCCACTGCATCATAGTGACTTCTTTAAAAATCATTTTATTCTCTGTGAAATACTTTTAGACCCCGTCCTGCAACCATCAAAAATGCTCCACAATAGAATGTTTAATGTTCTTTACCCATCAATGCATCAGGATGCATAGGATGTTTAAGAAGGAACTGCAGATGCTGGAAAATCGAAGGTAGACAAAAGTGCTGGAGAAACTCAGCGGGTGCAGCAGCATCTATGGAGCGAAGGAAATAGGCAACGTTTCGGGCCAAAACCCTTCTTCAAGCTGGAAAGGGTACAGAGAAGATTTACAAGATGTTGCCAGGGCCAGAGGGTGTGAGCTACAGGGAGAGGTTGAGCAGGCTGGGACTCTATTCCTTGGAGCGCAGGAGGATGAGGGGTGATCTTATATAGGCGTATAAAATCATTAGAGGAATAGATTGGGTGGATGCACAGTCTCTTGCCCAGACTAGGTGAATTGAGGACCGGAGGACATAGGTTCAAGGTGAAGGGGAAAAGATTTAATAGGAATCTGAGGGGTAACTCTTTCACACACAGAGTGGTGGGTGTATGGTACGAGCTGCCAGAGGAGGTAGTTGTGGCTGGGACTATCGCAACATTTAAGCCACATACTCATCTCCCTGCTACCTTCAGGTAGAAGGTACAGGAGCCTGAAGACTGCAACGACCAGGTTCAGGAATAGCTACTTCCCCACAGCCATCAGGCTATTAAACCTGACTCGGACAAAACTCTGAACATTAATAACCCATCATCTGTTATTTGGACTTTATCAGTTTATTTATTCATGCGTATATATACATATATATAATGGTATATGGACACACTGATCTGTTTTGTAGTCTTTGCCTACTATGTTCTGTTGTGCTGAAGCAAAGCAGGAATGTCATTGTCCTATCAGGGACACATGACAATAAACTCGCTTGAACTTGAACTTGAAGCAGTTAGACACGTACACGTATAGGGCAGGTTTGGAGGGATATGGACCAAACGCATGCCAAGTCAAGTCAAGTTTATTCGTCACATACACATATGAGATGTGCAGTGACATGAAAAGTGGCAATTCTTGCAGATTATGCAGAAAAACCCTACAAAACAGAATGGAACAGAAACACATATTCACATATTACTTATTTGTGGGAGGAAAAAAAGAAAAAAAACTGCAATTTTAAAAAGACTACACACAACAATAAATTGGTCTCTGGTGAGACAGGAGTTTACAGTCCTAATGGCCTCTGGGAAGAAACTCCCAGGCCGGACTAGTGTAGCTGGGACATGTTGGCCAGGTGTGGGCAAGTCAGGCCAAAGAACCTGTGTCCGCGCTCTACCACTCTACCACTCTAGGACTTTCTTTATGACCCTAATCTGCACATAGATTGGGCAAATCAAATTAGCAGTATAAGTATGGAAGATGAATGCACGGAGCTCATAAGGAATGCGTTTCTAGCTCAGTAAGTTAACAAACTAATGAAGGAACAAGCTATTTTGCCTCATTGTGGAAGTTAATTGATGAGCTGGTAGTTAAGGGACCTTTAGGGAACAGTGATCATAATGTGATGGAATTCCATATAAAAATTGAAAGTGATTTTGTTCAGCTGGAAACAGTCTTAAATCTAAATTAAAGAAACCACAAAGGCGTGAGGCATCAGATTGCTGTTGAGCAATTATATTACAAAGTATGAGAGTAAGCAGGAAAAGCAAACACTTAACAAAATGCACACTTTACAAGCGATAACTAAATACATCATGTATTTTAAGCTTAAGCTTTGGGCAGCACGCTGGTGCAGCGCTAGGGCTACTGCTGTACAGCGCCAGAGACCCAGGTTCCATCCTCACTAGAGGTGCTTCTCTAAACGGGAGTTTGCACGTTCTCCCTGTGACCTGCGTAGGTTTTCTCCGAGATCTTTTGGCTTCCTCCCGCACTCCAAAGACACACACGTTTGTAGGTTCATTGGCTCGGTATAAATGTAAAATTGTCCCTAGTGTGTGTAGGACAGTGTTAATGTGCGGGGATCGTGAGTTGGTGCGGACTCAGTGGGCCGAAGGGCCTGTTTCCTCACTGTGTCACTAAACTTCTTCTTTTCGTGTCCATCTTGTTACAAATGTTGGCGTCGCTGTCATCGTCCGTCCTGAGAAGGACGCAAGCTTCCGGCGACAATCAGTGGAAGCCATCACTTGTCGCAATAGATGATGGCGGTAGGAGAATTAGCTCGGGATACTTCCAGTTTCCAGCCCCGCGACGTGGACGCTTCTGCTATGGGGCCATCACTAAACTGAACTAAACTAAACTTTAAAAGAAGGCAGATTGATCCAGCTGTGGCTATGAAGAAAGGTTTACATAGAAACATAGAAAATAGGTGCAGGAGTAGGCCATTCGGCCCTTCGAGCCTGCACCGCCATTCAATATGATCATGGCTGATCATCCAACTCAGTATCCTATACCTGCCTTCTCTCCATACCTCCTGATCCCTTTAGCCACAAGGGCCATATCTAACTCCCTCTTAAATATAGCCAATGAACTGGCCTCAACTACCTTCTGTGTTTCTATGTTATGCAGGCGTTAATTGATGTAAGTCTTCATTCATTTTCTCCCATAATAATTCTCTTGAAGGCATTGATTATTGCTGAGGTAAATTAATGTAAAATACGTGACTTTATAAAGGTTTTCAGATCAGATTATATTAAAGGTACTTGATAAATTGAATTTGTTTTGCCCATTGCTCTTGTTATTTGGAGATTTACGGGGGAAATCAGTGGGGGAATCGCTGGCAGAGATGGAAGGGGAGGAGAAGATGGGTGGGTGGAGTTGGGTAAAGGGAGGGAGATAAAATGGAGTTGTGAGGAGGGAGAGAGATGACGGAGTTGGGAGGAAGGGGGGGAGGTGAGATGGAGTGGGGGGAAGTGTGTAGATGGTTGAGGGAAAGCTGAAAGAAGGGAAACAAGGTTGGTGGGAGGAGGGATATTGATGGCTGTGTTTGAGGAAGATGAGTTAGGAGTGTGGGTGGTTACTGGATTGGGCAGTCAAAAGGGTCATAAGGTCATAAGGAATAGGAGTAGAATTATGCCAAGTCTACTCCGCCATTCATTCATGGCTGATCTATCTCACCCTCCTGTACAACTGCAGTTGGACCTCTTTGAATCATAGAATCATAGAATCATAGAAAATAGGTGCAGTGGTAGGCCATTCGGCCCTTTGAGCCTGCACCGCCATTCAATATGATCATGGCTGATCATCCAACTCAGTATCCTGTACTTTGCTCCTATATTTAACAAGAGGAGTCGAATATGGAGCAAAAAGGTCCTTCTGCAGTTGTACAGAGCCCTAGTGAGACCACACCTGGAGTATTGTGTGCAGTTTTGGTCCCCTAATTTGAGGAAGGACATTCTTGCTATTGAGGCAGTGCAGCGTAGGTTTACAAGATTAATTCCCGGGATGGCGGGACTGTCATATGCTGAGAGAATGGCGCGGCTGGGCTTGTACACTCTGGAGTTGAGAAGGATGAGAGGATATATCATTGAAACATATAAGATTGTTAAGAGTTTGGACGCGCTAGAGGCAGGAAACATGTTCATAGTGTTGTGAGAGTCCAGAACCAGGGACCACAGTTTAAGAATAAGGAGGATGCCATTTAGAACGGAGAATAGGAAACACTTTTTGTCACGGAGAGTTGTGAGTCTGTGGAATTCTCTGCCTCTGAGGGCGGTGGAGGCCGGTTCTCTGGATTCTTTCAAGAGAGAGCTAGTTAGGGCTCTTAAAAATAGCGGAGTGAAGGGATATGGGGAGAAGGCAGGAACGGGGTACTGATTGGGGATGACCAGCCATGATCACATTGAATGGCGGTGCTGGCTAGAAGGGCCGAATGGCCTACTCCTGCACCTATTGTCTGTTGTCTATTGTCTATAACCCCATTCTCCGGCCTTCTCCCTATAACCTCTGACACCCGTACTAATTAAGAAGTCACAGAGGTCTGCCAGGGTGTATGGAACAAGCTGCCAGAGGAGGCAGGGACAGTTTTACAATTTTGCCAAGCCAATTAACCTACAAACCTGCACGTCTGTGGAGTGTGGGAGGAAACCGGAGCACCCGGAAAAAACCCAATGCAGTCGCAGGGTGAAACTACAAACTCTATACAGACAGCACCCATGGTGAGGATCGAACCCGGCCCTCTGCCGCTGTAAGGCAGCAGCTCTACCGCTTGCTGCCCCATTTGGGGGCTAGTTTGAGTCATTAGAGATATATGCTGAATTTCATAGAAACATAGAAACATAGAAAATAGGTGCAGGAGGAGGCCATTCCGCCCTTCGAGCCAGCACCGCCATTCATTGTGATCATGGCTGATCATCCCCTATCAATAACCCGTGCCTGCCTTCTCCCCATATCCCTTGACTCCATTAGCCCCTAGAGCTCTATCTAACTCTCTCTGAAATCCATCCCGTGATTTGGCCTCCACTGCCCTCTGTGGCAGGGAATTCCACAAATTCACAACTCTCTGGGTAAAAAAGTTTTTTCTCACCTCAGTCTTAAATGACCTCCCCTTTATTCTAAGACTGTGGCCCCTGGTTCTGGACTCACCCAACATTGGGAACGTTTTTCCTACATCTAGCTTGTCCAGTCCTTTTATAATTTTATATATTTCTATAAGATCCCCCCTCATCCTTGTAAAGTATTAGAAGGATGAGAGGGGATCTTATAGAAACATATAAGATTAGTATTCTGATTTAATAAAGGCGTTGATGTGTTTTCGTGGCTGTGGTGTCAATGCGGTTGGACCAGAACGCTTTACACAGACTGTGATCTAACTTGAGTTGTACACAATTACGATATAAACTCCTTGTTCTGATATTCTCTGCCTCATCTAATAAAGGCAAGCATCTCGGATGTATTTTTAAAATCTCTTCTTTGACCAGTTATACAACTGTTTTGGATCCGTAGACATACTCTCTGGGGTCCGTAAACTAAATCCTACTTCTCTCGGGAATATGTAACTCTAATCCTCATTTAGTTGCTGTTTTAAAAACGCAGAGGCATTTGGAGCAATAAAGAATTGGCTCAGAGAATCAACTGAGATGGCAGAAGGACAGACGTACCTTGCGTGCACATCACTTTAACAGCAAGGAATCCATATGTTCTTCGCAAGCATAGCTGACCATTTTTATTCACAGCCACTTAGATGTAAACCACAAGTTCCTTATTCAGCTGCCACATCTTTCATCCTCTGTCCGGGATCAATCAATTAATCAATCAATCAATCAATTTTATTTGTATAGCACATTTAAAAACAAAAGTGCTGTACGTCAGTGAAGGTACTAATGTGCTACATACAACGGTACACAGACCCAACAACACATGCATAAACTGTTTACAAGCGCCACCTCAGAGGGCCTCAAAAACGCTAGCGAGTAGAAAAAGGTTTTGAGCCTCGACTTAAAGGAGTCGATGGAGGGGGCAGTTCTGATGAGGAGAGGGATGCTGTTCCACAGTCTAGGTGCTGCAACCACAAAGGCGCGGTCGCCCCTGAGCTTAGACCTAGACCGCGGGATAGTCAGTAGCCCCAAGTCGGCCGATCTGAGGGACCTGGAGGTGGAATGGTGGGTTAGAAGATTTTTGATATGGGGGGGGGGGGGGGTCAAGCCCGGTTGGGGCTTTGTATATGAATAAGAGGAGCTTGAAGTTGATTCTGTAGCGTACTGGAAGCCTGTGGAGAGAGGCCAGGATCGGGGTGATGTGGTCTCTTTTACGGGGACCCGTCAGAAGTCTCGCTGCGGCGTTTTGGACCAGTTGCAGACGGGACAGGGAAGATTGGCTGATGCCAGTGTATAGGGAGTTGCAGCAGTCAAGGCGGGAGGAGATGAATGCGTGGATAGAACCGGTAAGACCTAAGAATTGGCGGCACGGTGGCGCAGTGGTAGAGTTGCTGCCTTAAGGGCCTGTCCCACTTAGGCTATTTTTAGGCGACTGTCATAGACGACTGGACCCCCCTTCGACATAAAATTTGAAATAGAATCATTACTTTAAAAACAAAAAAAACTGAAGTCAGCACCGGCGACAACCTACATTAACCTGGCGACAACTACGACAGCACCTACATCAGGAGAAGTCAAGCGACGCTCATTGGCGTCAAACCCACTGTCGCCGAAAAAATCTCAACGTTGAGAATCCAGCGGCGCCCAGAAATATGCTACAACTCTTTTGGCGACCGAGGAGACTACTCACGACCATACAGGCGACATCCCGGCCTAGTCGCCTAAAAAATAGCCTAAGTGGGACAGGCCTTTTACAGCGCTTACAGCGCAAGAGACCCGGGTTTGATCCTGGCTACTGGTGCTTGTCTGTACGCAGTTTTGTACGTTCTCCCTGTGACCCGTGTGGATTTTCTCTGAGAACTTTGGTTTCTTCCCACACTCCAAAGACATACAGGTTTGCAGGTTAATTGGCTTGGTACGAATGTAAAAATTGTCCCCAGTGTAGGATAGCGTTAATAGAAAACAGAAACATAGAAAATAGGTGCAGGAGGAGGCCATTCGGCCCTTCCAGCCAGCACCGCCATTCATTGTGATCATGGCTGATCGTCCCCTATCAATAACCCGTGCCTGCCTTCTCCCCATATCCCTTAACTCCACTAGCCCCTAGAGCTCTATCTAACTCTCTCTTAAATCCATCCAGTGATTTGGCATCCACTGCCCTCTGTGGCAGGGAATTCCACAAATTCACAACTCTGGGTGAAAAAGTTTTTTCTCACCTCAGTCTTAAATGACCTCCCCTTTATTCTAAGACTGTGTGTGGCCCCTGGTTCTGGACTCGTTCAACATTTTGAACATCTTTCCTGCATCTAACTTGTCCAGTCCTTTTATAATGTTATATGTTTCTATAAGATTCCCCCTCATCCTTCTAATCTCCAGTGAATACAAGCCTAGTCTTTTCAATCTTTCCTCATATGACAGTCCCGCCATCTCAGGGATCAATCTCGTGAACCTACGCTGCACTGCCTCTTGGTTCTTGGTTCTTGGTTACTTGGTCCTCCAAAATATTCCAACTGGAATTTAAACTGAGGTGGTGAAGGGAGGGGTTTAGCCAGAGAGGGTTATTGGGAAGAAAGTGCCACTTTAAATTTAGTTGCATCTGGCTGGGCAACCGTGGTTTGGTGGAGATTATTCCACGCTTTAATAGTGCGTGGGGAGAACGAATTGCTGTACACATCTGTCTTTGTGGCTGGGACCACAAATTGGATCGAATGCCCTCGTCTGCTCCTAATTGGTTTGGGGTTGGTGTAGGTCTTGTGATCTATGTCTAGCTGACCATTTAACATTTTGTAAAAACAGGTCAAACGGTGAGCTTCACGTCTGTCTTGGAGAGGGTTCCTCCCCAGAGAATTCAGAAGTTTGGTGACACTCGCTTCTCTCTCGTAGGTGTTAGTAACAAATCGAGCGGCCTGTCTTTGGACACGTTCGATGGATGAAATGTTTTAATCTGTGCATGGGTCCCAAGCTGCAACTGTGTAGTCCAGATGAGGTATAACGAGGGTGAAATACAGCTTCTCCTTGACAGAAGCTGAACAATGATGGAAGTTGCGCCTCGGGAAGTTTAGGACGCCTGTTGCTTTCACTGTTGCATGATGAGTCTGACCGTTCCAACGTAGATCATTCTGCAGTTTGATGCCAAGATACTTGGTTTGTTTGGATTCTTCAAGGGTGACACCAAGTATGTTGTACGATGTGACGCCTGGATTCCTCTTTCTGGTGACACGCATGGTTTCACATTTGGAAGGGTTGAACTGCAAGCCCCATTGTTGTGACCACTCGACCATAGTATCGAGATCTTTTTGGAGAGCAATCACAAGGATGTCCTTCCTCAAATTAGGAGACCAAAACTGTACACAATACTCCAGATGTGGTCTCACATCTGTTCGGGGATCGCTGGTCGGTGTGGGCTCGATGGGCCGAAGGGCCTGTTTCGGCGCTGTAACCCCAACCTAAACTGGATGCCGAGGCTTGAAAGTGTCGCGAGGCTGGGAAGACGCTGTCACGGTTACAACACTTAAATCTGATGTTCTGTCGGGGGAAACTGAAGCAGAGATGTTGAGCAACAGCTATTTCCACGCCAGCAAAGTTTCTTGCAATGCTTTCCGTTTGCTTGGTGCTAGCACGAGTAAGTGCTTCTGCCATGTGAAGATCATTGTTATTAGTGCTCTGTAAGGAGGTGCAGCCTCCCCATCTGTGAGCCCGGACCTTGCCAGGCAGGTTGGATAATGACATAGAGAGATTGAGAGCTTGCTGGCAGGTTGCAGACAGGTTGCACCAGATTAACTCCTGTCAAGCAGCATCACCTTTTGGACGAGGCACTAAACTAAATTCCCCACCGTGCTGTAAAATAACAAAAATTTCATATCATTATCTCAGAGCTATGTATTCATAGCAAAAGGATTTGAGTATAGGAGCAGGGAGGTTATACTGCAGTTGTACAGGGTTTTGGTGAGCACACCTGGAGTATTGCGTACAGTTTTGGTCTCCAAATCTGAGAAAAGACATTCTTGCCATAGAGGGGGTACAGAGAAGGTTCACCAGACTGATTCCTGGGATGTCAGGACTTTCATATGAGGAAAGACTGGATAGACTCGGCTTGTACTCGCTAGAATTTAGAAGATTGAGGGGGGATCTTATAGAAACTTACAAGATTCTTAAGGGGTTGGACAGGCTAGATGCAGGAAGATTGTTCCCGATGTTGGGGAAGTCCAGAACAAGGGGTCACAGTTTAAGGATAAGGGGAATTCCTTTAGGACCGAGATGAGGAAAACATTTTTCACACAGAGAGTGGTGAGTCTCTGGAATTCTCTGCCACAGAAGGTAGTTGAGGCCAGTTCATTGGCTATATTTAAGAGGGAGTTGGATGTGGCCCTTGTGGCTAAAGGGATCAGGGGGTATGGAGAGAAGGCAGGTACGGGATACTGAGTTGGATGATCAGCCATGATCATATTGAATGGCGGTACAGGCTCGAAGGGCCGAATGGCCTACTCCTGCACCTATTTTCTACGTTTCTATGTATCGGAGGTTGTTGTATGCAAATTCATTGATTGCTTTGCGACGTTTTTTAAAATGACATTTTTGACATATCAAAATAGATATATAAGGGCCTGGTAGACAAAAATGCTGGATAAACTCAGCGGGTGAGTCTGCATCTATGGAGCGAAGGAAATAGGCAACATTTCGGGTCGAAACCCTTCTTCAGACTGAAGAAGGGTTTCGACCCGAAACGTTGCCTATTTCCTTAACCACAAAAAGGTAGACAAAAATGCTGGAGAAACTCAGCAGGTGAGGCAGCTTCTATGGAGCGAAAAGGAATAGGTGACGTTTCGGGTCGAGACCCTTCTGAAGGAATAGGTGACGTTTCAGGTGGAGACCCTTCGGTCTCGACCTGAAACGTCACCTATTACGTCGCTCCATAGATGCTGCTCAGCTGAGTTTCTCCAGTAGATTTTCCAGCATCTGCATTGGGCCTGTCCCATTTTTTTCAGTAGTCAATAGTAGTTGCAGGAGTAGGTCATTCGGCCTTCGAGCCAGCACCGCCATTCAATGTGATCATGGCTGATGGCGTGAGTAGCGTGAGTTAAGGAGAGGGGAGAGCATTGCGGTGCTCCTATGCTGAGGGTCAGGCTGCTTCCTGTCTGTCAGGACGTGGTGGTTCAGGCACAGTCAGCTGGGGAGAGTTTGGGTGTAGTAGCTCTGCAGGTGCAGGAAGGAACTGTGCTGGTTTACACCAAAGACAGACACAAAATGCTGGAGTAAAGGGCCTGTCCCACTTTCATGTCCTAATTCACGACATCTGTCGAACTCATACTCGTGGTCGTCACGAGTCGTAGGAACTAGTCGTAGGTGCTCGTGGCATCAAGTAGGTCGGGGCGTTTTTCTAGCCTGATGAAAAATGTCCACGAGTAAAAAAGGTCGTGAATTAGGTTGTGAAAGTGGGACAGGCCCTTAACTCAGTGGGACAGGCAGCATCTCTGGAAAGAAGGAATATGTGACGTTTCCGGTGAAGACCATTCTTCAGACAGAGTCATGGTAGAAGGAGTCTAGAGATATGGAAGGGTAAGGTGTGAAAACGACAGATTAAAGCAGACAAAGAAAAATAAAATGTAGAATGGTTCATTGTCAGCAAGGTGACAAGTAGGCAAACAATCAGTTAAATTAATCAGAAGGACAGTAAAGCTAGTCGGAGAACTAAGGTGGGGGAGGGATAAGCAAGGGTTACTTTGAAGTTAGAGAAATCAATATTCATACCACTGGGTTGTAAGCTGCCCAAGCAAAATATGAGGTGTTGTTCCTCCAATTAGTGTTGGGTATCACTGATATTTGCGAGCAAAAGCAACAACACCTCAAAAAGGTAGACAAAAATGCTGGAGTAACTCAGCGGGTGAGGCAGCATCTATGGAGCGAAGGAATAGGTGATGTTTTGGGTCGAGGCTCTTCTGATGGAATAGGTGACGTTTCTGGTCAAAGAAACATAGAAACATAGAAAATAGGTGCAGGAGAAGGCCATTCGGCCCTTCGAGCCTGCACCGCCATTCAATATTATCATGGGTGATCATCCAACTCAGTATCCCGTACCTGCCTTCTCTCCATACCCCCTGATCCCTTTAGCCACAAGGGTCTCATCTAACTCCCTCTTAAATATAGCCAATGAACTGGCCTCAACTACCTTCTGTGGCAGATAGTTCCACAGATTCACCACTCTCTGTGTGAAAAATGATTTTCTCATCCCGGTCCTAAAAGACTTCCCCGTTATCCTTAAACTGTGACCCCTTGTTCTGGACTTCCCCAACATCGGGAACAATCTTCCTGCATCTAGCCTGTCCAACCCCTTAAGAATTTTGTAAGTCTCTATATTTTCGAGTGTCGAGACCCTTCTGAAGGAATAGGTGATGTTTCGTGTCTCGACCCGAAACGTCACCTATTCCTTCATTCCATAGATGCTGCCTCACCCACTGAGTTTCACCAGCAATTTTATATCCCTTCGATTTTTCGAGCATCTGCAGTTCCTTCTCAGACACCACAGAAAAATGCCTGTCATAGAGTGCTTCTCTGATTAAGGCCGGGATGTCCAAATCACTGGAAAATGTGATGCAGTTCTCTGCTCTCCGCAGAAGGTTATTTGCAGCAGCTCAGCAGAACAGATTGGTTGCTACAGGTGAAAATGGAGGCAGACAGGGTTATCCCTTTGGCTGAATTGAAATGAGAAACAGCTGCTTGCAATTCAGGGCACACAGGAGCTAGCCTCACTGCACCAGCACACGGCAGGCTGCTGGTCACGCAGCAGCTGCTTACAGGTTCAGATGTCAGGCCGACTCGTGAAACGTTCAGGCAATGCAGAATATACCTCAGCTTCATGGCGACCCATCTTGCTTTTATTAATTGAACACTTCCTTGCCACTCCTGTGTTTCTCCTGCCTTCATCAAGCCCGACCATCTCTTGACAGTAAATTATGCGTCGGTTCAATATTTTTCGATGATAAATGTGATGTATTTTGATGGCGCTGAAGATTTTTCACTGGAAGCAGTCCAACAAGGATTAAATCACTTCTAATAATGACCAAAGAACGTTGGACCCTTGAACCAAACAGATAATATCGTCCACCTGAACTGACCCAGTCTAAGTAACAAATCCATTCCAGGTTTGGGTTCAACAATGAGCACTTCAGCCCCTTACAGGCCCCTGACTGGGGATGTCGCTTACCAAGCCCACAGCATACGTGTTAAGTGAATGACAATGCTCTGTTCTGCAGTATAAGCCATGAATGATTTTGTTCCTGTTAACCTGCTGTGTATGGAATTGACCCAAAGATGTACACGTCGTGCAGTACTAAGTGAGAGTGAGTTATTAACCTTGCAGCAGTGAAAAAAGGGGCGGCAAAGTGACGCAGCAGTAGAGTTGCTGCCTCACAGCGCCAGAGAGCCGGGTTCGATCCTGACCATGGGTGCTGTCTGTACAGAGGTTACACAATAGACAATAGGTGCAGGAGTAGGCCATTCGGCCAGCACTGCCATTCACTGTGATCACGGCTGATCATCCACACTCAGTGCCCCGTTCCTGCCTTCTCTCCATATCCCCTGACTCTGCTATTTTTAAGATCTCTATCCAGCTCTCTCTTGAAAGCATCCAGAGAATTGGCCTCCACTGCCTTCTGAGGCAGAGAACTCCACAAATTCACAACCCTCTGTGTGAAAAGTTTTTCCTCATCTCCGTTCGAAACGGCTTACCCCTTATTCTTAAACTGTGGCCCCTGGTTCTGGACTCGCCCCAACATCAGGAACCTGTTTCCTGCGTCTAGCGTGTCCAAACCCTTAATCTTTATTACTAAAAGTCTGATCTTGACCACTTTATGTTGTTCTGTATATTGATTTTAGAAAAAACGCTGCCACTTATGGCTGTGATTTTTTGCCATCTTACTCAGATTCTCCCTTCGCTGTGCAGGACAAGAGGATTTTTCTCATCAATGAAAAATAAAAGAGTTATTAGTGTTTAAAAAATGTTGATGGTCAAGCCCCTTCCGGAGGGACTATAAAACCTGGAAGTATGGAGGTGCCTCAGTTCTCCGCAAGATGCGGGAGCGAGAGGTCACAATTCTCAGTCTGAGCTGTGACTAACACTGAACACATGTCCACTAAACTGTAAGTGGTTTTACTGACCTGTCAGTGCCCTTAATGTGGTTTGAAAATGTAGTTTGAAAATGCAAAAGTGTGTTTTGGTTTGAAAGTGCTAAAGCTGTGTTGCCTTTGGTTTTGAAAGTGCTAAAGCAAGCTGCCTTGTGTGTGTATTGTCCCTAGTGTGTGGGATAGTGCCAGTGTACTAGAATGGCTGGACTAGATTGGACGAAGGGCCTGTTTCCAAGCTGTATCCCTGAAGTCTAAAGTAAAGATTGTTTTCCAAATATAATTCTGTTATTTTGAGGTATTGTTTCATTAATGCTTCGTATATATGTGACCCAAATCCCTTCCTGCCTTTCAAAGCACAGATGATTAGATTGTAGGAGATGATGGGCAGATTAGCTCTTACCAAAATATAGGATCACTGATAAAGTCGCAGGTGCACATTCTCCATCTTTAGGTCAGGCAGAAAGCAGCAATGGAACAAAAAAAGACACAGTGCTGGAGTAACTCAGCGGGTCAGGCAGAATCCCTGAACCACATGGACAGGTGACATTTCATCTCTGAAGAAGAGTCCCAACGCAAAATGTCACCTATACATGTTCTCCTCTAGATGTTGCCTGACCTGCTGAGTTACTCCAGCCCTTTGTGTCTTTTTTTTTGTAAACCCAGCATCTTCAGTTCCTTGTTTCTGCAACCAGGAATGGAAGCCTTTTCTCATTTTTGTTTCCAAAGCAACATCCCTCTTTTTTTCCCCCTAATTTAGTATCTGACTGAATTTTTCTGTTTTACAGCAAGGACCATATTACTTTGGGATATCCACTCTTTAAATTTAATGTTTAGGCACTCTTTAAATTTAATGTTTAAGAAAGAACTGCAATCGAAGTTAGACAAAAATGCTATATCGAAGGTTGGCAAAAAAATCTTAAATTTCTCTTTAAATTTAAGCTTTTCCAATTTTCCTTTATTCTCTCTCTTTCCATTTTTATTTCTACCTCTTTCATCACTTCACAGCAAACTAAAAATATTCTCGGAGAGCACCTACGACAGAACTATTATTTAAATGCAAGTGCACAGCTTTGGAGTATCCTTGATGTCTTGCTGTGAGCTGTATAATAAAAATCAGGTGTGTGTGTGTGTGTGTGTGTGTGTGTGTGTGTGTGTGTGTGTGTGTGTGTGTGTGTGTTTGTGCGTGCACGTGCGTGTGTGTGCGTGTGTGTGTGTGCGTGTGTGTGTGTGCGTGTGTGTGTGCGTGCATGTGTGTGTGTGTGTGCGTGCGTGCGTGTATGCGTGCGTGCGTGCTTGCGTGTGTGTGTGTGCGCGTGTGTGTGTGTGCGTGTGTGTGTGCGTGCATGTGTGTGTGTGCGTGCGTGTGTGCGTGCGTGCGTGCTTGCGTGTGTGTGTGTCTGTGTGCGTGTGTGTGCGTGTGTGCATGTGTGTGTGTGTGTGTGTGCGTGCGTGTGTGTGTGTGTGTGTGTGCGTGTGTGTGTGCGTGTGTGTCTGCGTGTGTGTTAAATGATTAAAAGTTGTTGCCTGTGAGCATCTGGTGTTCAGTAGGATTCAGTTCCAGTAGCCATGTGAAGGATTCCATGTGCAGTAGCTCTATGACCTATATTAATCCCTTGCATGCAGTGGCGAGTTAAAAGTATTTCAGATTAAACTCCGTCTCCCTCTGGCAGTTTTATGTAAATACTCCATTTTGGTTGACTCCAACCTCCACAGTCCCAGAGGCATTTACTGGGCTGAGCCAGAGAAACAGCGAGCCCTTTCGCATTCATTTACCTGTTGTCACCACAGATTTTATTGATCTGAAACAAACATACTGTATGTGAAGGTAGGCACAAAATGCTGGAGTAACTCAGCGGGACAGGCGGCATCTCTGGAGAGAAGGAATGTGTGACGTTTAGGGTCGAGACCCTTCTTCAGAACCCTCTTCTTCAGCCTGAAGACCCAAAATGTCGCCCGTTCCTTCACGATAGAAATTTATTTGATAGCTAGCTTCTATAAAAAAAAATTTTTTTTCATTTCATTTTTGATGTATAATGTTAGAGCTGCTGGGTACTGCGATGAGGAAATATTTCTGCACTTGTGGATTCAGAACCTCTCTGCATTTAATACATTGTTCATTTCCTCCATATAAATCATTTTGCTCTGATACCCAAGGGCTATCATCTGTTTTTATCCCAGCATTTACAGCTTCCCAACTTGAAAAATTAAATGCGGCAAACTGTATTGGTCTTTACTCGATGCATTTAACCGCGGCATTGTGTAAATAATCTGTTACTTGCCAACTGTACAAGAATATCTTGCCTTTAATGGTATTTGCCAAAATAAATTTGATCATTTAAAAATTATCCGGATTCACTTCTTTCCGCGAAATGTTATTTGATTATTTTTCCTCCCAATCTTCTCCTCCCCCGAAGCTCAGGATATCCTCTTAAATACTGTTTGATCACGTTTTATGAACAAGCTTTGATATTAACCATCTTCAAGCACCATTCATTCTGACCTACTGGTTCTGGATATGTTTCATAAGTTCATAAGTTATAGGAGCAGAATCAGGCCATTTGGCCCACAATCCGCCATTTTTCCCACTCAACCCCATTCTCCTGCCTTCTCCCCATAACCCTTGACACCCATTCTCAATCACCTTCCCCAATGAAGCATTTTATCTTAGTTATTAAAAATATTTTCCCTTGAACAAAAAAAGTGAAATGTCACTAAGGAAACAAACGTGGACTCATAGAGTCTTACAGCATGGAAACAGGCCCTTCGGCCCAACTTGCCCACATCGGCCAACATGTCCCATCTACACTAGTTCCACTTGCCCGCATTTAGCCCCACATCCTTCTAAACCTGTCCTATCCATGTACCCATCTAAATGTTTCTTAAATGTTACGATAGTACCTGTCCCAACTACCTCCTCCTGCAGCTCATTCCATACACCTACCACCACCCTCTGCGTGAAAATGTTCCCCCATCAGGTTCCTATTAAATCTTTCCCCCATCACCTTAAACCTTGAACTTTAACTGGGGGGCAATTAATTTTGGAAGGTGAAGTGAGAGGGAGATGAGGCACACATTTAAAACCATACAGATGTTCAAGTTGGAGAGTGACCACACTGAGTTGTGAAATACGACACGAATGATAGATGTACCCTCTTAGTCTGCCTGCATGTATAAGACTGGATGCCTGAGTATTTTGTTTCCATTCATTGTATTAATGATTTCCACTCATGAACTAAACTTCCCACTCCGGCTGAGACTAGTTCACCTCTTCAGATCTCTCCGATTCAGCACTTGCCATCTCTGACATCTCAAAGTGTAAAGGGCCTGTCCCACCAGCGTGCGATTGCATGCGGCTAGCGCGACCTAACGTGGTCGCTTGAGCCGTACAGCCTCGCGGGGCCGGTTCCACTTCGATCGCCGGAGCCGTATGGAGTTGTGCGGGGCTGGTCCCAACATCCCGCTGGGCTCCGAAAAACTGACACTGTCCAAAAATTCTGCGCACCAACGGCCTGTCGGCCCGCACCCACATTGAGGACGTACGCAGCGTCTTGACATCGTACGCAGTGTCTCGATGTCGTATGCAGCGTCATGACAGCATACGCATAGCGCGTGGCGTTGCGCGATGACATCACCGCCCAGCGTGCGGTTGCGTGATGACGTCACCGCCAGAGGCCGTGCGACATCCAAATTCAGTCGGCCCGCCTCCTGCCCAGCTGATTGGTGAGTATGATGTCGGGATCAGCTCCATGTACGGCTCCACGGTTGGAAGTGGGACCGGCCCCGCGAGGCCGTACGCCTCAAGCCACCACGTTTGGTCGCGCTCGCCGCATGCAGTCGCACGCTGGGGGGACAGGCCCTTAACGATTGATCTCGGCGCGGCATTCTCATTCGTGTCCTTCAATGAACACATGGAAATTCTTCCACTTTGCCACTATGCCTTCATTTCTTGCATCCTCAGTGAACTGACGTTGCCACTTTACCTTGCCATTCTCTTTATATCAATGTCCTTGGCATTACTTTTCCCTAACCTCACAGGATTCCACTATCACAATGGCTTTCTTTAAGGAGGTCAATTTCCTCTGCTCCTCTGCTGAATATTTCCTATGAATCATAAATGTTCACTGCTTATGGCAAAATAGTTTTTTTTTAATGTATCTTATTTCTAATTACCCAATAAGAGGAGAAGACGGAATTTGTTCTCTTCCTTGTGAAACTTGCCCAGGCAACGTGAGCGCCCAGGAGAGGAAAAGACTGCAAAAAGTAGTAAACACTGCCCAGTCCATCATCGGCTCTGACCTCCCTAACATCGAGGGGATCTATCGCAGTCGCTGCCTCAAAAAGGCTGGCAGCATCATCAAGGATCCACACCACCCTAGCCACACACTCATCTCTCCACTGCCTTCAGGTAGAAGATACAGGAGCCCGAAATCTGTAACATCCAGGTTCAGGAATAGCTGTTTCCCCACAGCCACCAGGCTATTAAACTTGGATCTGAACATTAATAGCCCATTGCACTTTATCTGCTTATTTATGTGTGTATATATATATTTAATGGTATATGGACACACTGGTCTGCTCTGTATTTATTCATGCCTACAATATTCTGTTGTGCTGAAGCAAAGGAAGAATTTCATTGTCCTATCTGGGACACACGACAATAAACTCTCTTGAATCTTGAATATTGCTTCATTATTTGAAGGAACCATTTCTCGCCACCTGAATAGGATAAAAGAATGTTGACACAAAATAGTCTGAATCAGTCTGAAGAGGGGTCTCGACCCAAAACGTCACCTATCCAGAGATACTGCCTGACCCGCTGAGTTACTCCAGCACTTTGTGTCCTTCTGTTCTTTAACTTGGCTTCCTTGTCCATTGGACAACTGCATTTCTGCATTTTGTTTAGTTGGTATCTCATTTTGTAGAACGAAAAGTCATTTGCTACAAGCTGTTTCCATTCTATATACAGGACAAAACAAGGAAGATGTTTGGAATAGCCACAAAATGCTGGAGTAACTCAGCGGGCCAGGCAGCATCTCTGGGTAGAAGGAATGGGTGACATTTCGGGTCGAGTCCCTTCTTCAGACTGATTCAGACAATCAGTCTGAACATAGAAACATAGAAAATAGGTGCAGGAGTAGGCCATTCGGTCGTAGGTGCAGGAGAAGGCCATTCAATATGATCATGGCTGGTCATCCAACTCAGTATCCCGTACCTGCCTTCTCTCCATACCCCCTAATCCCCTTAGCCAACAAGGGCCACATCTAACTCCCTCTTAAATATAGCCAACGAACTGGCCTCAACTACCTTCTGTGGCAGAGAATTCCAGAGATTCACCACTCTCTGTGTGAAAAATGTTTTTCACATCTCGGTCCTAAAAGACTCCCTCCCCCCCTTATCCTTGAAGAAGGGCCTCGACCCGAAACGTCACCCAATCCTTCTCTCCAGAGATACTGCCTGTCCCGCTGAGTTACTCCTGCATTTTGTGTCTATCTTCAGTGTAAACCAGCATCTGCAGTTGCCTCCTACACAAGAAGTTCGGAATGTTCTTTGGGCGAATCCGCTAAGATCTGCCATGAAATGTCTTTACTTCTTCTTCTTGTGTGTGGCGTGCACAGCCTAAAGTTGTCAGACAACTTGTTCTATTTGATCTTATTTGATTGTGCACGCCGGGTTGATTGCATTCGTTGAAACAGGGCGGACCACGTGAAGGTTGCAATCTCCCTCCACAAATGTCTTTATGTCTTTGCATTACCTGTGGCCAAACAGAACCAGAAGCAGTCTCGTTCTTCTGTTGATGAACAAGTTCATCAAACAATCTTTTTGTATATCATGGTTTGACAGATGGTCGAGGGAACGAACTGCCCAGATGGTAAGGATTCAACTATTCATTGAACCTAACATTCAATCGGTTTCTCATCAAATGTCTCTGACAAATATCAGTAAGGTTATTATGCAGTTCTTAATTCCATTCCTTTTATTTTCATTACAAAGAGTAATAGATAATTCTCACCGTCATATGGAAGCAGTCATCAAAGGAGAAGCCATTTATAATTTTGCTCAGCTTCTTTTCTTTGAACAGTCAAGCATTCAAAGGAAGAAATATTTTTAATATGAAAAATTTAAGGGACAAGCCAAACCTTCAGTTGGTCTTAACCATGGAGGAACATTTAGTGACTGGATTCTGCCAATTTGTATTATCACCTAAAACATGTTGGTGATGTTTTCGAATCTTTCGGAACTAATGTTAAACTGAGGCCCAGGCTTGTTTTTTTTAGTTAGGGTTTTGATACAATGCGAAAACAGGCCCTTCGGTCCACCCAGCCCACGCCGACCAGCGATTCCCGCACACTTACACTATCCTACACACCTTGGGGACACCTTTACGATCATACCAATCGACTTAAGGGCCTGTTCCACTTTCACAACCTAATTCACGACCTCTGCTGAGTTTGCCCTTGACTCATATTCGTAGCATGGTCGTCACGAGGTCGTAGGTAGGTCGTAGGTAGGTCGCGATGCTAGTTGTAGGTACTCGCGGCATCAAGTAGGTCGGGGTGTTTTTTCTAGCCTGATGAAAAATGTCCACGAGTAAAAAAGGTCGTGAAGTAGTTCGTGAAAGTGGGACAGGCCCTTTAGCCGACAAACCTGGACGTCCTTGGAGTGTGGGAGGAAACTGGAGCTTCCCTGAGAAAACCCACACAGGTCATGGAGACAACGTGCGCACTCCGCAGAGACAGCACCTGTGGTCAGGATCAAACTCAGGTCTCTGGCGCTATAAGGCAGCAACTCTACCGCTGCGCCTGCGTGCGGCCCTGCCAGCCATCTCTCTCACATGTGTGTTAGACATCCCACATCACAGTTCATGAGAAAAGCGGAGATTTCCGCCAACCCACCTCATCCAATACATATTCCATATTCCGCACCTAAACTCAGATCATCCTAATATTAGTACACTTTCTTTTTAGGAGCTTGCTCTGTGAAAATTGGCTGCTGTGTTACCTATCTTGTAAAAGCAACTGTACTTCAGAAAAGATCATATTGCTTGCAAATGATTTGGGAAAACCGGTTGTGAGAGTAGCCATTTAAAGCAAAATCATTCCTTTTTGCCTTATGCACAAGAGCTCGGATGTCTGCATCATATGGCTTTGTCCCACTATCCTAAAGGACCTGTCCCACTTTCACGACTTAATTCAAAACCTCTGCCGTGGTTAAAGGAGCTAAAAAAAATCAAGATCGTGGTAATTTACGAACTCCTACGACCTTTCACGACTATGTTCATGAACTCTTACGAGTATGTCTACGAATTCCCACGACTATTTCGATGCCATCCTTGCGAGTAAAAAGTTGTAATTTCTTTCATCCCAACTATTTTTTTTGCTCGTGGACATTTTCTACCGGGCTGGAAAAAACGTCCCGACTTACCTGATGCCACGAGTACCTATGGCTGGCGTAACGAGCCGCTACGATATATCTACGGACTCCTACGGCCTCCTACGGACTCGTTATGAACATTCTGCGAGTTTGAATCAAGGGGAAAACTCGGGGGAATTCGTGAATAACTCGTGAAAGTGGGACAGGCCCTTTAGGTTTAGATACAAGGAACTGCAGATGCTGGTTTGCAAAATAAGATAAGATACAAAGTGCTGAGGTAACTCAGCAGTCAGGCTGCTCTCTTCTCTGGAGAACAAGGGTAGGTGACCATGTTTCGTGTCGGGACCCTTTTTGAAATGAAAGTGACTGAAGACCAGAATCGTCACCTATCCATGTTTCCACTGATGTTAGCTGACTCGCCGAGTTACTCCAGCGCTTTGTGTCTTTTTCCATCCAAAGGTTTAGATGTAATATTATAAACAGTTGCTGATGAGAATTTGATCCAAGAGCCAAGAGTGTTTTATTGTCATTAGTCCCGGATATAACGATGAAATTCTTACTTGCTGCAGCACAACAGAATATGTAATCATAATAAATAATATAACAACAACTCAGGAAAAAAAAGAACGAACAATAACAGTGCAATAACAATAATAATATTCGATTGTAATTCATAGCTTATGAGGTTGTAGAAACATAGAAACATAGAAAATAGGTGCAGGAGTAGGCCATTCGGCCCTTCGAGCCTGCACCGCCATTCAATATGATCACGGCTGATCATCCAACTCAGTATCCTGGACCTGCCTTCTCTCCATACCCCTTGATCCCTTTAGCCACAAGGGCCACATCTAACTCCCTCTTAAATATAGCCAAAGAAATGGCCTTAACTACCTTCTGTGGCAGATAATTCCACAGATTCACCACTCTCTGTGTGAAAAAAATATCTCATCTCGGTCCTAAAAGACTTCCCCCTTATCCTTAAACTGTGACCTCTACCTCTGGACTTCCCCAACATCGGGAACAATCTTCCTGCATCTAGCCTGTCCAACCCCTTAAGAATTTTGTAAGTTTCTATAAGATCCCCCCAAAATCTTCTAAATTCTAGCGAGTACAAGCCGAGTCTATCCAGTCTTTCTTCACATGGAAGTCCTGCCATCCCAGGAATCAGTCTGGTGAACCTTCTCTGTACTCCCTCTATGGCAAGAATGTCTTTCTTGTAGTGTTTTGTGGGACAATGCACTACAAGTGTCTTGTAGTGTTTAATAGCCTGATGGCTGACGGGAAGAAGCTGTTCCTGAACTGGGACGTTACAGTTCTCAGGCTCCTGTACCTTCTTCCCGATGGCAGTGGTGAGATGGTGTGGGTCCTTGATGATGTTGGCTGCCTTTTTGAGGCAGCGACTGCGATAGATCCCTTCGATGATGGGGAGGTCAGAGCCGGTGATGGACTGGGCAGTGGTCACAACTTTTTGTAAGCTTTTCCACTCCTGGACGATCAAGTTGCCAAACTAAGCCACGATGCAACCAGTCAGTATGCTCTCTACCGTGCACCTGTAGAAGTTCAGGAGAATCCTCTTTGACATACCGGATCTCCGTAATCTTCTCAGAACCAAACCCTTGGATGGGGCGTAGAGTCACTCGTGGCGATTACTGTACTCAATGGAACGTATAACGAACTAGAAAGCTCCTTTATCACATTTTAATGATGTTATTACAATACTGTGAATCTATTTTACTATGTTTGTGAAAGCCACATGAAAATCAAGATCTTTCGCGACAGAATTCATGGGAAACATTTTCAGGTTTCCCTTTGTAACGTAGCCCTGAAACAGACTGTTGGTTTCAGAGCGGTATTCTCTATTGATGTATTGCAAACCCTTATAGCTGCCGGCAATTGGCAGAGCAGGTGAATTCTCTTTAACAAGCCCTTAAAGGGACATATAACAAGCTAACATTCTTTCATCACTCTCTGAGTTCCATTTATGAGACAAGGGCGGGAGAATACTCCCACCATCTCACAGGATCCTGGATAGACTAATGAAAAATAGCCGCAGGAGATATTCTTTGTGTGTGAGGGCTATAGGAGCCTCCAGGCCAGCAGCCAAATGCTGTCACCGAGTTCTCTGTGCAGTCATCAATGCAGACCAAGGAATTAATTGTGCAAGAAGGAACTGCGGATGCTGGTTTACAAACGGAGATAGACACAAACATGCTGGAGTAGCTCAGCTGGAGAAGGGTCTCGACCCGAAACGTCACCCATTCCTTCCACCCAATGATGCTGCCTGTCCCGCTGAGTTACTCCAGCATTTTGTGCCTATCCAAGGAACTAGTTATTGACCTCAGAAAGGAGAAGTTGGGACATCACGCGCCAGTCTCCTTCGGCGACGGACAGAGCTAGCAGCTTCAAATTCTCGTTAACATCTTGTCCTGGGCCCAGCTCGTAAGTGCAAGCATGAAGAAAGTTCACCAGCGTCTCTACTTTCCCGGAAGTTTAAAGAGAGTCGGCATGTCACTGAATTCTTGCGTATGCACCGGTGGACGTGAGACACAAAATGCTGAACTAACTCAGCAGGACCAGGCAGCATCTCTGGATAGAAGGAATGGGTGACGTTTCGGGTCGAGACACTTCTTCAGACCTATCCTGACTGGCCTTTATTTGCAATTCAAAACTCAGGGATGCAACAGACCACAGACCCAGCCGTGTTCACCATGGGTGCAGCAGCACAGGAATGGGCCCATCGGCCCACAATCCTTTGAGCCGAACTTGATGCTGAGTTAAACTGATCTCATCCGCCTGCCCATGATCCATATCCCTCTATTCCCTGCACCTCCATGTTCTTATCTGCAAGCCACTGTCGTATATGTTTCTGTTACCACCTGTGATGTCCGGGCACAAAATGTAATCTATGTAATATAAATATATGTGTAATCTAAAGTAGAAGCTCGTGAAACTCGTGCCTGAGCCTCGGGACTGAGGCCAGGTGACCTTTAATTATAAAAAGCAATGATTGCTGAATAAAGAAGCTCTTAACTCTAACTCGGTGGTGGAACGTGCCTTCTTGTGCTAGTCACAACAGAGCCTTGCCTTCATATCTTCTCGCAGCCGTCTTTTTTTCTCTCATCCATGGAGGCTTGAGGCTTGATTTCCTCCACTTCTTTCGTTTTTTACTTTGACACCATGTCAAGGTTTCTGTTGAAGGCAAGGCTCTGTTGTGTCTAGCACAAGAAGACACGTTCACCACCGAGTTAAGAGCCTCTTTATTCAGCAATTACTGCTGTACCAAGACATTACACCACCCCTGGCAATGCCTTCCAGGCCCTCACCATGCTCTGTGTAAATCAAACCTGCCCCACACGTCTCCATTCAACTTTCCCCCTCTCACAACATTGCTATGTCCTCCAGTGTTAGACCCTTGGAAAAAAAATCACCTGTTCCTTTTCTCCAGAGATGCTGCCTGACCCACTGAGTTACTCCAGCATTCTGTGTCTATCTTCGGTATAAACTAGCATCTGCAGTTCCTTCCTGCTGTGAGACAGCAGCTACAAGTAAAATAGCAAGTAGTTATGTTTACATTATCTATTTGAGTGAACTTTAATGATTTTAAATGGGTTTTGGTTTGAGGGTTTGTATTTTAGATTGAAAGCAATTTAAAGACATTCTTATTGTCTGAGCAATGATTTTGCTTTATTACATGTGCTAAGTTTTACAGAATGCTTGGTTTAGTTAGTTCAGTTCAGTTTATTGTCACGTGTACTGAGGTACACGTGACAATAAACTGTGTAATTGCGTACAGTTTTGGTCTCCAAATCTGAGGAAGGACATTATTGCCATAGAGGGAGTGCAGAGAAGGTTCACCAGACTGATTCCTGGGATGTCAGGACTGTCTTATGAAGAAAGACTGGATAGACTCGGTTTATACTCTCTGGAATTTAGGAGATTGAGAGGGGATCTTATAGAAACTTACAAAATTCTTAAGGGGTTGGACAGGCTAGATGCAGGAAGATTGTTCCCGATATTGGGGAAGTCCAGGACAAGGGGTCACAGCTTAAGGATAAGGGGGAAATCCTTTAAGACCGAGATGAGAAAGACTTTTTTCACACAGAGAGTGGTGAGTCTCTGGAACTCTCTGCCACAGAGGGTAGTTGAGGCCTGTTCATTGGCTATATTTAAGAGTGAGTTGGATGTGGCCCTTGTGGCTAAGGGGATCAGAGGGTATGGAGAGAAGGCAGGTACGGGATACTGAGTTGGATGATCAGCCATGATCATATTGAATGGCGGTGCAGGCTCGAAGGGCTGAATGGCCTACTCCTGCACCTAATTTCTATGTTTCTATGTTTCTATGTACAGTGAAAAGCTTTTGTTGCGTGCCAACCAGTCAGCGGAAAGACAATACATGATTACAATCGAGCCATTCACAGTGTACAGATACACGATAAGGGAATAACTTTTAGTGCAAGGTAAAGTCCGATCAAAGATAGTCCGAGGGACACCAATGAGGTAGATCGTAGTTCAGCACTGCTCTCTAGTTGTTGGTAAGATGGTTCAGTTGCCTGATAACAACTGGGCCGATACTGCCTCTAAATCTGGAAATGTGCGTTTTCACTCTTCTATACGTTTTGCCCAATGCGAGAGGGAAATGAGGGAGTGGCCAGCGTGCTACTCGTCCTAGATAAAGCTGGTGGCCTTGCTGAGGCAGCGTGAGTCAATGGGAGGGAGGTTGGTTCATGTGATGGTCTGGGCTGTGTCCATAATTCATTGCAATTTCTTGCGGTCTTGGATGGAGCTGTTCCCAAACCAAGCTGTGATGCATCCTGAATTATTTTGAACATCAAAGATATTTAAGCCCTTGTCCCACTAAACAGCAACCTCTGGTGACCTTGCCCGCCACCCAAAAAAAAAATCAAGGTTGGGGTGACCTACAACCTCCTACCACCTCCCAAGCATATGTTGAAAACCTTCCTCGACTATGAAGAAAACCTCCTTCAACCACCCTTGACTACCTTCGACTAGCGTCGCAACCGGCTTCGACTAGACCCGCGACTAAAAAATGATCGATTTTTAAAACGGCAACCTATTTTTAGTCTAGGCCGGTTTTAATCATGAGGAAAAAATAGTAACAACCTAGATGAAGCCTCGACCACCGGGGAAACCACTTTCGACCATTAGGGAGAGTGACCAAAACCTCCGGTGACCTGATGGAAACCTTGGGTGGCGGGCAAGGTCACCAGAGGTTGCTGTTTAGGCCTCCTACGTGGGGCAGGCGCTTTACAGATATTCAAAAGCCTTGACCACAAGTAGAATTTGGACACTTTAAGCCTCACAGCCTATACTTATATAGCCGCAGTTGGTATCAAAGTTCTCTAAATGCAAATGATTGTCTATACAGAGGCAAGATCCTACACTGTGCCAGCCCAGTCAAGATTATCGGTTTAAAACTTAAATCTTGGCCTCAACACTGTAATATATCGAAGAAACATTTGAAATGCACAACTCAAAAAAATTATATTTTATGACAGCGCATATCTAATCTTTTGAATTGCATTGCACATTATAATATCACCTCGATCTAAGTGCTGAGGTAGCTCTATACATATTTGAAAAATACATTAATATGTTTTGATTGATAATGTGACAGCCACATTATCACAGCTTCACGCAGAATGTTAAAATATCTGCCTGTCTTCTGTAGCTCTGAGCAGTGCTGGATGGGGTACTTGTTGTCCTTCAGTTTATAGTCCCTACAGCTCAGGATTAGAAACATAGAAACATAAAAATAAATAATAAATAAATAGTAAATAATGAAAAAAGATCCAATTAGTAGTTGGGTGATAATGCAGTCAATTGAGAATGGGAGTAGGTAGGTGGTATAAATAAGAATGGAAGCTAGTAGGTCAAATAAGGTGGTAAGGGGATGAAGGAAAGTATATTGAGAGAGATAGAGTCATAGAATCATAGAAAATAGGTGCAGGAGTAGGCCATTGGGCCCTTAGAGCCTGCACCGCCATTCAATATGATCATGGCTGATCATCCAACTCAGTATCCTGTACCTGTCTTCTCTCCATACCCCCTGATCCCTTTAGCCACAAGGGCCACATCTAACTCCCTCTTAAATATAGCCAATGAACTGGCCTCAACTACCACCTGTGGCAGAGAATTCCACAGATTCACCACTCTCTGTGTGAAAAATGCTTTTCTCATCTCGGTCCTAAAAGACTTCCCCCTTATCCTTAAACTGTGACCCCTTGCTCTGGACTTCCCCAGAGCAAGAGACATCCGTTTAGCACAGATCTGGTGAAACTTTATTTATCTGAAATGCCAGTTTTCCTTTCGTGGATGCCGCCTAACCTGCTGAGCATTTCCAATGCGTTCCCTTGCATTGTAGATTGCCGATATCTGTTGTATTTTACAGATATTGCACCGCAAATAATCACACAATAAGTAGCTTCATAGCAACCAAATTTACTAGAGAGAGAAATATAATCATATCCAGTTTTTGAGAATCTAAGTCGCATTAAGCCCCTGTCCCACTTAGGAGACCTAAACAGCAACCTCTGGTGACCTTGCCCGTCACTCAAAAAAAAAATCAAGTTTGAGGAGACCTGCAACCTCCTACCACCTCCCACGCACATGTTGAAAACCTTCCGTGACTATGAAGAAAGCCGGCTTTGACTAGGCCTGCGATTAAAAATGTATCGATTTTTAAAACGGCAACCTAATTTTCGTCGAGGCCGATTTTAATCATGATGAAAAAATAGCAGCAACCTAGATGAAGCCTCGATCACCGCGGAAACCACTTTTGACCATTAGAGAGAGTGACCAAAACCTCCGGTGACCTGATGGAAACCTTGGGTGGCGGGCAAGGTCACCAGAGGTTGCTGTTTAGGTCTCCTAAGTGGGGCAGGGGCTTTACCCACCAAGGTTCCTTATGTCCTTTGAAAGAGAGATGTAGGAACAAAGAACTGCAGATGCTGGATAATGCACAAAGTGCTGGAGTAACTTTAGCGGGTCAGGCAGCATCTCTGGAGAACATGGATTGGTGATGTTTTTGTTTAGTTTATTGTCACGTGTACCGAGGTACAGTGAAAAGCTTTTGTTGCGTGCTATCCAGTCAGCAGAATGACAATACATGATTACAATCACCCCATTTACAGTGTATAGATACACGATAAGGGAATAACGTTTAGTGCAAGGTAAAGTCAGCAAAGTCTGATCAAGGATAGTCCAAGTGTCATTAATGAGGTAGATAGTAGTTCAGGACCGTTCTCTGGTTGTGGTAGGATGGTTCAGTTGCCTGTCAACCGCTGGGAAGAAACTGTCCCTGAATCCGGAAGTAGATAAAAATGCTGGAGAAACTCAGCGGGTGAGGCAGCATCTATGGAGTGAAGGAAATAGGTGACGTTTCGGGTCGAGACCCTTCTTCAGACTGAAGAAGGGTCTCGACCCGAAACGTCGCCTATTTCCTTCACTCCATAGATGCTGCCTCACCTACTGAGCTTCTCCAGCACTTTTGTCTACCTGCTCCTATCACTGGGAAGAGGAGGGAAAGAAGGAGAGAGCAGGGACTACCTGAAATTGGAGAAATCAATGTTCATACATTGAATCTGGAGGTGTGCGTTTAACTCTGGATAAACTAGATAGGTGATGTTTTAGGTCGAGACCCGAAACATCACCTATCCATGTTATCCAGAGATGCTGCCTGACCCGCTGAGTTACTCCAGCACTCTGCGTCCTTTGAAAGAGAGGCGATTCTCTTAAAGCCCTGTCCCACTGTACGAGTTCATTCAAGAGCTCTCCCGAGTTTTTTAAAAACACGCGTGGAAGCACGTAGAATGCACGTAGCGGGTACGTCGGAGCTCGGGGACATCTCTTAGCGGCTCGTAACGCTAACAGCAGGCCCTCAGGAAACGCGGTAAGCTCTGGAAGACGCGTGAAGATTTTTCAACATGTTGAAAAATGTCCACGAGAGCCTCGAGTACCGACGAGCGGCCATTACCGTAAATCTCCGAGTTCGAATCAGGGCAAACTCGGGAGAGCCCTTGAATGAACTCATACAGTGGGACAGGGCTTTTACTCAAATGAAGATCGAGGAAACTTCCTTGTCAGGCCACAACGTTACTAAGCAAGGAGACATGATGTGTGGTACTAACGGATGGCAATAAAAACAGTACCAACTTTGATAAAGATAACCTTTCCAGTCGGGGGAGAAGTTACTTCATCAGAATCATCCGTTTAGCCGAGGGACAAGGGCAGCATTAATTCTTGCATTAAGTGCCTCCTAGAGAATTAGCGATGGATTCGGCTGCATTACATTACTGAATGTCAAGGCCAATGCTTCATGATCCATAACTATACATTTGAATGGTCCTGATCACCTTTCGCATTTGATAAGAGCAAAGGTGAAACAAGTCACCTCTCAAAGACTCACTTTGTAAACCATCTTCAGGACTCCTGAGTAATTACTAGTTAACAACTCAATAGAAATAAGGTAGGGACTAAATGAGGACTTAAAAAACATTTTACATAATGATAGCTCATTTAGCTGTACTCACACAGCTGTAATTCAAATCCCGGTCTTTTATGTTGGCACTCAAACTGCTCACAATACTCCAAATTCAATCTGACCAGCGCCTTATAAAGCCAAGGAGGTTCCCGGAGGTTTTTGTCCTCCGGCACCCACCTTCAACTGGCATCGCAACCGGCTTCGACTAAAAAATTACCGATTTTTAAAACGGAAACCACTTTTGACCATTAGGGAGACTGACAAAAACCTCCGGGAACCGCACGGAAACCTTGGGTGGGGCGCAAAGTCTCCAGAGGTTACTGTTCAGGTTTCCTAAGTGGGACAGGGGCATAACCCTTTGTACCTAACTCACACTAACCAGCACTAACAAAGAGGCTGGCTCTCAGATGAAGATATTTATTCCGAGCCCCCTGTCTATTCTCGAAAATGAATGTAAAAGATTCTTCGACATTATTTTGAAGAGTAGCAGGAAGTTTTCCCCAGTGGATCTGGCTCATGCTATCTTTCAATCAACTTGACTGGAACAGATTATCTGCTTATTACAATTCTGCTGGTTCGGAGAGTGCTCTAGATAAATAGGGTACATTGCTTTCAGCCCTATTGTCTGTTGTCTATTGAAAACGGAACAAAAAAATCTTTTAATTTTACAAGTACCCTAAATCATGACGACAGTTTCAGAAATAAATCTTTGATCTGGTATTTTGTTGGTTCACATGCTTGATCAATGATGTTTTATCATTAATGTTTTATTATTATTAATGTTTAGTGTTTTCTGAGTCATTCGGAACTGTCACTGTATGTTGTTACTTGCGGGCGGAGCACCAAGGCAAATTCCTTGTATGTGAATACTTGGCCAATAAACTTACTTACTTAAGGGCCTGTCCCACCAGCGTGCGACTGCATGGGGGTGAGCGCCACGTGGTGGCTTGAGGCGTACGGCCTCGCGGGGCCGGTCCCACTTCCAACCGTGGAGCCGTATGGAGCTGGTCCCGACATTATACTCACCAATCAGCTGGGCAGGAGGCGGGCCGAGTGAATTTGGACGTCGCACGGCGTCTGGCGGTGACGTCATCACGCAACGGCACGCCGGGCGGAGATGTCATCGCGCAACGCCACGCGCTAGGCATACGCCATCAAGACGCTGGGTACGGCGTCCAAATGCTGCGTACGATGTCGAGACGTTGCGCACGACATTGAGACGTTACGCATGTCCTCGACGCGGCTGCGGGCCGACAGGCCGTTGCCACGCGGGATTTTTGAGCAGTGTCAGTTTTATCGGAGTCCCGCGCGATGTCGGGACCAGCCCCGCACGACTCCATATGGCTCTGGCGATCGAAGTGGGACCGGCCCCGCGAGGCCGTACGGCTCAAGCGACCACGTTAGGTCGCGCTCGCCGCATGCAATCGCATGCTGGTGGGACAATCCCTTTACTAAACCACACACTCTTGCAACACCTGGGGCCATTCAGCTTGCCAAGACGATTCCAGTTGTATGTAATCAACTCATCACTCTTCCCATTTTCAAGTCAAGTCTAGTTTATTGCCTTATGGAAAGTCTGGTGAGTCATACAATCAAAACCTTGCTTGCAGCACTATTTCAGGCATGTGGACAAGAACAACACACAAATACATCAATTATACATAAATTCTGCAATAGACTGGGCAAAAACCAAGACATTAATAGACTGTTGTCTATGAACAGTCTACCAGCAGCAGGGTGGAAGTTGCCACAGATATTTCTTACTCTGCCAGAAAATAGAAAAACAGGTATCTCCCTTACACTGGTGAAAATAAAAAGTTCAGCCCTTTCTTTTTCAAGAGTCACCTTCAGGCAACTTGCCACAGAGGTTAGACACAAAATGCTGGAGTAGCTCAGCGGGACAGGCAGCGTCGAGACCCGAAACGTCGCCTATTTCCTTCGCTCCATAGATGCTGCCTCACCCGCTGAGTTTCTCCAGCAATTTTGTCTGTCTTTTATGAAACGTTGCGATTTTAAACAATTCTCCATTTCTGTAATCTTTTCCAAAAGCCTTAACCTCTGGGAATATTTATAACTGGTCTCTAGAGGTTCCTAGGATTGAATCATTTCACTATCGACACTTTAATTTACCAACACCATAAGCCTTAGAAGTCCTTCCCATGATCTGTTGTTTTTTTAATTAAATATGCTCTTTAAAGGGCCTGTCCCACTTTCACGACCTAATTCACGACCTCTGCCGAGTTTGCCCTTGACTCATACTCGCAGCATGGTCGTCACGAGGTCGTAGGAGGTCGTAGCAGGTCGTGATGCTAGTCGTAGGTACTCGTGGCATCAAGTAGGTCGGGGAGTTTTTTCTAGCCTGATGAAAAATGTCCACGGGTAAAAAAGGTCGCGAATTAGGTCGTGAAAGTGGGACAGGTCCTTAAGCCTTTCCTTTTTTACTAAGACTTTGCTCATCGGTCCGAATATCCATATGACTCTGTGGCTCTGCTCAGAAGAGCATTTTATGACATTACAATTGTAATATAATTTGAATTATTATTATTATTATTATTATTATTATTATTATTATTATTATTATTATTATTATTATTATCTGGGCAAATTCTGGTTACCTGCAGGCATGATTGAATCCGGGACAGAAACCAGAATTCCCGTCTAGTTGGAACTGTGGAACTATTTTCTTTTTAGAGAAACTAGTTGGGCTAATAAAGTAATTTCAGGTGTTCGATTACAAGCCTGACAGTTTGTGGGGCTAACTAAAATGGTACAGCGATTTCACATTTTGCTCAAAGGTAGACAAAAATGCTGGAGAAACTCAGCGGGTGAGGCAGCGTCTATGGAGCGAAGGAAATAGGTGACGTTTCGGGTCGAGACCCTTCCTCACATTTTGTTCGATCGTATTTCTTTGGGTCTTTGGGCCCTCTCTGCCAGAGGGCGGCACGGTGGAGAAGCGACAGTGTTGCTGCCTTACGGCGCTTGCAGCGCCAGAGACCCAGAGTTCGATCCCGACTCCGGCTGCTGTCTGTGCGGAGTTTGTACTTTCTCTCCATAACATGGGTTTTCTCCAAGATCTTCGGTTTCCTCCCACACTCCAAAGATGTAAAGGTTTGCCGGTTAATTGGCTTGGCTTAAATGTAAATTGTCCCCAGTGTGTGTAGGATGGAGTTAATGTGTGGGGATCGCAGTTCGGTGCGAACTTGGTGGGCTGAAGGGCCTGTTTCCGCGCTGTATCTCTAAACTAAACAGAATGGATTAGAGCGATGAAAGGACAGGTTGTGCAGGTATCAAAACTGCGTAGATGATGCAAGATGGGAAGCATAAATAAGCAATGAATATTAACGGCGCAAATTTGAACATTTCAAGCAGTGGGTGGAGAAATGACAGTTGTTAGTTAATAAGGTGGAAATGTAAGCTTGTAAGAATCGGTTAACGGAAGAAAGATGTGTTAAATAGGAGAGGGTACTTTCAATAGAAAAATGATCGGCAAGTTTTACACACAATGTCTGCTTCTTCCCGATGCCTTTTCCTTTCAGAACTCCATTCAGGTCAAAGCTTAACATTCAGCCAGTCAGATGAAAATCAGGTCTGTGATATCAAGTCCAGATCACAAGAGAATCCTTTGACTACATTTTGCACATCATTGTACAATTGGATTTTGTATGGGCAGTTTGAATGAAACATATTCAGGCAATTTCAAGATTTTATTATCCTCTTCCTCACAAAGTCCCCAATTTCTGTTACCTTGTCTACTCGACTGTTTCGCCCATCTGCTTTTAAACACTTCATCCAAGCCTCTGTTACTACCTTTACAATGCCACCCGCCACAATTCTCAGCTGGTCTAAAACCCTTTATCCACACTCCCAGTAAGTCCCATTCACCTAATACTGATTCAAGATCTATCATGGTTTTGCGACTTTAGACTTTAAGGGTACAGTATGGGAACAGGCCACCGATTCCGTGCCGACAAGCGATCACCCCGTACACCAGCACCACCCTACACACTGGGGACAACTTACAATTTTACCCTAGCCGATTAACCTACAAATCTGTATGCCTTTGGCGGTGTGGGAGGAAACCAGAGCACTCGGAAAAAAACCCACACGGTCACAGGGAGAGCTGGCAAACTCCGTACAGACCGCACCCGTGGTCAGGAGCGAACCCGGGCCTCTGGCACTGTAAGGCAGCAACTCTTTGTGCTTACTTATGTGTGTCACCCTTTGTGCTTGCGTAGATGTCTTTTCGTGTTAACTATTTTTTGAAATTATGGACCATATCAGCTCAGGTCATATTTTAATTTTGCAAAATATTAGGGGTGAACATCAGAAACCTCAGGATATGGCACTTATTTAGTCTTCTATCCTCCATAATCTTCAGCCCATTGCAAATCCTGCTGCCTTTATATGAATTTCAAGTCCCATTTCACCTAATCTTGTGCTTTCTGGCTTGCACTGATCTTGATCCAGTAAGATCCTCGTGTCCAAGTCCTTCCATGGTCAGTCTTATTTCCTTTTTTCACACCATCTCCTTGCCTTGGGTCCGCCATAGTATTTGCAGTCCTCCTATTCTGGAGCCTGTCGTCAGCTGCCTGGCCCCGAATTCTCACATTCCCTTCCTAAATAATAATAATAATATCTTTTATTGTCATTGCACATATGTGCAACGAGATTTCGTATGCAGCTTCCATCCACTTTCATAACTTAAACAACTAATAAAATATAGATTTAGATACCCCGAGAAACATGATTTATAAAAAGAACAGTAAGACAGTAAAACAGTCAAAACAGTCTAAAGTGCAAATGTGTCTGTGCGACATGACCATCCGAGGGAGATATGTCCTATCTGGGATATATGACACGAAACTCTCTTGACTTGGCCCATTCCTTCTCTCCAGAGATGCTGCCTGTCACCACTGTCCACTCAGCATTTTGTGTCTATCCTCTTTTGAGATGTTCCCTGTGACGATTAAAACAGTCAAAACAGTCTAAAGTGCAAATGTGTCTGTGCGACGTGACCATCCGAGGGAGACAGTCCATGGGGGTGGGGGGCACTCAGCAGGGCCGGTTCAGAGCTGCTATAGCTCTGGGGGAGAAGCTGTTCCTGAGTCTGGAGGTGCGGGCGTAGAAGGGCGTAACGTCTGCTGGACGTTAGGAGTTCGAACAGTCCATTACAAGGGTGTGAGGAGTCTTTGTGGATGCTGACGGCCTTCCTGAGGCACCGTGTGTGGTAGATGCCCTCCTAAATCCTCTCTTCTCTCCTTTGAGGAAGGGTCTCGAGCCGAATCGTCACTCATTCGCCCAGTCACCCAATGGTATATGGACTCACTGACATGATATGTTCTGTATTTGTGTCTACTATATTCCTTTTTGATGAATATTTTTTATTAGTTGTAAATACATATTAATAAAAAATACTTCTTACATACATTCATAATATTATTAATATTAACATTTAAGACTTTATGTTTCTATACATTTAAAAAAAAAAAAATTTATTAAGTAGGAAAAGATAGAGAAAAATAATATAGAAAATAAGGAAGTGAATGGAGTATTAAACATTTATCCATCGTTGGAGATATAACCATGATTTATTATACATAATTCTTCATCCATTCTATTATTCAGGCCTCAGTCAAGCCTCTGCACTGAGCCACTTTGACCCTGTAAATATTCAATATATGGAGACCATATCCCTCTGAAAAGATCCAACCTGTCCATTAGGACAAGCCTCAATCTTTCCAGATGGAGTGTCTCCGACATTTCTGTATTCCACATTTTGATTGTGGGGGATGTAGGACCTTTCCAGAATTTTAATATTATTTTTTTCCCAATTATTAAACTATAATCAATAAAAATTCTTTGATTCGTTGTTATTAATTGATTGTGTCTACTATATTCCGTTGTGCTGAAGCAAAGCAAGGATTTCATTGTCCTATCTGGGACATATGACACGAAACTCTCTTGACTTGGCCCATTCCTTCTCTCCAGAGATGCTGCCTGTCACCACTGTCCCACTCCAGCATTTTGTGTCTATCCTCTTTTGAGATGTTCCCTGTGGCGAGCCTTTAGTCGCTTCATTTCTATTTGTGGCAGTGCCAGATTTAGTTTGATAACATTCTCATGAAATGTTTATCCTGCAGTGGAGATGAAATATAAATGCAATTTTTTGTCGTATTCCAACAACCAACGTAACAAATGAAAAAAAATAAACATTGTGCAATGTGGCAGACATTCTGAATTGCCCACAGTAGCTGGCTTTCATTGATGAATGAATGAATGTTTATTGGCCAAGTATGTACACATACAAGGAATTTGCCCTGGTGCTCCGCTCGCAAGATGCTGAACTAGACGAAAGGAGGGCTGACAATTCCTATTATATCTCTTGGGTGGAGGTGGCAATTCCGTTGAGTTCAGTTCCTCGCTGTTGCATGCAGAGTAACTTAAATAGCCAGCAATTAGCTGCTTACATTATTTGAGCCATGTTGAGTCCTCCGCTGTTTCATGAGATTTGGCTGAAAGATGCACAGTTTCTGCAATTTGGCACCGATTGGCCTCTTGTTTTTTTTACTTGATGCCAGGCCCCTCTCAGGAGCCAAATAAAACAAGGTCGGCAGCCAAATCTGAACATTGGGTGTGAAATCTAGCCAAGTGGCTCATTTTACACATGGTTTTGCTGCGTGTGCTTTGTGTAGAGACGCATAATGATCTAGTGCGTGCACAGAATTCTCTGCCGCCGGTACCCTGCCAAGAGTTTGGAATTTGCGAAACACTTCGTTTCACATCAAACAAACCAGCAAATTTTCAATTTTAAGTTTCTCAAAATGTTAAAGGCGAATTTATCAAATGATTCAGATTGCATCACTTATTCAATCCTGCATAATTCTTCCAAATGATCAAGTCCATCGGTTACAGCAGATTTAAATTGAATTGCACTGTGTGACTGTTTTGTTCCACGTAAATTTATATCCTGCTTTTCGACCTAAATAATGGGCTTGCTCCAAAGGCAGAGCACATGAAAATCTCGGACTATCCTTGGTCGGACCTTCTGGCTTTACTTGCACTAAGCGTTATTCCCTTATCATGTTTCTATTAGTGGAGCGTCACAACGGCTGGGAAAGGGGAAGAAGGCTGCAGAAGAAAAGGGTCTCCGGTCGTCTTGGACTCCATGCCACTGGATCCTGACCCAGATCTGTCAAGGACCATGTGGTGTCTGTCTGTGCACCAGTCTCCCCACATTAAACAAAGTCACGCACAGGCGTCCTCCATATAGGGAGGACAGTCATACTTGTTTTGAGTGACCGCCGGTGACCTATACCCTGTAAATGGCTCAAATGCATTATGTATTGTCTTTCTGCTGACACACAACAAAAGCTTTTCACTGTACCTCGGTACACGTGATAATAAATAGAACTGAATTGCACTGAAGATTTCTTTTTTCTTTTTTTCTCTCTTTTTTTTGTATGGCTTTGTAAATATTTGATTAGTGTATAAATGCAAATAATTTGGTGTACATACAGCTGCTGGTGTACATATGGTGTACATATAGCTGCTAAATTTGTATAAGATCATTATAAGCAGTTGAATAAGGGGTGGGAATTAATAAGCTTTGGCTTCTTCCTGCTCCTTTTTGGACACATACGATTCATTTATTTATAGATACTGTTTATGACACTTTATAAATATTCTTGTTTTGTTTGTTGTATGGTGTTTCACACTTGCTTTTTATTCTTTTATTCTGTTTGAAATAAAGAATTAAATAAAAATAAATAATAAATAAATAATATATAATAAAAAAAGATCCAATTAGTAGTTGGGTGATAATGCAGTCAATTGAGAATGGGAGTAGGTAGGTGGTATAAATAAGAATGGAAGCTAGTAGGTCAAATAAGGTGGTAAGGGGATGAAGGAAAGTATATTGAGAGAGATAGAGTCATAGAATCATAGAAAATAGGTGCAGGAGTAGGCCATTCGGCCCTTCGAGCCTGCACCACCATTCAATACGATCATGGCTGATCATCCAACTCAGTATCCTGTACCTGCCTTCTCTCCATACCCCCTGATCCCTTTAGCCACAAGGGCCACATCTAACTCCCTCTTAAATATAGTCAATGAACTGGCCTCAACTACCTTCTGTGGCAGAGAATTCCACAGACTCACCACTCTCTGTGTATAGAGCACCAGATCAGGGTATAGGACAAGGTTGAGGAAGGAAATCAGGAAGAAATCAGGAGGTGTGCTGCTAAGATGGGAAAGAGGAAGGGAGTTTAGAAGAAGGGTAAATTTGGGAAGGATTAAGAAACGTTGTTGAAATATTTGAAGGCCATCCTATCCCCACTAATGGAGGGTGAAGCAGGTGAGTCGTGAGTGAGTTCAATAAGCAAGTTCGGTATCTCGATAAACGCAAGGAATCATGGGATTTGTCAGAGGTCATTCGGTCTAAAAACAAAAGCGAACGCAGCGCTGTATAAACTGTGTATAAATTGTTAATTATTCTACCAAGGAATTAATCTAGAATTCTGTCAACTCAATAGCTTCCTTTCTTGTCCTGCTGTTCACACACTACTTACACAGTCCCTGATTTAGTTTAGTTCATTCATCTGCAGTTATGAGATATTCAAAAAGTTAAAGAATTTATTATTTTCATTTAATCCTTAATGTGTTTGCTACTGGAATAAGAACATATTGCTTGTGTTTGAAACATTTTCTTAAAAACGTTGAGCTCTGCATGTTGTATCTTCCCCTTTTCTGGATCTATTCTCTTCTGTCGTATGTCTTTTAGACCTGCAGCTCAGTTGAGGCGGGCCAGGCAAACGTGTCATCGTCCAGGTCAATGTTTGACGATTGTATTTATGTATAGTTTTATCTTATCTGATTAGTCTGCAAAACAC
The DNA here is from genome assembly GCA_035221665.1 of Okamejei kenojei. Classification (NCBI taxonomy): domain Eukaryota; kingdom Metazoa; phylum Chordata; class Chondrichthyes; order Rajiformes; family Rajidae; genus Okamejei; species Okamejei kenojei. Next base: position 2,536,165 of record CM069173.1, read on the forward strand.
CACTTTTCACTGTATTTCGGGACAATAATAAACATAAAAGTTAGAAACATTTAAAAAAAAAAAGAAACATAGAAAATAGGTGCAGGAGTAGGCCATTCGGCCCTTCGAGCCAGCACCGCATTCAACATGATCATGGCTGATCATCCAAAATTAGTATTTTCCCCATATCCCTTGATTCTGTGAAGTTAATCCATTGACCTGGAGGCATGGCGGTTGGAACATTTAAATTCAACTAATTAATATAATAAGTAATCAAAAAAAACACGTTTCAAAAATTGTGACCATGAAGCGATGGATTGTCGTAAATACCTGTTCACTATTGACCTTTGGTTATTAGTCGCAGACTCATACAACAACAGGTCCTTCGTCTAACTTTCCCCATGCCTACCAAAATGCCCCATCTACACTAGTCCCCATTTATCCACATTGGGCCATATCCCTAGAAACCTTTCCTATCCATGTACCTGTCCAAGCGTCTTTTAAATGTCGTTATACTCTTCTGCAACCTGGCCAGTGTGAATCTTTCAACCCCACGAATGTGTTTGACAATAGACAATAGGTGCAGGAGTAGGCCATTCGGCCCTTCAAGCCAGCACCGCCATTCAATGTGATCATGGCTGATCATCCCCAATCAGTACCCCGTTCATGCCTTCTCCCCATATCCCCTGAATCCGCAGAGAATTCCACAGACTCTCAACGCTCTGTTTCCTCGTCTCCGTTCTAAATGGCTTACCCCTTATTCTTAAACTGTGTGGCCCCTGGTTCTGGACTCCCCCAACATTGACTGTTAAAAGCCATCTGAAATAGGGTTGCCGACGAATTATTTCAAGGGACAATTAAGGATGGCAATAAATGTTGGCCGATCCAGCAATGCCGCAAGCCATCAATGAATAAATAAAACAGCATCATTTCACTCTATAGATTATTAACTTTACAAAGCTCTCCCGATAGTCTAGCATACGTTAGCAAATCATTATAAGTGTCTTATAACTTGACAAAGCTTCCTTGACTCTGAATGATTGGGAATTATTCCAGATACAGAGCATTTCTGTATTCTCAGTGACTAAAACTAATTGCCCGACTGGTAGAACACAATGCATGTTTCTACTCCTTCTCCAGCATGAGTAGTGCATTGATAAGAGATGGAATAACATTTATTGCGATTTGTACCCAGAACAAATTTATTGATATATTCAATATATTTGAATATAAATTCATATCTAGGGTTGCACAGTGGCGCAGTGGTAGAGTTGCTGCCTAATGCCCCTGTCCCACTTAGGAAACCTGAACGGAAACCTCTGGAGACTTCGTGCCCCACCCAAGGTTTCCGTGCGGTTCCCGGAGGTTTTTGTCCTCCGGCAACCACCTTCAACTGGCATCGCAACCGGCTTCGACTAAAAAAATGACCGATTTTAAAAACGGAAACCACTTTCGACCATTAGGGAGACTGACAAAATCCTCCGGGAAACTCCGGGAACCGCACGGAAACCTTGGGTGGGGCGCAAAGTCTCCCGAGGTTTCCGTTCAGGTTTCCTAAGTGGGACAGGGGCATTACAGTGCCAGAGACCTGAATTCAATCCTCACTATGGATGCTGTGACCACGTGGGTTTTCCCAGTGTGCTCCGGTTTCCTCCCACATTCCAAAGATTCATAGGTTAATTGGCTTCGGTAAATTGTAAATTGTTCCTCGTGTGTGTAGGATAATGCTGATGTAGGGGGTGATCGATGGGTCGAAGGGCCTGTTTCCACACTGAAGCCTAATAAAACCCATGTTCCATGTAGGAGCCACCACAGGTATATTTGTCAGTCGTAATGCTTAAAATATTTTAGTTTTTTCACACTGTTTAAGATGCATCACAGGCGACAGATCGTTGAATGGTTGTGATCTAGATTTCTAGTTTGTTGGACAGTGAGCTAATACCACATTGCTGAGCATATGAAGTGGTAAACAGGCTGCTTCCTCAGAGAGTATCCTGGCAAGTTGAAAAACATTAAACAGATGAAGGGTCGGGATATTGCCACATATACTGACTGCTCCCAGAGTCAGTAATATATGACATGATCAGTTTAATGTTTTACCAGTTGCCAGCCTGTTCTCTGGAAAAAAATGGCATGTCTAGCTTGATTTCTCAGATGGCCTCTGTTTTTCTAATGTTTCTGCATTTCATAAAGGCCATTTGAGCCTGATTAAAGCAGGCATTCTTCCACATCCATCTGTTCCTTCAAATTCATCTCATTTCAGCTGACCATAATGGCAGGCGCTGCGCATTAATGCAAGAATGTGGAAAAATATGATGATGCTTGGACCATTTTGTCCAACGCTGGTTAAATTAACCACCACAGCATACCATCTAGAAAGGCCATTGTCTCTTAAACATATAAGCAGGAAATTCTAATTTTCTCACCTCTACTGAAGGCACTGGCTATTGCTAGATAACAAATCTGCCTGTGGAAACACTCTATTGCTTTAAATATGTTTCCATTCCTTTTGTATGAGCAGAGATAGTGAAAGTCTGTATATTTTTTCAGCCAAGGAAGATGATCGGTCTCTTGGGTAGACAAAATCTGGAGAAACTCAGCGGGTGCGGACGAAGGAAATAGGCAACGTTTCGGGCCAAAACCCTTCTCTTGATTGCATTCACATTCATGTCGGAGTCATTTGGCAATGGTGGAGGAATTGCCAATCATGGGTGTGAGATTAAAGATAATACAACTGTTATTTGTTCTCTATTCGGTGTAAACCTGCATCTGCAGTTCCTTCCTGCACATTTTGGCTGCTCCACTGCAAAATCTCCTCATGGTACGCCTACTTTGGAGAAGTTCTCCTCCTCTCTCCGACGAGGGTTGTGCAACACCCTCTCTTGCCGCTCCCCCTCTGTGATTCCTCCTTCTCTCCGGCTCTATCCCCCGTTGTTACCTTCCCCTCAGGTAGACGCAAAATGCTGGAGTAACTCAGCGGGACGGGCAGGAATGGGTGACGTTTCGGGTCGAAACTCTTCCTCTACTTACAAAATTCTTACGGGGTTGGACAGGCTAGATGCAGGAAGATTGTTCCTGATGTTGGGGAAGTCCTGAACAAGGGGTCACAGTTTAAGGATAAGGGGGAAGGTAGATAAAATGCGACCAAAAAGCGACCACGTTTGGTCGCACCAGGAGCATGCAATCGCATGCAAGTGGGACAGGCCCTTAACTCAGCAGGAGACAGGCAGCATCTCTGGAGAGAAGGAATGGGTGATGTTTCGGGTTGGAAGATGGTTTACCGACAATGAGAGCTCAGGTGGATCCATTCCTTCCCTGCAGAGATGCTGCCTGTCCTGCTGAGTTACCCCAGCATTTTGTGGCTGTCTTCAGGTGTAAAACAGCACCTGATGGGGCTGTCCCACTGTATGAGCTAATTCAAGAGTTCTCCCGAGTTTCCCCTGATTCGAACTCGGAGCATTTATGGAGCGAAGGAATAGGTGACGTTTCGGGTCGAGTCTGAAGAAGGGTCTCGACCCGAAACGTCGCCTATTCCTTCGCTCCATAGATGCTGCCTCACCCGCTGAGTTTCTCCAGCATTTTTATCTACCTTCTACTAGCTTTACTAAAGTGCCTGTCACAAACTCAGCGGTCAATATTGGGAATGCAAGGTCACACACAAACATCAGGCAACAGTGATGAGCCAATTTATTGTAGTGATGTTAATTAAGAACTATTGGCCCAATGTGGTAAGAAAGACATTCTTGCCATAGAGGGGGTACAGAGAAGGTTCACCAGACTGATTCCTGGGATGGCAGGACTTTCATATAAAGAAAGACTGGATAGACTCGGCTTATACTCGCTGGAATTTAGAAGATTGAGGGGGGATCTTATAGAGACTTACAAAATTCTTAAGGGGTTGGACAGGCTAGATGCAGGAAGATTGTTCCCGATGTTGGGGAAATACAGAACAAGGGGCCACACAGTTTAAGGATAAGGGGGAAGTCTTTTAGGACTGAGATGAGAAAATCATTTTTCACACAGAGTGGTGAATTTGTGGAATTCTCTGCCACAGAAGGTAGTTGAGGCCAGTTCATTGGCTATATTTAAGAGGGATTTAGATGTGGCCCTTGTGGCTAAAGGGATCATGGGGTATGGAGAGAAGGCAGGTACAGGATACTGAGTTGGATGATCAGCCATGATCATATCGAATGGCGGTGCGGGCTCGAAGGGCCGAATGGCCTACTCCTGCACCTATTTTTTTTTAAAAAGCCTCTTCAATATGGGGCTACGGAATGTCTAAGAAGGGAGTTGGGACTAAACATTTGGTGTGAGGAGACTTTGCGCCAAGATTTTGTACTGCATGTTACAACGCGGCAGCGGTTGAATATCTTGCTCAATGGGACGTGACAGGCAGAACCCCTGTGCATTATCGCTGCTATTTGGCAACACCAGCTGCCACCCATAGTTTCTTTGAGGTTGTTGCCCTGTTACATGAAATTAAATTCTCAGGTATTTGGGCTATGAAAGGATTATTTAGTTGGGATAATCTGGATGGAGCGTGCAGTGATGTACAATAAACCTTTTGTCGGTGATAATTATGGTTGGAATTGGCCTCTGCACCAACTCATACAATGGTATGAGGTACTGCTTTATGGCACATATAATAGTCTACTGTGTAAAATTGTCAGCTTGCCAACGAGCCTGTGTACTATACTGCAGAGAAAACCAGAGGGGAAGAATCTATTCGTTGCTATTTCCCTCTGCAAAAGTAGTTAAGCCATTTTGATACTAAATGACATTTTATTTTAAATAAAAAGTGGAATTATTTTTTGTGAAAGAGGAGATGAACCAATTTTGAGAGCAGACCTCTCTGGTTGGCTTGGAGTTTTTTCGGTCATGAATGTTTCAAGGCTGGTGCTGTACTGAGTCGGAGATAAGATATGGAAAATTATTGGTTGGCTCGGAGTTTTTTTCTGTCATGAATGTTTCATTCAGAACTATCCGAGGGCTGAAATGCTGTGCTTTTAAAGGACATTTCCTGGTGTTTGCGATGTGATCAAGCAGAACTTCGACTGTACACAAACAGGCTGTCGGCAGAAGCTGCTTTTTACATCTTTTCATTTGAATTTCTGAGCCCAACATCCAGGAGATAGCTCGCAGTGTTGACATAATTTTCCACAGCCTGGCAGCAGACCATCTCAACAAGGCCGACTTTGTGTATGCGTCCACTGCCAGGGTATAACAGAGTGAAAATAACAGCATTTGCTGAAATCACCTCTCGAAATATTGGATTCCTGGACTTCTGGAAAACACTGCAGATGCAGGCCAAAATCGAAGAAAACGCACACCTCCAGATTCAAAAATGCAGATGCAGAGAAACTCAGCTCAGGGTGAGGCAGCATCTATGGAGCAAAGGAAATAGGCAAGGACAGAAGACCAAGGGTCTCGACCTTTTTCCTTCGCTCCATAGATGCTGCCTCACCCGCTGAGTTTCTCCAGCATTTTTGTCTACCTCCAGTTTCCGGGACAGTTTCCTTCCGGCTGTTATCAGGCAACTGAACCATCCCACCACAACCAGAGAGCGGTCCTCAACTACCATCCACTTCATTTGAATTCCCTCGGACTATCTTTGATTGGACTTTACTGGTTTTACCTTGCGCTAAAATGTTATTTATTCCATTATCGTGTATTTGTACACTGCGGGCGGCTCGATTGTAATCATGTATAGTCTTTCCGCTGACTGGTTAGCGCGCAACAAAAGCTTTTCCCTGTACTTTGACACATATGACCTCAAACTAAACTCAAACTAGCTAAATCAGCCAATTATACCAACCGAGCTCTCACAAATAGCAAACTGACAAAATATGTTTTGGTTGAGGGATAATATTGGTCATGACTCCCCTTTCGTTTTAACTTTGCAACAAGACAAACAAATCTCAGCAGGCATTTAATTTGACCAAAGAATATCAAAAATGCCTGAAATTGATATTTTAATTGGTGTCCAGGATTCATGCGGGCTTCAAAGTGAATGAATGTCCTTTTGAAATAGTGACATGAATGGCAGCCGCTTCAGTTGAATAACTCAATATTTTAATTGCTCTTAGTTACCAAGTACCAATCTATACCGCTTGCATTTGTGGTCGATAGTGTACACATGTAAGACATCCTCATACAAGAGCAGATTAGACACTAGATAAGCACACAAATGCTGGAGTACTCAGCGGGACAGGCAGCATCTCTGGAGAGAAGGAATGGTGTGACGTTTCGGGTCGAGACCCTCCTTCAGTCTGAAGAAGGGTCTCGACCTGAAACGTCACCCATTGCTTCTCTCCAGAGATGCTGCCTTTCCCGCTAAGTTACTCCAGCATTTTGTGTCTATCTCCAATCGTCTTGGCCCCGCTCTGGGAGTGGGAGTGGGAGTGGGAGTGGGGGCGGATCCGGATGCGGATCCGCAACGGCCGTGTGCCCCGAAACGTCACCTATTCCTTCGCTCCATAGATGCTGCCTCACCCGCTGAGTTTCCCCAGCATTTTTGTCTACCTTCGATTTTTCCAGCATCTGCAGTTCCTTCTTAAACACTCAGTGTACATCACAATAGCTCTGCCGCTCGACAGTCGCTCTACCGCTGCGCCTCCGTGCAGAGAGTGTTAAATTTAGCTCTCAGGGCGAAGGGAATCAAGGGATATGGGGACATTTTTCACCCAGAGAGTTGTGAATCTGTGGAATTTTCTGCCACAGAAGGCAGTGGAGGCCAATTCATTGGATGTTTTCAAGCGAAAGTTAGATATAGCTCTTAGGGCTAACGGAATCAAGGGATATGGGGAGAAAGCAGGAATGGAGTACTGATTTTGGATGATCAGCCGTGATCATATTGAATGGCGGTGCTGGCTCGAAGGGCTGAAGGACAAAAAAGACACAAAGTGCTGAAGAGGAGACGTTTTTTTTGGACCGGTTATTTTGATGACATGATCACACCCCATTAAAACAGAACTGGTGTCCCTCTAATTATTCTGAGAAAATACTCAGCCTAATAAAATACTCAACATTTGGAGACTGCGAATGCCTGACAGGACTAACTCACTGCATTAGTGGGTTTAAACCATGTGCACAATTCTTAGAAGCAGCATTTAGTGAGACATCAATTGGGAATATAGCCCCTGGCAAAAGTTTAGCATCCAACACCAGAAAAATAAGGGGAGCAAGTCATTTTGCACAGATTATTATTCAAACCGGCAGAGGTTTGGGGCCTTCCCATGTTTCTAATAATAAACTAACTAATTATCTGGAACCTACAGTTTTCAAGGGTTAATACTTCATTTATATTCAGGATGCAAAATTAATGAAGGATTAATTATCATTAGGAGTCTCCAGTACTAAACCTAATTCATCTGACTAATATTTAAATGCAAGCTGTTAACGTTCTTTTGTTTATGTTGTGCCTCAGAAACAGATTTGATAGTTTACAAGATTTAGCCTTTGGCCTCCTTAAATCCTATCGAATCCGGAGATTAAAGCTAATCTCGCTGTTCATTCTGTACTTTAGATGTACAGGGTTGAGATACTCTGGGTGGCACAGCAGTAAAATGACCGCCTTACAGCGCCAGGGACCCGGGTTCGATCCTGACTGCGGGTATTGTCTGTGCGTTCTCCCCGTGACCTGCGTGGGTTTTCTCCGAGATCTTTGGTTTCCTCCCACACTCCAAAGACGTGCAGGTTTGCGGGTTAATTGGCTAGTATGAATGTAAAATTGTCCCCAGTGTGTAGGATAGTGTTAATGTGCGGGGAACGCTGGTCGGCGCAGACTTGGTGGGCTGTATCTCTAAAGGGCCTGTCCCACTTTCACGACCTGATTCACGACCTCTGCCGAGTTTGCCCTTGACTCATACGCGCAGCATGGTCGTCACGAGGTCGTAGGAGGTTGTAGGAGGTCATGATGCTAGTTGTAGGTACTCATGGCATCAAGTAGGCGTTTTTTTCTAGCACGTTGAAGAATGTCCACGAGTAAAAAAGGTCGTGAATTAGGTCGTGAAAGTGGGACAGGCCCTTAAAACTGTCTCCAAAACTAAAAAAAACGATGATTCATTGGAGTGTTACACTCCCTTCCAAATCGCGTCCTGGCAACAAAGTATAATTATCTTAAAGATGAACTACATATGCATTGACTATTTCTATTACTGGCTGTCCTGAAAATAGTGACCCTTGATAGTTATTGATCCAGGGCTTATCTAATATTCAGGTAGTTCTCCTGATTTGCACATATGTGTCTAAACAATGAAGATCTACTGGCTATCTAATTATAAAAATTTGCATTTCTATAGTACCTTTCACATCCATTTCACGACATCCTAAAGTGATGCAGTCAGTGAACTATTATTCATCTAACGTAGGCACATTAAAGACAACATCGATACAAAATCAATTATTTCTCATTGCTTGTTCGTCCAATTGGGATCGCTTAGTGGTGAAGAAGATGAGAGAGCAGCTACAGTAATTCGCCATAAATCAAGATTTCCATGGCTTGGAGCTATTTTGTGTTCCCAGTCATCCTAATGGATAGACACCATTCGGACTTTTTATTTTAAGTTTAGAAAGTTAGCTCTGTCATAGCTTGCAACTCATTACATTCGGTAGGCAACTGAACCATCCTACCAATAACTAGAGAGCGATCCTAAACTACGATCTACCTCATTGGAGACCCTTGGACTATCTTACATAAAAACATCAAAAATAGGTGCAGGAGTCGGCCATTCGGCACTTCGAGCCAGCACCGCCATTCAATATGATCACGGCTGATCATCCAAAATCAATACCCCATTCCTGCTTTCTCCCCATATCCCTTGATTCCGTCAGCTCTAAGAGCTATATCTGACTCTCTCTTGAAAACATCCGGTGAATTTTCATGTGTGTCTGAACAATGGAACAAGTTGCCAGAGGAGGTAATTGAGGCAGGTACTATAACAACATTTAAAAAAATATTTGGACAGATACATGGATAAGGAAGGTTTAGAGGGGGGGGTCACAGTTTAAGGATAAGGGGGAAGTCTTTTAGGACCGAGATGAGAAAAACATTTTTCACACAGAGGGTGGTGAATCTGTGGAATTCTCTGCCACAGAAGGTAGTTGAGGCCAGTTCATTGGCTATAGTTAAGAGGGAGTTAGATGTGGCCCTTGTGGCTAAAGGGATCAGGGGATATGGAGAGAAGGCAGGTACGGGATACTGAGTTGGATGATCAGCCATGATCATATTGAATGGCAGTGCAGGCTCAAAGGGCCGAATGGCCTACTCCTGCACCTATTTTCTATGTTTCTATGTAATGCACAGCAGATAGCAAAATAATCAGATGGGTGACATAATGACTGGAGAACTAACCAGAACGGGAAATAATTCCCTTGGGATGTCTTCAGTTGTTAGAATTCAACATGAGTCATCAGAGCTTCTCCATTAATGATAGTATCTTCCCATTCACTGGCTTTAGGGAACTGGAGCAAATTTATATTTTGTTGTTGTGAGATCCTGATCCACAGATCTCATTCAGCCGTGGAAAGATTAATATGTTTACCATGTCTTCACAGTGGCAGAGTCCAAAGAGTTAGTATTAATCGGACCCTGCCATCTGTTGGATGGCACCAGTGTATTCAGATGATAATATTCGGACGAGTAAGATCAGAACAGCTATGTCTTCCTTTCAATAGCATGTGTACACTGCAATTATTTTTGATGTAAGCAGTAACGTATTCAGTGGATTTTTTTTTTGCTGATATTTCGTACTTCAGTTGATAATTGTATTTGGTATCTATTACTATCCTTGTGTTTTGTCATCCACGCCTTGTTTGTAGAGACAAGGGATTTGATTTACTGGAATAATAATTTATTAAATCTCTCTTGCCTGTATCAATATCGTCAATTTTGAGAATTCTGAATAAAGGAACACCATCAGTGCAAACTATGTGCCGTTTCTCACAAGTAAGAATGTGTTTGTTCTATCTGGGACACGTGGCAACTCTTGACCCGTGACTCACCCCTCTACTCTTAAAGTTAAATTCCTTGGAGCTAGATAGGGCTCTTATTTGTGGCCCACTTTGTGGCCAGGGTGAGAGGGGTCAGAGGTGATCTTGCCCGCTCGCTTCCTGGCCCTTCCAGTGTACCATGATGGAGAAGGTGAGAACAGACTCTACGATGGCCGTGTAGAATTGGACCATCATTGCCTGTGGCAGATTATCTACCCTTACGCCCCTGTCCCACTTAGGAAACCTGAACGGAAACCTCTGGAGACTTTGCGCCCCACCCAAGGTTTCCGTGCGGTTCCCGGAGGTTTTTGTCCTCCGGCAACCACCTTCAACTAGCATCGCAACCGGCTTCGACTAAAAAATGACCGATTTTTAAAACGGAAACCACTTTCGACCATTAGGGAGACTGACAAAAACCACCGGGAACCGCACGGAAACCTTATTAAATCTTTTCCCCTTCACCTTGAACCTATGTCCTCTAGTTCTCGATTCCCCTTCTCTGGGCAAAAGACTCTGTGCATCTACCCGATCTATTCCTCTCATGATTTTGTACACCTCTATTAGATCTCCCTTCATATCTGCTGTCCTGCTACAGCGTCAGAATTTCATTGTCCTGTTTTGGGACATGTGACAATAAAATGCTCTTGCCCCTCTCGCTTATTATGCCATGCAAATGAACAACTGGAAGAACTACAGATCGCACTCCTCAGTAATCATAGAACCATAGAAAATAGGTGCAGGAGGAGGCCATTCGAGCCAGCACCGCCATTCATTGTGATCATGGCTGATTGTCTCCAATCAATAACCCGTGCCTGCCTTCTCCCCATATCCCTTGCTTCCGCTAGTCCCTAGACCTCTATCTAACTCTCTCTTAAATCCATCCAGTGATTTGGCCTCCACTGCCCTCTGTGGCAGAGAATTCTATAAATTCACAACTCTCTGGGTGAAAATGTTTTTTCTCACCTCAGTTTTAAATGGCCTCCCCTTTAGTCTAAGACTGTGGCCCCTGGTTCTGGACTCGCCCAACATTGGGAACATTTTTCCTGCGTCTAGCTTGTCCAGTCCTTTTATAATTTTATATGTTTCTATAAGATATCCCCTCATCCTTCCAAACTCCAGTGAATACAAGCCTGGTCTTTTCAATCTTCCCTCATATGACAGTCCTGCCATCCCAGGGATCAATCTCGTGAACCTACGCTGCACTGCCTCAATCACAAGGATGTCCTTCCACAAATTAGGAGACCAAAACTGTACACAATACTCCAGATGTGGTCTCACCAGAGCCCTACACAACTGCAGAAGAACCTCTTTACTCCTATACTGAAATCCGAAGAACCTCTTTACTCCTAGACATAATCGTCCAAAACAAATGTGTCGAATTTGATGCCAGGTTGAACTCATCTCGAGACCCGCTGAGTTCTTCCAGCGTTGCGTTTTCACTCCTGGTTCGAGCAGACGCAGTCCCTTTTGTCTTCGCCACTTGTTGAAAAATGTGTTCTTCATACACAAGCAGATGCCGACTCCGTCGAGCGTTCAATGGACATGAGGGTTGGCAGCAACACGATAAATAGTCTCCGGAACTGGCTAACAGTATCGGTTTTCCATTAAAAATTTTAATGCACAGCTAACTTCTCTCAATGCAGCCTGAATTGCCTCCCTATGTTGTAAAATTCACCGCATACATGATGAGGTGTGGGCGGTATTCTGCACTGAACTCTTGGCACTGACTGCCACTCACACATATAGCTTCATCAGTCATATGGTGCAGGTCACCCAATATAAATCATATCGCATGGCTCCCAGCCAAGGATACTCTATTGCATCTAAAGGTTGCGTCGTTCATCTCATTACATGACACTTATTGCAATATTTCCGGCACTATATTTTGACCCCATATGTGTACTGATGAATGACCTTATTAATATAATAACCGAAGGTGGTGTTCGTCACTATCTCGCCGATCCCCGCGGACATTTGTTCATCCAGTCGTGAGGAGGACTCTTTTGCCCTTGAGAGACTCCAAGAAACAAACCGGTGAGATGATACGGGCATTGGATATTTAACTTCTGGGAAAAATAGATTGTTTACGTTGCAAAGGGGAAGTTTGAGATGTAATTTATGTGTTAAAACGGAGGATGGAGGTTTGGTTGGAGTTTCACTGGAGTTTAGAAGGATGAGGGGGGATCTTATAGAAACATATAAAATTATAAAAGGACTGGACAAGCTAGATGCAGGAAAACTGTTCCCAATGTTGGGCGAGTCCAGAACCAGGGGCCACAGTCTTAGAATAAAGGGGAGGTCATTTAAGACAGAGGTGAGAAAAAACTTTTTCACCCAGAGAGTTGTGAATTGGTGGAATTCCCTGCCACATAGGGCAGTGGAGGCCAAATCACTGGATGGATTTGAGAGAGAGTTAGATAGAGCTCTAGGGGCTAGTGGAGTCAAGGGATATGGGGAGAAGGCCCAGGCACGGGTTATTCATAGGGGACGATCAGCCATGATCACAATGAATGGCGGTGCTGGCTGGAAGGGCCGAATGGCCTCCTCCTGCACCTATTTTCTATGCTTCTATGGTTAAATGCTTATCATCGCCCATTCACAGAGAAGGAGGTGGACTGTCTTCCCGATGGCAGACATAAAAAGCTGGAGTAACTCAGCGGGTCAGACAGCATCACTGGAGAGAAGGAATAGGCGGCGTTTCGGATCAAGACCCTTCTTCAGACTGAGAGTCAGGGGAAAGGGAAACGAGAGATGTAGACGGTGATTTGGAGAGGTGTAGTACAACTGAATGAATGATATGCAAAAAGTAACGACGGTAAAGGAATTAGCTGTGGGCTGGTCACATATTCCTTTCCTCCAGAGATGCTGAGTTACTCCAGTTTTTGTGTCTATCTTCGGTTTAAACCAGCTCCTTCCGACACACTCTGCCTTCCTGATGCACTGACTCACTATATACGTCCGAAGAAGGGTCCCGAACTGAAACATCATCCATCCTATTTCTCTAGAGATGCTGCCTGACCCATTCCAGTACTCTGGGCCTATCTTTGGAATAAACCATAATCTGCAGCTCTTTCTTACAACACTATATAGGTTGTTATGCCCCTGTCCCACTTAGGAAACCTGAACGGAAACCTCTGGAGACTTTGTGCCCCACCCAAGGTTTCCGTGCGGTTCCCGGAGGTTTCTGTCAGTCTCCCTAATGGTCGGAAGTGGTTTCCGCTTCTTCTATGTTCCGGCGATTATTTCAAAAAATTGAAAAAACCTCCGGGAATCTCCGGGAACCTGACAAAACCTGCGGGAACAGCACGGAAACCTTGGGTGGGGGCGCAAAGCCTCCAGAGGTTTCTGTTCAGGTTTCCTAAGTGGAACGGGGGCATTAGGCAGAAAACTCTGGGGCATTAACCAGCAATGATGAAGATATATCACAGAACATGGAGGTGAACCGGGAAATCATAAATGTTTCTGTTGTGTTGTCTTCCTTAGTTGAGGAAACGTGCCGTTGAATTATTTGGTATCCGTTGTCACTGTGCATTGTAGATGTGGCTGCATCCATCCAAGTATTCCTCGATTCTTCATCAATCTTCATAGCTCCTGCTGGCTTCTTTTTGCCGGGATTGGAGAGATTGGAACACGTGGCGGAGAGGAGATTAGTTTAACTTGGCGCCAAATTCGACCCACTTGTTTTAGATGGTTACGGAGGTTTGCGATCTGTGTTTCTTCCTGTTCTTCATTTACACGCATTATAAGTGAGAGAGTCAAGAGTGTTTTATTGTCATATGTCCCAAAAACAGTACAATAAAATTCTTATGGGCCTGTCCCACTTAGGTGATTTTTTAGGCAACTATCGGCGACTAGTTTGTTGCCACATGTTCGCCGGGAGAAGTCTCCTAAGTCATAGCGTCTTTCCGGTCGCCGCTAAATTTTCGACATGTTGAAAAAATTTCGGCAACAGTGAGTTTGATGCCAATGAGCGTAGCTTGACTTCTCCGAACGCAGGTGCTGTCGTAGCTTGTCGCCGGATTTTCGGCGGCCTGCTACGACTCTGACATTCGCCGGCAGTTGCCTAAATATATAGGCAGGTGGGACAGGCCGATTACTTGCAGCAGCAGGGTGTGGCACGGTGGCGCAGCGGTAGAGTTGCTGCCTTTCGGCGCCAGAGACCCAGGTTCGATCCTGACTACCGGGCCGTTTGCACAGAATTTGTACGTTGTCCCCGTGACCACGTGGGTTTTCTCCAAGATCCTTGGTTTCCTCCCACACTCCAAAGACATCCAGATTTGTAGGTTAATTGGCTTGGTACAAATGTAAATTGTTCGCAGTGTGCGTAGCATCATGTTAATGTGTGGGGATCACTGGTCGGCATGGACTCAATAGACAATAGACAATAGATGCAGGAGTAGGCCATTCGGCCCTTCGAGCCAGCACCGCCAATCAATGTGATCATGGCTGATCATCCCCAATCAGTACTCCGTTCCTGCCTTCTCCCCATATCCCCTGACTCCGCTATTTTTAAGAGCCCTATCTAGCTCTCTCTTGAAAGCATCCAGAGAACCGGCCTCCACCGCCCTCTGAGGCAGAGAATTCCACAGACTCACAACTCTCTGTGAGAAAAAGTGTTTCCTTGTCTCCGTTCTAAATGGCTTACTCCTTATTCTTAAACTGTGTGGCCCCTGGTTCTGGACACCCCCAACATTGGGAACATGTTTCCTGCCTCTAGCGTGTCCAGGCCGAAGGTCCTGTTTCTGCGCTGAATCTCTAAATTAAACTAAGATAACAGATAGGCAAACTCTGTGAACACAATAATAAACAGAAAAAAAAGTTCAGAGAGACTATATATAAAAACTATTATATCAAACAAATAATAAAACTACAAAGACAACATCAACATCCCCTAATCTAAGTAATTTGAAGCTTATTTTGAATTTGTAGTGTTTCATAGCCTGATGGATGTTGGGAAGAAGCTGCACCTAAACCGTTAAGGGCCTGTCCCACTTGTGCGTCATTTGCGCATAATTTACGCCACATCATTTACGAGTCACGATGCACGACGCGCCATCTGCGTGATGCGCAAATGACGCCCAAGTGGGACAGGCTCCTGTATCTTCTTCCTGGCGGCAGTCGTGAACTGAGAGCGTGGCCAGGGTCAGTTTTTCCAGCAATTTTCGTTTTATATTTCAAATTTTTAATTTTCGAACAAGCATCTCTCTCCTCATTGTAATATAATTTAAATAAATTGAGGCCAAAATTTAAGTGATGTCAACATCACAGCGAGAATCATTAATGCTGGAGAAATTAAGAGCAGTCAGGATCAAAGAGCAGTAAGGATCGAGAGCACTGCTCCCGATGTCATACATACAGTCACAGTTAATTGTCACAGAAATGTGATATGGCTTCCACTGAATTGACAGAAGAGAAGCCTTTTTTTTTGGTAAGTCTGTTTATACTTGAGTGTGTCTCATTACTGACAGGTTCAGCAATGAGGAACAATTAAATCCCTTCCTGTCATTATCTTAATTACACCATGGAGCTAAACTGCTAATGAGATGGCAAACGTGAGATCCAGGCTTCGAGTCCTGTCAGACACTGATGGCGGTGTTGTGCCAATCTTGCCCAGCTCACCTTTCTTTCTCTTGCGCCTGATGTGAGGGTGGGCCCACTGGCTCCACCTCTTCCTTTCTTCTTCCCGCGCCCCCTCACATCAGTCTGAAGCAAAGATCCTACAGCGGGCAAGATAGTCTACTCGACGAAAAAGACGCAGTACGGTCATGGGCAGATTCGTGGGTAATTTTCGGCCCCGTTTCCGTAACCGGCTTCCGTCTCCGCACCAAAGATCCCGTAGCGGAGCAAAGATAACTAGTGTGGAGACGGAAGCCGGTTACGGAAACATCCTCGTAAGAATAAAAGTTATTTGGGAAAAATCTTCTCCTCATTTTTAGAATTGTAATTTATTAACACAGACTGTTCCCCCGCAGCACTGATTACACTGCGGGTCGGGTCGGGTCGGGTCCGGTTACCGAAATGGATGAAAAAAAGGCCCACGTTCTGCTCCGTTGGGTACTACACGTCAGCCCATTGCATTTAGCAGGAGTGGTCTATCTTGCTCCGCTATAGAATCTTTGGTCTGAAGAAGGGTTTAGGCCCGAAACGTTGCCTATTTCCTTCGCTCCATAGATGCTGCCTCACCCGCTGAGTTTCTCCAGCATTTTTGTCTACCTTCGATTTTCCAGCTTCTGCAGTTCCTTCTTAAACATTCCTCCTCTTGGCATTGTTTTCTTTGCTCCCCTTTTCTCACACACGCAGGAATATCCTTGATGGGAGTCTGATGATGTGAATGAGAGGCACCAGAGTGATGCCTATCAACCCCCTTGCTCTTCCAACATACTTGCAATTAGCCTTTCCTTGCAGTCGTCAGAAATATTAACAAATTGCCGGATTGTAGCATTAATATCGGAATTTTACACAAACAAATGATTTAAGAATAAGGAGTAAGCCATTTCGAACAGAGACGACGTTAACACTTTTTCTCACAGAGAGTTGTGAGTGCGGAATTCTCTGCCTCAGAGGGTGGTGGAGGCAGGTTCTCTGGATGCTTTCAAGAGAGAGCTAGATAGGGCTCTTAAAGATAGCGGAGTCAGGGGATATGGGGAGAAGGCAGAAACAGGGTACTGATTGGGGATGATCAGCCATGATCACATTGAATGGCGGTGCTGGCTCGAAGGGCCAAATGGCCCACTCCTGCACCTATTGTCTATTGTCTATTGTCTAAATCGGTGGCAGGAAAAAAGTGGATCGCTGGATTGGTTTAGTTTTGGTTTAGAGATACAGCGCAGAAACAGGCCCTTCGACCTACAGAATCTGCTCCGATCAGCGATCCCCGCACACTTATGGGCCTGTCCCACTTAGGCGATTGTTCGCCGGTGGTCGCCGGGAGAAGTCTCCTCAGTCGCGCGAAAAGTCGTAGCGTCTTTCTGGTCGCCGCCAAATTTTCAACATTTTCAGCACCAGCCAACAAGCGTAACTTGACTTCTCCTGACCCAGGTGCTGTCGTAGTTAGTCGCCAGGATGACGAAGGTTGCCGCCGGTTTTTCGGCGACCTGCTACGACTATGACAGTCGCCGGCAGTTGCCAAAAAAAATCGCCAAGTGGGACAGGCCCATGATGCTATCCTACCCTCACTCGGGACCATTGACATTCATACCAGGCCAATTAACCGACAAAGCTTTTTAGAGTGAGACCATGCGAACTCCGTATCGACAGCACCCAGAATCAGGATCGAACCCGGGTCTCTGGTGCTGTCCAACTCCACAGCTCAAAAAGTCTGATGGTGTGAATGAGATGTACCAGAGGGATGCTTATTAACCCCCTATCTCTTCCAATCGGCCTTTCCTTACCATTGTCAGAAACGTTAACATGTTTATGGATTGTGACATTAATATTGAAATTTTACATTAAGAATTAGGTGGCAGGAAAAAGGATTGCTGGAGTCGGTGGTAATTATGCATTTTTGAAAGTGGTGATTATGATATCCTCAATTTTTAATGCCTGAGGTATTGAAGTTAGAACATGGTGGAGATTTGTGCAAAGAATGCTTGACGAACACTCTATTCTGTGAAAAAATCCCATCTGCAACCTTCTTTGATGGGAATACTAAATAAATCCGGTGCGGCATACAGGAGAACCAGGACTAGAAATGGATTTCAGTTCTCAGTTGGGTTTCCAGGGTGGATAGGTGACACTATCATCTTAGCAGGTAGACGCCACGTTCCTGCACCTGAGAATGGAATGAATCAACCATGATCGGCAAGGTGGCGAAAATGTGGATTTGCCGCCTTCTAGCGTCAGAGACCCGGGTTCGATCCTGACTAAGTGTGCTGTCTGTACGGAGTTTGTACGCTCTCCCCTGCGTGACCTGCGTGGGTTTTCTCCGGGTGCTCCGGTTTCCACCCACACTCCAAAGGCATTCCGGTTTGTGGGTTAATTGGCTTGATATAATTGATAATTGTCCCATAGAAACATAGAAACATAGAAAATAGGTGCAGGAGGAGGCCATTCGGCCCTTCGAGCCAGCACCGCCATTCATTGTGATCATGGCTGATCGTCCGCTATCAATAACTCGTGCCTGCCTTCTCCCCATATCCCTTGACTCCACTAGCCCCTCGAGCTCTATCTAACTCTCTCTTAAATCCATCCAGTGACTTGGCCTCCACTGCCCTCTGTGGCAGGGAATTCCATAAATTCACAACTCTCTGGGTGAAAAAGTTTTTTCTCACCTCAGTCTTAAATGACCTCCCCTTTATCCGATTCCCGAGTGTGTGTAGGATAGAGTCAGTGCGGAGATCGCAGACTCGGTGGGCCGAAGGGCCTGTTTCTGTGCTATACTAAACAAAACGAAACTGAACGAAACCCAAGAGTCAACTTCAACCAACTTCATGGTTACATTGCTTCTTAAGCGATGATTGCATTTTAGCTGTTACATTACTGATATCACAACAGTAATCACACAATATATTACTTTTTACATGCACCAGTTAAATGCACTTCTTTATTTCTCATTATAAATTATGGAAAAGTGATCTGTGCTGTATTTTATCATTTTGACACTACCTCTTGCATTTCTATAATGCCTTATCAAAAAGCTTCACATCCAAGGAAATTAAATGAGATGCTGTAACTGTTCGCCTGAAGGCAAATGTTTGCACAGAGCTAAATTTCGGAAACCTAAAATTAAACGAATGACCACTTAATTAGGTTTTGGGTGATGTTGCTCAAAGATGGATACTGTGAAAATTCTCTTCAACACCAGAAGCATTCTTGTTAATGGAGACATTAGAGTTGGCAGATGATGGCACTGTGAGCAAAAAAAACAAACTTCTGGAAGATCCCAGCGGGTCAGGCGGCATCCGTGGAAGGAAATGGACAGATGACGTTTTGGGTTGGGACGTTTCTTCAGGACTGGAGTAGAGCGGAGATAGAAATGGGAAGGGATGCAGAAATAGTTGGTGAGTCAATCCAGAGGTGGAGGGGTTGATCTGCAAATGAGTCAGACGGGGAGAGAAGGTTAGAGATGAAAGCAGTTAAAGGACCTGTCCCACTTTCACGGCCTAATTCACGACCTCTGCCGAGTTTGCCCTTGACTCATACTCGCAGCATGGTCGTCACGAGGTCGTAGCAGGTCGTGATGCTAGTCGTAGGTACTCGTGGCATCAAGTAGGTCAGGGCGTTTTTCTAGCCTGATGAAAAATGTCCACGAGTAAAAAAGGTTGTGAATTAGGTTGTGAAAGTGTGACAGGCCCTTTACCGATTTATGTTTGTTCTCACAGATGCTGCCTGACCCGCTGAGTTACTCGAGCATTTTGTGTCTTCTCTTCTTCTTTCGTGTGGCGTGCACAGCCTAAAGTTGTTGGACAACTTGTTCTATTTGATCTTCCGTTTGTGCACGTCGAGTTGATTGCATTAGGCGAAACCGGGCGGACCACGTGAAGGTTGCAATCTTCCACCCCGAGCATTTTGTGTCTGTCTTTGGTTTAAACCAGCATCTGCAGTTCCTCCCTGCACACTTTCTTTTCATTACCCTGCCACCCAATCCCTTTCTCCTCCTCCTCCTGCTCACCACCTTTCTCACCCCCCCATCTTTTACCTCTCTTCTCTTTCCATCTACCAACCAACCCTCCCTCTGGTTCGACATTTAAAAAAATCAAATTCCACCATCTGTAGCTCTCTACCTTCTCCACTTATCACCTGCAGCCTTTGTGACCATCTCCAACCTCCCCCCCTCCACCAGAGTCAACTGTTAATCAACTTCTTATTACCATTAATCCATCAATCACTTGTCTGAAGAGATCCTTCTTCAGACTGCGAGTCAGGGGAGATGGAAACACAGAGATAAGGAAGTGTAAGGTGTGAAAATGAGACATCAAAGGGGATGGAAGTCAGGAAAATGTACACTAGATCATTGTTAGCTAGGAGAAGGTGACAACAAGGCATACAGAGATAACATTTAAGCAGGGGGACAGTCAGACTGGTTGAAGAACTAGGAAGGGGAAGGATTGGAGAGAGAGGGACTGTCCCCCTTCATGATCTATTCTACCTTTTCCTTGATCGCCATCCCCTTTGATGTCTCATTTCACCTTACTATCCTTATCTCTGTGTCTCCCTCTCCCCTGACTCTCAGACTGAAGAAGGGTCTCGACCGGGAACGTCACCCATTTCTTCTCTCCAGAGATGCAGCCTGTCTCGCTGAGTCACTCCAGCATTCTGTGTCTACCTTCGGTTTAAACCAGCATCTGCAGTTCCTTCTCACAACGTCACTTGCTAGCTCTTACCCCACGCCTTCCCATCACCCTTTCTATCAGTTAACTCCCCGCGACTGATATGTCAGCCATTTTCCTCCACCCTGTAGCTTGACTCGCTGAGTTCCTCTTAAGTTGTAGGAAAAGAATTAGGCTTTTCGGCCCATCAAGTCAACCCTGCCATTCAATCTATCTAACCTCCTTCTCCTGCCTTCTCCCCATAATTCCTGACACCCGTACTAATCAAGAATCTATCTATCTCTGCTTTAAAAATATCCACTGACTTGTGGCCTCCACCGCCGTCTGTGGCAATGAGTTCCACAGATTCACCACCCTCTGACTAAAGAAATTCCTCCTCATCTCCTTCATGGAGAAACATCCTTTAATTCTGAGGCTGTGACCTCTGGTCCTGGACTCTCCCACCAGTGGAAACATGCTCTCCACATCCACTCTATCCAGGCCTTTAACTATTCGGTTAGTTTTAATGTGGTCCCCCCTCATGCTTCTCAACTCCAGCGAGTAGAGGCCCAGTGCCGTCAAACGCTCATCATATGTTAATCCACTCATTCCTGGGATCATTCTCGTAAACCTCTCAAATGCCAACACATCCTTCCTCAGACATAGGGCCCAGAATAGCTCAGAATACTCCAAATGCGGTCTGACCAGCGCCTTATAGAGCCTCAGCATTTCTTATAATTTCGTTTTAATAAGTGGCCGCATTTAACAAAAAATATCATGCTGTTGGTCGTAAGGAATGTTATCTGAGCCAGGCGGAATGGATCGCCTGTCACATATGGAGGTGTCGGCAAGCAGGCTCTTTGGGTGAAGCAAAAATGAAAAACAGCTGCCATATTTCAGGGCAGACAGAGGCTAATCTGCCTGCTCTAATACAAGTCAGGATGCTGGTCACACAACAGCTGTCTCGCACTCAAATCACCATGTGATACACAGCCGAACAATACTTCTGCTAAAGTTTGTTCCATTTTGATGAGGTGAGGCCTCCGTGTCGAGTACATTAAACAGCGAACAGTCGATCCCTCTCTGTCGCACAAACTTGACTTGTTTTCTCTGGATCATTGGAGGCTGAGGGGTGACCTGAGAAATTTATAAAATTATTATAGGCTTAGACAGGGTAGATAGTTTTGTAAAAGCCCTGTCCCACTGTACGAGTTCATTCAAGAGCTCTCCCGAGTTTGCCCTGATTCGAACTCGGAGAATTACGGTAATGGCCGCTCGTCGGTACTCGGGGCTCTCGTGGGCATTTTTCAACATGTTGAAAAATCTTCCCGAGTCTTCCCGAGCTTACCGCGTTTCCCGAGTACCTGCCGTTAGAGTTATGAGCCGCTAAGAGACGTCCTCGAGCTCCGACGTACCCGCTACGTACATTCTACGTGCTTCCACGAGTTTGATTTTTTTAAAACTTGGGAGAGGTCTTGAATGAACTCGTAGAGTGGGCAGGGCTTTAAGGGTGTCAATGGATATTTTTACGGCAGAGATAGATAGATTCATGATTAGTGCGGCTGTCAGGGGTTTTGGGGAGAAGGCAGGAGAATGGGATTAGGAGGGAAAGATGGATCAGCCATGAATGAATGGTGGAGTAGACTAGATGAGCCGAATGGCCTAATTCTGCTCCTATCACTTGTTTAAGAAGGAACTGCAGATGCTGGAAAATCGAAGGTAGACAAAAGTGCAGGAGAAACACTGCGAGTAAGGCAGCATCTATGGAGCGAAGTAAATAGGAGATGTTTCGGGTCGACTGAAGAAGGGTCTTGACCCGAAACGTTGCCTATTTCCTTCGCTCCATAGATGCTGCCTCACCTACTGAGTTTCTCCAGCATTTTTGTCTACCTGCTCCTATCACTTATGGCCCTACAGGATTATGTCAAATTCTAAAGGGCATCGCTTTAAGGTAAGAGGGGAGATTTAGAAGTAGGTGCAGAGAGTGGTACGTCCCTGTCAGAGGGAGTGGTGGAAGCATATACAATATTTATGTTTAAGAGGCATTTTGAAAGGCAAATGTACAGGCAGGAAATTGAGAGATACAGATGTGCAAACAGATGTGCAGTTTAATTTGGCGTTGGAGTTGGCACAGGCATTGTGGACCGAAGGCCATGTCCCAAGCTGTACTGTAGGAATGAACTGCAGATGCTGGTTTACACCGAAGATAGACACAAAACGGTGGAGTAACTCAGAGGGTCAGGCAGAATCTCTGGGGGAAAGGAATAGGTGACATTTCGGGTCGAGACCCTTCTTCGGACTCTGAAGTCTGTAAAAGGGTCTCAACCTGAAACGTCACCAATTCCTTCTCTCCAGAGATGCTGCCCCTCCCGCTGAGTTAAGGGCCTGTCCCACTTTCACGACCTAATTCACGGCCTTTTTTACTCGTGGACATTTTTCATCAGGCTAGAAAAACGCCCCGACCTACTTGATGCCACGGGTACCTACGACCAGCATCACGGCCTGCTACGACCTACCTAAGACCTCCTATGACCTCGTGACGACCATGCTGTGAGTATGAGTCAAGGGCAAACTCGACAGAGGTCGTGAATTAGGTCGTGAAAGTGGGACAGGCCCTTTACTCCAGCATTTTGTGTCTATCCTATGCTGTACTGTCCTATGTTGCTGCATGTCCAGAATGCTCAGTAAATATAATTCATAGACAATAGACAATAGGTGCAGGAGTAGGCCATTTGGCCCTTCGAGCCAGCACCGCCTTTCAATGTGATCATGGCTGATCATCCCCAATCAGTACCCCGTTCCTGCCTTCTCTCCATATCCCCTGACTCCGCGATTTTTAAGAGCCCTATCTAGCTCTCTTTTGTTCGCATCCAGAGAACCTCCACCGCCCTCTGAAGCAGAGAATTCGGCAATTCATAATGGCACCAATCTGCCAAAGATATCAATTTAACTTGATTTTATTAATATAAATAATATAATAATTTTATGGCAACATCCCTATTGATCTTTCTCTCATAGAATTTTATGCTGAATGGCTACGATGCTATTGAAGGAGGCTTAAGGTCTGAGGAGGTAGTTATGTTATTAATGATACAGTTATTGATTTCCTTGCAAAGAGCTTCTAGTGTCACGTCTTTTACATGTTCACTGTTTGTTTACATCAGGCACCGGTATCACGATTATTGGATTGATGAGAGAGCTTTGTCATGATCATCAGAAGTCACTCAGTCGCCGTGTATGGCTCATTTAGTACTCTAGTCTGTATGAAAGCAGATTGTTGTGTTGCAATTAGTCCTGGCCCTTTGGAAAGTCACGCCCAAAGTTGCATGTGGGCGTGACTTTGTCTGCAGGTCTGAAGAAGGGTCTCGACCCGAAACGTCGCCTATCTCCTTCGCTCCTTAGATGCTGCTGCACCCACTGAGTTTCTCCAGCCTTTTGTGTACCCACAGTTGCACTGTTCATCTTGCCAACCTTCTCCTGTTGTAGTTCTACAAACCTCCTGGTAAACATCGCGAGGATCCTTTGCTGCTTTGGTTGAATTCTGTTCAGAGATACAGCACGGAAACAGGCCCTTCGGTACACCCGGCCCGGACCGACCAGTGATCCCCGCACATTAACACCATCCTACACATACTGGGGAACTAATTTTACATTTAGACCAAGCCAATTAACCGACAAACCTGCACGCCTTTGGGAGTGTGGGAGGAAACCGGAGATCTCGGGGAAAACTCACGCAGGTCACGGGGAGAACGTACAAACTCCGTAGCCGTGGTCGGGAACAAACCCGGGTCTCTGGCACTGTAAGAGAATGGTATGTTTCTGGGCAAAAATGCTTCTGGTGATGGGGCTGCTTGGGTGCTTTGTTGGCTAGTTAGTGAAGGGATGGGGTCGAGATACGAGCGTTCACGTCGCGGGCCTGTTTCCACCAATCCTTCCACCAACACTCACAAGAGGCACAAGAAGCGCAAGGCAGACACCATTGTAGACAGATGCCGAGAATGTGTGTTCAGCTCTGGCTGAACGACTTCTAATCTTGTGTGTGGACTCAATAAGAAGATGAAGTGAAGGGATGCTTCCTTCCCCCATTCTGTGTGCTTTCAGTGCATGGAGTCAAGGGTCTCAGTACCAGCCCAAGTGTCTTCCCTCTCCGATCGGCCAAGGATTTCCAAGAGTCATTGGGGCCGTTGCATTTTTGTTCCAAGGTTTGGAGAACAATCTTGAATCTTTTCTGAAGACAGACACAAAATGATGGGGTGATTCAGCGGGTCAGACAGCATCTCTGGAGAAAAGGATGCTCGAGACCCAAAACGTCTCAGAAATCGAAGCCAATTTTATTCGTCACATACACCCAAGGGTGCAGTGAAATGAATTTGCCAGCAGCGGCACAATTAAAAAAAGAACACACAATACATAATAAGATTTAACACAAACATTCACCACAGCATTCTTCGCTGAGGTGGAAGGCAACAAAGTTCAGTCGGGCCTCCTCCTTTGTTCACCCGTGGTCGGGACCATAAACCTCTGTGGTCGCCGCGACAGAGAGCCTGATCTACAGGCCCTCTCGTCGGGATGGTTGAAACTCCGACGTCGGGACAGTCAAATACACTCGGAGGTCCCGAATCGGCACTTTCTTACCGGGGACCGTGACTTCAGGATGTTATAGGCCGCAGGCCTATTCCTTTTCTCCAGAGATGCTGTCTGAGTTGCTCCAGCTTTTCGTGTCTATCTTCGGTTTAAACCAACATCTACAGTTCCTTCCCACACATTGAATGTTTTCCTCTCCCTGTGTTGGATGAGGGTTTTATCGGAAGTTTGTTTCCTTGAACAACTGATTGTATTGTAGTCGGCTCCCCCTTGGGAATGACAAGAAATGAGCATTGAGTGGACCACCAAGCCTGCTGAAACCTCCCCATCACTAAATATGATCATGAACGATCCTTTCTGGCCTTAACTCCTCTTCTGTATTTTCCCATAAATACAGGATTTATGGAGAGGATGTGTCCACTAGTGGGAGAGTCTAGGACCAGAGGTCACAGCCTCGGAATAAAAGGACTTTCCTTTAGGAAGGAGATGAGGAGGAATTTATTTAGTCAGAGGGTGGTGAATAATGACAAATCAAATGTTATCAAAAAAAATTGATTTATCTAAAGGTTGTAGACAAGGATGTCCGTTATCACCGTTACTATTTGCTCTTGTTATAGAACCACTAGCAGAAAGAATTCGAGCTCATCCAGAAATATATGGGTATAATACTAAAAATACAGTTAATACAATTTCTCTATATGCAGATGATGTATTACTATATATTACAAATCCAGAAATTAGTATCCCTAATCTGTTAAATCTTATAACTCAATTTGGTTTATTTTCGGGAGAAAATTAACTGGAAGAAGAGTGAGATTATGCCAATAATGGAACCTAATGTATACATATTGCAACAATCACCTTTTAAAATAGTGAATGAAAAATTTAAATACTTAGGAATCTATGTGACCAAGAAATATACTTCTTTATTTAAATCAAATTTCGTGCCTTTACTTAATAAATTGCATAAGAATATTCAATACTGGAAAACGCTTCCTATTTCAATGCTCGGTAAAATTAATGCAATTAAAATGATTTTCCTTCCTCAACTATACCTCTTCCAATCAATTCCAATATACCTACCTAAAAATGTCTTTTAAAAAATTGACTCTATTGTAACAAGTTTTATTTGGAATTATAAGAATCACAGAATAAGTAAAAAACACTATGTAAATCTAAGACGAATTAGTCTTACCAAATTTCTTATTTTATTTCTGGGCAGTCAATGTCAAAAACTGAAATTCCGGTTGGAAGATATGGATCAACAACCAGATTGGTTAAAGATGGAAAAGGAGGACTGTCTGCCATTTGAAATTGGTCTGATTCTCCTATCCCCTACAAAATTGAACAAAAAGATCTATAGTGAAAATCCAATAATACATAGCGGTATTCGAATTTGGAAACAAATAAAAAAGACATTAAAACTGGATAATTTATCACTTTGGCTCCCTATTGCAAATAACCCTTCATTTAAGCCTTCGGTATTGGATAAAGGCTTCACACAATGGAAAAACTATGGAATTAAAAAGATGGGACATCTTTATAGAAATGGTATGTTCCTCTCGTTTCTGGAGGTACAACAGAATTATGGATTACATTCAAATAACTTTTTTAGATATTTACAATTGAAAGATTATATTAAATCACATACACAAGAATACAGAATTAGAGAGCCAGAGATTCTAGATGAATGTTTGAATAAACATCCCAACACAGTCAAATTAATATCATATATTTACAATATTCTGTTAGATAGCGAGAATCCATTGACGGAATCACATAGACAAGCATGGGAAAATGAATTAGTTCAACCCATAACGAAAGATATTTGGGATGAAAGCCTACAACACATACATCAATGTTCGTTAAATGCCAGACATTCTTTAATACAATTTAAAATATTACACATTGTATTATTCTAAAACAAAATTAAACAGAATTTTTCCTAGTATCTCTCCTATCTGCGATAAATGTCAATATTCTGAGGCTAATTTAACCCATACCTTTGTAAATTGCATAAAAATGAAAACATTTTGGGTGGATATTTTTAAAATTACTTCCGTAGTGGTTAATGGTCAACTGGATCCCGATGCTAAATTAATAATATTGGGCATATCTGAACAATACCTAAAACTGACAATAAACCAAAGAAATTTCCTGGATTATAGTATAATAACTGGGAAAAAACTAATATTAAAATTTTGGAAAAGCCCTGCATCCCCTACAATTAAAATGTGGATTATGGAGATGTCGGAGACCTTAAATCTGGAAAAAATTAGATTTGTCTTAATCGACAAACCTGAATTATTTATTAGAATATGGTCCCCGTTCATAGATTATTTGAAGGGGTAGAATGGGCCGGCGCTGAGGCTCGACGGAAGCTTGAACCCAGGACTAGACGAATAGTTTTGTTTTCTGTACCTACCTATCTCCTAAGTTGTATTATAATTTTTTTATTTTTTTTTTAAATAAATAAAAATTTTAAAAAGAGGGTGGTGAATCTGTGACAGCTATAGAGGCCAAGTCAATGGATATTTTCAGTTAGATAGATTTCTAATTAGTACGGGTGTCAGGGGTTATGGGGAGAAGGCAGGAGAATGTGGTTAAGAGGGCAATGTAGATCGGCCATGATTGAATGGCGGAGTAGTTGGGTCAAATTGCCTAATTCTGCTTCTATCACTTACAAACTTACGAACATATACCCTTTCTTACAGCGCTTTCAGCGCCAGAGATGCGGCTTTGATCCCGACTACGGGTGCTGTTTGTACGGAGTTTGTACGTTCTCCCCTAGCCCGCATGGGTTTTCTCCGAGATCCTCGGTGTCCTCCCACACTCTAAAGGCGTACAGGTGTGCCGGTTAATTGGCCTGATGTAAATGTAAATTTGTCCCTAGTGTGTGTAGGATTGTGTTAATGTGCGGGGCTCGCTGGTCGGTGCGGACCCGATGAGCTGAAGCGGTTGTGTCTGCGCTGTATCTCTAAACTAAACTACTGCCCTCAACATGTAAGAAGTGATCACCCTCGATTTTCCAGCACCTGCAGTTCCTTCTTTAACACTTAACAAAATGAATTGACTCCTTGTAATTTTTCTTTTGCAGTGGACGGCTGCATTCACGTGGCTGCGGGGCCCCTGTTGAAAAAGGAATGCAGTACTCTCGCCGGCTGCAGTCCCGGGGATGCTAAAATTACCAGTGGCTACTGCCTGCCTGCCAAGTGTGAGTAAAGATAACATTAGCCTTTCCCCACCAACGCTACACAAGCTGTTTCCTCCGATGTGAAAGGAAATCCCTCCTGTATTAGGACTTCTGTTTATGTTTAATTAGATGAAGCCCCAAAGAAAAGGTCACACCGGCACATGTGGGAATTCCGTTACATCCCAGTTTAGTTGTCTCATCTAACAATTCCCTTCTACTCCAGTTATATTCCATTCATGTTCAACGTATTTGAAAGCATTGATGTGATTTCATCATATACAGGGATAATGGAGACAAATTCGCAGGTCATTTGCTCGTTCGCCTGCGTAGCACTGGGAAGACTGTTCAGAAACTTGCTCCTGTTCTGAGACTTGTCAGTGGGAATTTATTCCTGTAAAGAGCCTTTGGCATGGAAATGCACAGCTTGTTGTTAACTTACAGAAGCACTAATGAGCTGATGTGAAAATTCCTTGTCCTCGATTTTCTCAGAGGTACAACAAATAAGAGATAAGTGCTGTTTTGCCATTCGAACGTGACAATGCATATTGGCTACTTTGCCATTCGAACATGAGATTTTCCCTTCACTGTTCGTGACACGGCGTGATTCTTGGGGGGCACTTATTTCTGGGACAAAGACAGATATAAAAACCGTAAGCGTTGAGTAAAACTGGAATGAAGAAATGTTGGCAAGTATCTGACGTTCAGTGTTGTCAAATGACTGTTATGTCACTATTATGATAAAATACCAGTGGAACAATATTTAAGAAGGAACTTCAGATGCTGGAGAATTGAAGGTAGACAGAAATGCTGGGCAAACTCAGCAGGTGAGGCAGCATCTAAGGAGCGAAGGAAATAGGCAACGTTTCGGGCTGTAACCCTTCATCAGGCTGATGTTCATCAGTCAACGAAAGTAAGCATGCAGGTACAGCAGGCAGTGAAGAAAGCCAATGGCATGTTGGCCTTCATAACAAGAGGAGTTGAGTATGTGAGAAGACCCTCATCAGTCTGAAGAAGGATATCGGCCCGAAACGTCACCTATTCCTTCGCTCCATAGATGCTGCCTCGCCCGCTGAGTTTCTCCTGCATTGTTGTCTACAGTGGAACTTAATAGATGGCTTAGTTCTTTGCCAGAAATTCAGCTCATATGAAAATGCAAGCAGGTTGTCAGGAGGAACTTAAATGTATTTGGTGCCCAGTGAAAGGCAAGACATTAGTTGAAGGTGATGGAGGGGAGCTGGTGAATTGCCGTGGTACCTAGAGATCTGATTGATCGAGTAGCCAATATGTGACAATAGACAATAGGCAATAGGTGCAGGAGTAGGCCATTCGGCCCTTCAAGCCAGCACCGCCATTCAATGTGATCATGGCTGGTCATCCCCAATCAGTACCCCGTTCCTGCCTTCTCCCCATATCCCCTGACCGCTATCTTTAAGAGCCCTATCTAGCTCTCTCTTGAAAGTATCTCTTGAAGAGAACAGGCCTCCACCGCCCTCTGAGGCAGAGAATTCCACAGACTCACAACTGAAGAAGTGTTTTCTCGCTTCCGTTCTAAATGGCTTGCCTCTTATTCTTAAACTGTAGCCCCTGGATCTGGACTCCCCCAACATCGGGAACATGTTTCCTGCCTCTAGCGTGTCCAAACCCTTAATAATCTTATGTTTCAATAAGATATCCTCTCATCCTTCTAAACTCCAGAGAATACAAGCCCAGCCGCTCCATTCTCTCAGCATATGACAGTCCCGCCATCCCAGGGATTAACCTTGTGAACCTACGCTGCACTCCCTCAATAGCAAGAATGTCCTTCCTCAAATTAGGGGACCAAAACTGCACACAATACTCCGGGTGTGGTCTCACTAGGGCCCTGTACAACTGCAGAAGGACCTCTTTGCTCCTATACTCAACTTCTCTTGTTATGAAGGCCAACATGCCATTCACCTTCTTCACTGCCTGCTGTACCTGCATGCTTACTTTCATTGACTGATGATCAAGTGCATTTCCCATTGTACCGAAGAAGGTCTTGCCAACTTTAATGTTCCAGTCAAAAGCACTGTTAACAAAAAGACTTTGCTTCTATGTTGTGTTATGTTTCTATGTCTGTAGTAACAAAATGACGATGCTCCACGAGCAACCTGGAATAGTTCAACCTTGCTTTATTTGTCGCATATGTTGAGTTTACTTTATACAACTGCACAGTGAAATTATTTTTGAACATTATAATATAAATTGTTCTGCATGTGCAGTATAATGTGTAGAATTCCTCACCAGAGGGCCTCGTGGAAAGTGGTTTAAGGAGCTCTAAAATCACCACAAAAGAATCAACAGAAAATAAAATGGCTGCCAAAAGTCTTTGTTGTAAACCTGAGTACACTGCAAAATATTTTCAGATAATCAGTGTGGGAAAGTTGGCCGTGCTCGATTCCTTTGGTTTATTTGGGGGTGAGTCGGTAAAATACTGCTTACATGCTTGTTCAAGTCATGCCTATGGTTTTCCACTGAATTGTGATGGCTGATAAGTTGCTCCTCCACACATCAAAGTATTAAAATCTTGCACTCTTCCATTCAGCACATTTCTGAATCATTGCAAGATTAAGAAAAGGTTCTATGTAGGGGGTTTGTAGCCATGCCAGCAACCAGACTCCTGAAGGGAGAGGGAGTTTGAGGACAGGCCTTCCAGCTAGCCGTCAGGTCCGTGCCAGAGGCTGCCGAGCGAAGCTGTGAATGAAGAGGAAGGACTTCAACTGGGCTGCAAAATGACCAGCAAGGGGGGTAAAATGGAGGGGAACGCACCTGGTTGCCAGGTGTTGCTGTTGAGCCCTCTGAAGGTGTCTTGGGCCTAGCAACAAAACACCAAGGAAGGAAGGTGCCCACCTGATGACCCCAGTGAAGTCTTTACCCCACTCAAGATAGTAAGAAGGTGCCAATTATACTAGGGATTGTAATATCAAGTCCTATAAACTCTGCACAACAGATATTTTATTAACTGTTGGATTCTTTAGGATGTGGTAAAATATCTAATATCGATCATTAGAGAGCTATATTGTTAAATAGGAACGTAATAATGGATACAAAGGACATTTATTATCACATACACCCCAATTGGTGTAGTGAAATTTGACTTGCCATTGCAGCACACAGATATAGATAAGACACAACATTAAAGAATTTAACACTAACATAAAAACATCCCCCCACAATGGTTCCCACTGTGAGTGAAGGCACAAAGCACAGTCCCCATCCCCTTGTCTACCCATAATCGGGCCATAATGATATCATGATAGACAATAGACAATAGGTGCCGGAGTAGGCCATTCAGCCCTCCGAGCCAGCACCGCCATTCAATGTGATCATGGCTGATCATCCCCAATCAGTACCCCGTTCCTGCCTTCTCCCCATATCCCCTGACTCTGCTGTTTTTAAGAGCCCTATCTTTCCTCAGATTAGGAGACCAAAACTGTTCATTAGATCTAGCTCGTCATCATATTGAGTTTGAAAATAAAGTTTTATTCTCGTCAGCCCCGAAGTGGAACAATTACATTCTTACTCGAAGCAGCACAACAGACGTGTAACCATCATACTCTGAAAACATGATGATCAACAATTTAAAAAAAGTTAAGTGTATATCACAGGTAGACAAAAATGTTGGAGAAACTCAGCAGGTGAGGCAGCATCTATGGAGCGAAGGAGTAGGTGACGTTTTGGGTCAAGACCCTTCTGAAGGAATAGGTGACGTTTCAGGTCGAGACTCTTCTGAAGGATAGGTGATATTTCTGGTCGAGACCCTTCTGAAGTTTCTCCAGCATTTTTGTCAACCTTTGATTTTTCCAGCATCTGCAGTTCTTTCTTAAATATTGAGTTTTCACATGTCAGTCTTCGTTAAAAACACTGTTGATTGTTAAAATTGGTGATGAGTGTGATTCACACGGTGTCTATGCACAGCAAACACAGCTAATTTACTTAGGAGGTAGACAAAATTGCTGGAGAAACTCAGTGGGTGCGGCAGCATCTATGGAGCGAAGGCATAGGTGACGTTTCGGGTCGACCCGAAACATCACCTATTCCTTCAGAAGGGTCCCGACCCGAAACGTCACCTATTCCTTCGCTCCATAGATGCTGCCTCACCCGCTGAGTTTCTCCAGCATTGTTATCTATCTTAAGTAGGATGATATGCTACTTTATCAAATCCGACAAATGTTGCTCTCTAATGTGCATCGCCGTGTGACTGATGTTTGTTTAAGGAAACACAATCCAAGTGTTAAATATTCAATTTAAAGTTTAGCTTGCATAATCATTACCACAGATGTGACATCCATTTTCCTTGAATCTCTTACAATACCCATTGTCAGTTCCATTTGTATCCTTTCTTCCCGCTGCTCCTGAAAAAGAATATCGCCTTCTTGTCTTTTATAACTACATTATGAACCTGGAGCTTAGCCTTTCATTTGCCACAGTGGCTCTGCTGTTAAGGAGCCGCTGAACATATCTTCACCCCCCTCACAAGATGCCTTTGTCTGTGGTCAACATTTCCAAGACTGCATCGACGGAAAAGGAACATCTTTTAGCCTAGTCAAGTCAAGTCAAGTCACTTTTATTTTTATAGCACATTTAAATAACAACTCTCCGTTGACCAAAGTGCTTTACATTGGTGGAGGTACTAACGTTATACAACAGTGGCTCATAGATTAAGTACATACATAAACACATACATATAGCCCTCCCTCGGAGGACGTCAAGAAAGGCTTGAGAGTAAAGATGAGTTTTAAGTCTCGACTTAAAAGAGTCGATGGAGCGGGCAGTTCTGATGGGAAGAAGGATGCCGTTCCACAGTCTAGGAGTTGCAACCGCAAAGGCGCGGTTGGTCGCCCCTGAGCTTATGCCTAGACTGAGGGACCTGGAGATGGTGCGGTGGGAAAGCAGACTTTTGATGTAGGTGGGGGCAAGCCCGTTAAGGGCCTTGTAAACATAAATAAGGATCTTGAAGTTTATTCGGAACCGCACAGGGAGCCAGTGGAGAGAGGCCAGGATCGGGGTGATGTGGTCCCTAGGGGGTAAAGGCTTGATTTTACCATCAAATCCATCTGTACCTCTTCAACTACTGGATAGAAGGAATGGATGAGGTTTCGGGTTGAGATCCTTCTTCAGACTGCGAGACAAGGGAGACGGAAGCACAGAGATAAGGAAGTGTAAGGTGTGAAAATGAGACATCAAAGGGGATGGAGATCAAGGAAAATGTAGAATTGTTGGCTGGGAGAAGGTGACGACGAAGCATACAGAGATGACATTTAAATAGGGGGACAGTCAGACTGGTTGAAGAACTAGGAAGGGGAAGGATTGGAGAGAGAGGGACTGTCCCCCTTCTTGATCTATTCTACATTTTCCTTAATCGCCATCCCCTTTGATGTCTCATTTTCACATCTTACACTTCCTTATCTCTGTGTCTCCCTCCCCCCCCCCTGACTCTCAGACTGAAGGAGGGTCTCGACCCGAAACTTCACCTAACCCTTCTCTCCAGAGATGCTGCCCGATCCGCTGAGTTACTCCAGCATTTTGTGTCTATCTTCAGTGTAAACCAGCATCTGCAGTTCCTTCCCTACACATCTTCAACTACTGTTAGGTCTGGAAGCTCTCTGCCAGAAATACTTACCCGGACAATAAAATGAACTCCTGGTGGGTTCTTCCGTCTATGGCCAACCACACAAGCTCCTGGTGAGCTCGTTTGTCAGATGTTTAACATCCACTCTCTATTTGATCACCTTGAACTTTGTATTCATTAAATTCTCGCCTCTTGGAATCATGAAATAATTTAATCATGCGTTATATTGACATTCTCTCTGGAAATATTAGTGTAAGGAATGTTGCAATGTGTGCGCTGTGTCTCTCATGCAGCGTTGCCTGAGGGATTGGTGTTGATTAGGTGAAACTGCTTTAATTTATTTTTGATGATGATTTATTTTTGTTGAGATGAGTCCTATGAATGTAAAAAAAAAATGATGCCTGTACATGCAGGACGTGGCGAATGCGAAACCGTGGAGATTTAAGTTCCTCAGAATCATCATCTCCCGGGACCTTCAATGGGAGGCCATCATGGACTCCACAGTCAAAGAGGCCCAACAGAGTCAAGTCACGGCAAGTCAAGAGAGTTTTTAAGAAGGAACTGCAGATGCTGGAAAATCGAAGGTAGACAAAAGTGCTGGAGAAACTCAGCGGGTGCAGCAGCATCTATGGAGCGAAGGAAATAGGCAACGTTTTGGGCCTATTTAGCCGTAGATTTAGATTTAGATTTAGCCGTGGATTTAGTAGATTTAGCCGTAGTAGGTCGGGATGTTAGTCGTAGGCAATTGATGGTAGTTGAAGGTAGTTGTAGATAGTCTTCAACATAGTCGAAGGGAGGTCGACGGAGATCGAAGGAGGTCGTCTTCACTCTCCACTATTCGGTGTCCAATTTTCCCGAAGTTAGTCAAAGCTGGTCTACAGCATAGTCGAAGGAGGTTGAAAGAGGTCTTCTACATAGTCGAAGGAGGTCTTCAACATGACACTTTTTCAAACTCTCCTAAACTCGCCAATTAGGTCGCCGCAGTGGGACAGCCCCTTTACTGCTCAAGCCTACAGCCATACAGACCAACTCTGTACGACTCTGACATAAACATATTGGCCTTTAAGTGGTACTTAAAATTTACTTCAGAGCATGTCAACACCACTCGAATATCTCCACCGTTTTCATTTCGACACTGTGTGAAATATGGTGAAATATATTCCTGAATTAACAGGTAAAGACATGAGATTGTTATTGGAAAAGACTTGTAAATTTTGGCCTGCAGATTAGAAGCACCCATTATCAGTGAGTGCAGACGTTTTTATTTCAGAGTCAGTGAGTCTTTTTGATGCACTGTACATTGTAAATTATTTTCTCTTTTAACACTTCTGAAGTGTGACTGACAACATACATCAAGTGTGCCGTTTTTTTCACATTGTAGATAATATAGTGGTGGAGCTTGAGAATATTGCTCATGTTCTCTCCGATTTCAATGGCAAAAATATCTTTGAACCTCGTTATCACCAGGGAAGTGCATTTATTCAAGTGCCCGGCACTCATGCATACCCTTGTAATCTTTCCATGGTAGATCTGCAATGTGCGCACATGCTGAAAGGTATTTTGTCATCCAGGAGATGTGCAATACATGTGATGGTTGGCTAACTTAAGCATCAAGATGCCAGCAAGAGAAATATTGCCTTCAGCATGCAAAGCATCTTGTGCTGAAATCTCGTGTCAGTTTCCAGATTTCTTCAAAATCTATTCCTGACCGACAGGTTCATGTTCACAAGCGATTGAAGCAGAATTAGGCCATTCGTCCCATCAAGTCTACTCCGCCATTCAATCATGGCAGATCTATCTTTCCCTCTCAAACTCCCATTCTCCTGCCTTCTTCCAGAGGGCGCACAGAGAGTGGTGAATCTGTGGAATTCTCTGCCACAGAAGGTGGTTGAGGCCAGTTCATTGGCTATAGTTAAGAGGGAGTTAGATGTGGCCCTTGTGGCTAAAGGGATCAGGGGGTATGGAGAGAAGGCAGGTGCAGGATACTGAGTTGGATGATCATGTTGAATGGCGGTGCAGGCTCGCAGGGTCGAATGGCCTCCTCCTGCACCTATTTTCTATGTTTCTATGTTTCCCACAACCCCAGGCAGGAACGAGGTGCTGATTGGGGATGATCAGCCATGATCACATTGAATGGCAGTGCTGGTTCGAAGGGCCGAATGGCCTACTCCTGCACCTATTGTCTATTGTCTATTGTCTATTGACACCCATACTAATCAAGAAACTATCTATATCTGCCTTAAAAATATCGACTGACTTGCCCTCCACAGCCTCTGTGGCAATGAATAACACAGTTTCACCATCTTCTGACTAAAGAAATTCATCCTAATCACCTTCCTAAAGGAACGTTCCTTTATTCTGATCCGAGTGGAAGCATCCTCCACACATCCACACCCTCCAGACCAGGATAAAGTGGATAGACAAGGACCAGGAAATGTGCTCAGTGAAGAATAACAATATCTTCACAACAACTGTTGGAAAATTTCCATGTTGTACATTTTTAGTTTAGTTTAGAGGGGTACAGTGCGGAAACAGGCCCTTCGGCCCACCGAGCCTGCACCGACCAGCGATCCCCTAACACTAACACTATCTTGCACACTAATTTTACCAAAGTCAACTAACCTGCAATCCTGGTAGACACAAAATTGTGGAGTAACTCAGCGGGTGAGGCAGCATCTATGGAGAAAAGGAACGGGTGAGGTTTCGGGTCCTTCTCTTCATAGCTGCTGCCTCACCCGCTGAGTTGCTCCGCAATTTTGTGTCTACCTTCAATTTTATCCAGCATCTGCAGTTCTTTCTGAAACCTACAAGCCTGTACGTTTTTGGAGTGTGGGAGCACCCGGACAAAACCCACGGGGGTCACAGGGAGAACGTGCAAACTCCATACAAACAGTATCCTTTGGCAGGATCAAACCCGGGCCTCTGGTGCTGTAAGGCATTAGCTGTAGCGCTGCGCCACCGTGCCACCCTAATTTTTCAGATATGGTTTTATAGCAGCTTGACATGCTGTTCGGATTAGTTAATTTTTTAATTATTTTTTAATATTATTAGTATTAGAAGTCATGTACAGTAGTATAAACCAAGAATAACATAATGCATTTCATGTACCACTTCTTGTTTTAAAATTGAATAATAGAAAAGTAGCCGAAGCAAGAAAAAAAGAGAGAAAGCTAGATAAGGTAGCGGTATTAATAGTTCGTGAAAAAGCAGAGAGAAAGAGCCCATAAAGATGTAAAGCACGAGAAAGAGAGAAAAAAAAAGAGAATAAATAAATAAATAAATAAATAGAAATAGGAAAATAAAACAAAGAAAAAATAAAAAGAAGATATAAAGAAAATAAAAGGGATGTACCTGCTTCGTATCTTTACACACCCCTCACCCGGTTCTGAAACAGGTAATTTCAAAGGGTTATGTTGCTCCATATGCTTGTAATAAGTCGATAAAGGGAGACCAGATCTTTAAGAATTGGTCTGATTTCCCTGCTAGGATGAATCTCATGTCTTCGAGGTGTAACGTACTGCGTACAGTTTTGGTCTCCAAATCTGAGGAAGGACATTATTGCCATAGAGGGAGTGCAGAGAAGGTTCACCAGACTGATTCCTGGGATGCCAGGACTGTCTTATGAAGAAAGACTGGATAGACTCGGTTTATACTGTCTGGAAATTAGGAGATTGAGAGGGGATCTTATAGAAACTTACAAAATTCTTAAGGGGTTGGACAGGCTAGATGCAGGAAGATTGTTCCCGATGTTGGGGAAGTCCAGGACAAGGGGTCACAGCTTAAGGATAAGGGGGAAATCCTTTAAGACCCGAGATGAGAAAGACTTTTTTCACACAGAGAGTGGTGAGTCTCTGGAACTCTCTGCCACAGAGGGTAGTTGAGGCCAGTTCATTGGCTATATTTAAGAGTGAGTTAGATGTGGCCCTTGTGGCTAAGGGGATCAGAGGGTATGGAGAGAAGGCAGGTACGGGATACTGAGTGGGATGATCAGCCATGATCATATTGAATGGCGGTGCAGGCTCGAAGGGCCGAATGGCCTACTCCTGCACCTAATTTCTATGTTTCTATGTTTCTATGTAACATTTCAGACATGTTTGAAATCCACATTTTAAGCGTTGGTGTAGGTGCATTTTTCCAGAATTTTAGTATAAGTTTTTTTGCCGTTATTAAGTCATAGCTAAGGAAACTCTTTTGGAACGAAGTCAGCTCAAAACCGGCTTCCGTTGTTCCAAAGATAATTAGTTCTGCGGGTACTGCTGGAGATGCTGGAGAAACTCAGCGGGTGCAGCAGCATCTATGGAGCGAAGGAGACAGGTAACGTTTCAGGCCGAAACCCTTCTTCAGACTGATGGGGGGTGGGAACGTTTCAGGCCGAAACCCTTCTTCAGACTGATGGGCGGATGGATTAATAATTAGTTCTGCGTTGGGGTTCAATTTTATTTTAAATAATTTTGTGAAAATTTCAAAAATGTAATTCCAAAATTGATGGAGTTTTATGCAGGAGACAAAGGAACGTGCTATGGTTGAATCTTGAGATAAGCATTTATCTTGAGATAAGCATTTAGGATTAGTTAATAACCTGCATCTGTCCTTCATATTCGGTTGTCTCATGATCTGATATGCATGGTTATGCTTTTTCACTGGGGTTTGAGTCTTTTTTTTTTTAGTTACGTTTTATTAGAGGCATGTACATATCCTGGTCCGAACCACTACAGACTTTGTTAAACGGTTACATATTAAATATCCAGGATTCCAGGGACTCCACTACCAATGTCGCTGGGGTCTTCATTTATTGGTTACATATTAACAATGACTCTAATTATTATTATTATTTTTCTTAATAGATAGAAAAAATAAAGAAAAAGAAAAGAAAATTAGAAAAATAGAATAAACTATCCATAATACAACTTAGGAGATAGGTCCGTAGGTAAGAAAACATAACTGTGCATCTAGTCCTGGGTTCAAGCTTCCGTCAGGTATCAGCGCTGGCCCATTCTACCCCTTCAAATAGTCTACGAACGGAGACCATATTCTAATAAATAATTCTGGTTTGTCAATTAAGACAAATCTAATTTTTTCCAGATTTAAGGTCTCCGACATCTCCATAATCCACATCTTAATTGTGGGGGATGCAGGGTTTTTCCAAAATGTTAATATTTATTTTTTCCCAGTTATTATACTATAATCAAGGAAATTTCTTTGGTTTATTGTCAGTTTTAGGTATTGTTCAGATATGCCCAATATTATTAATTTAGGATCGGGCTCCAATTGAATATTAACCACTACGGAAATAATTAAAAAAATATTCACCCAAAATGTTTTAATTTTTATGCAATTTACAAAGGTATGGGTTAAGTTAGCCTCGGAATATTGACATTTATCGCAGATAGGAGAAATATTAGGAAACATTCTATTTAATTTTGTTTTAGAATAATGCAATCTATGTAATATTTTAAATTGTATTAAAGAATGTCTGGCATTTAACGAACATTGATGTATATGTTGTAAACTTTCATCCCAAATATCTTTCGTTATGGGTTGAACTAATTCATTTTCCCATGCTTGTCTATGTAATTCCGTCGACGGATTCCCACTATCTAAAAGAATATTATAAATGTAAGATATTCATTTGACTGTGTTGGAATGTTTATTCAAACATTCATCTAGAATCTCTGGCTCTCTAATTCTATATTCTTGTGTATGTGATTTAACATAATCTTTCAGTTGTAAATATCTAAAAAAATTATTTGAATATAATCCATAATTCTGTTGTACCTCCTGAAACGAGAGGAACACACCTTTTCTATAAAGATGTCCCATCTTTTTAATTCCATAATTTTTCCATTGTGCAAAACCTTTATCCAATACTGAAGGCTTAAATGAAGGGTTATTTGCAATAGGGAGCGAAAGTGATAAATTATCCAAATTTAATGTCTTTTTTATTTGTTTCCAAATTCGAATACCGCTATGTATTATTGGGTTTTCACTATAGATTTTTTTATTCAATTTTGTAGGAGTTAGGAAAATCAGGCCAATTTCAAATGGCAGACAATCCTCCTTTTCCATCTTTAACCAGTCTGGTTGTTGATCCATATCTTCCAACCAGAAATTTAAGTTTTTGACATTGACTGCCCAGAAATAAAATAAGAAATTTGGTAAGACTAATCCTCCATTCGTCTTGGATTTACATAAGTGTTTTTTACTTATTCTGTGATTCTTATAATTCCAAATAAAACTTGTTACAATAGAGTCAACTTTTTTAAAGAAATTTTTAGGGAGATATATCAGAATTAATTGGAAGAGGTATAGAAGTTGAGGAAGGAAAATCATTTTAATAGCATTGATTTTACCGAGCATTGAAATAGGAAGTGTTTAATATTCTTATGCAATTTATTAAGTAAAGGTACGAAATTTGATTT
The DNA here is from genome assembly GCA_035221665.1 of Okamejei kenojei. Lineage (NCBI taxonomy): Eukaryota > Metazoa > Chordata > Chondrichthyes > Rajiformes > Rajidae > Okamejei > Okamejei kenojei. The sequence continues at coordinate 2,576,167 of CM069173.1, forward strand.
AAATAAAGAAGTATATTTCTTGGTCACATAGATTCCTAAGTATTTAAATTTTTCATTCACTATTTTAAAAGGTGATTGTTGCAATATATATAAATTAGGTTCCATTATTGGCCTAATCTCACTCTTATTCCAGTTGATTCTGTATCCCGGAGAATAAACCAAATTGAGTTATAATATTTAACAGGTTAGGGATGCTAATGTCTGGATTTGTAATATATAGTAATACATCATCTGCATATAGAGAAATTTTATTAACTGTATTTTTAGTATTATACCCATATATTTCTGGATGTGCTCGAACTCTTTCTGCTAGTGGTTTTATAGCAAGGGTAAATAGTAACGGGGATAGCGGGCATCCTTGTCTACAACCTTTAGATAAATCAATTTTTTTTGATAACATTTGATTTGTCATTATTCTGGCTGTTGGGTTGGTATATAAAAGCTTAACCCAAGTACAAAACTTCTCACCTAATTGAAATTTTTCCATCACCGAAAATAAATAGGGCCATTCAACTTGATCAAATGCTTTCTCAGCATCTAGCGAAATGACTGCTAAGTCTACATTAGCTATTCGATTTGAGTATATAATGTTGAATAATCATCTCTGATTATAATATGAATAACATTTTGGAATAAAGCCAGTTTGATCGGGGTGTATTAATTTATGAATCACTAAGCTTAATCTATGTGCTAAAATTTTGGTTAGTATTTTCTGATCGATGTTTAATAGAGCAATTGTTCTGTATGAACCTGGATCTTCAAGGTCCTTATCCGTTTTTGGTATAAGTATTATTGTTGATTCATTTAAAGTTTCTGGGAGTTTCTGTTGCATGAATGCTTGAGTATATAATGTCTGTAGGCGTGGCAAGATCTAATCATGAAATGTTTTATAACATTCACTATTTAAACCATCTGGGCCAGCGGCCTTTCCATTTTTTAAAGAATTAATAGATTCTTCAATATCTTTTACTGATATTTCGGCCCCTAATAATTCCCTCTCTTTCAAGTCTAAACCAGTAAGGTTACAGTTCTGTAAGAATAATTCCATTCCTACAGAACCCCCTGCCATTTTGGTTGAATAAAGTGTTTGATAGTAGTGAGAGAATCTATCATTAATATCCTTGGGTAATGTTAATATTTCTCCCGTATCTGATTTAATTTTATATATTGTTTTTTCCCCTTCCTGTTTCCGGAGTTGGCGTGCCAGTAATTTTTGTGGTTTATCACCAAATTCAAAGTGTAACTGTTTGGTCTTTTGATAAAATTTTATGATTTGGTCTGAGTATATTTGGTTTAACTTATATTTGAGTGCAGCAATTTTATTATGCATTATTATAGAAGGCGCGATTGCATTTTTCATATCTAATTGCCTTATTTCCATTTCCAATACCAGTTGTTTGGCGCGGTTCTCTTTATTACGAAAGGCTTGTGCGAAGATTAACGCTCCTCGTATAAATGCTTTAAATGTTTCCTAAAGAAGGGAGGCAGAAATTTCAGGGCAGTCATTTGTCTCAAAAAACATATCTATCTGTTTGATAAGATATTTGTAACATGCTTTATCATTTAAAATTTGAGGGTTAAGTCTCCATTGTGTCTGCTTGTCAGTCATTCCACTTAGTTTGATCATAAATGTTAAAGGAGCATGGTCCGAAATTATAATATTATGATATTTCGAATTATAAGTAAATGGGATGAGTTTAGAATCTACTAAAAAGTAGTCTATCCTTGAATAAGTTTTATGTACTGATGAGTAAAATGAGTATTCCCTTCTGCATGGGTTTTCAATTCTCCAAACATCCTTGATATTGGTGGTATTAATGTATGAGTTTAATAATTCACTTGTCTTGGATTTTGCATTTCTTTGTCTTGATGATCTATCGAGATAGGAATCTAATGTACAATTTAAATCTCCGCCAATTATCAAATTATGTTGTGTGAGCTCCGGGATAGTATTAAGTATATTCTTAAAAAAACATAGGATTATCAAAATTTGATCCATAAACATTGAGAAAAATCACTTTTTTAAAGTATAATTCACCGACTAGCATAAAATATCTACCATTGATGTCTGCTATAGGTGATATGTGTTTAAAAGGTATACCTTTACGAATTAAAATTGCGACACCTCTGGCCTTATGAGAAAATGAAGAGTGACATGTTTCAGCGATCCATTTTGCTTTCAATCTATGTTGTGCGTCGTTTTTAAGGTAGGTCTCTTGAAGAAATGTTATGTCTGCTTTGAGTGATTTTAAGTGTGCTAATACCTTACCTCTCCTGATTGGCTCATTAATTCCCTTGACATTCCAACTACAAAAGGTAATTCCTTGACCCCCGTTTTTTCTATTTACATATTGCATCTTGCGTTTAGGGTGGTCTATAAAAGAGCAGATAGGTCAGCACCGTAGGCCCGACATTCCACCCGAACACAGGACAGACGAGTTGTAAATCTAATTGAAATAAATCTTCCTCACGGACACATCTCCACAAATAATATTTGTAAATTAATTCAAGTTTAAAATAGTAATTAAGTAAAAAATACAAAAAGTAAAAAAATAGAAAATTAATAAAGTGTGAGAAGAAAAAAGAAACTACATCTAAATTTAGTGTAGTTAGTGCTAGCCACACTAACGTGGCTGACTATCTAAGGACTTCCGTAGATTTAAAAAATATATATTTCTAGCTGCATTGTTAAAAAAAAATTTGAATATGAGTAATTTACGGGATTATATTAAAACTATTTGGTCCAGAATATTAGTAATCATATAGTGAGAGACTATTACTCTCTTACTTAATTATTAATCAAGTGTTAGTCTGATGTAGATAAAGGATGAACATAACAAATTCCAATTAATAAGATATCTAAATGATACCTTTTTTTTTACATTTCATGTTTTTAACTAATTATTCCAATAATAAATAACAAGTGTTTTTAACGATTAATAATTGTTAGTAAACATTAGTACTAAATATTAGAATAATATGTCCATAACAGGAGGGACAGCACAGTTGTCATTATCAGCTTTCATTAGTCCTTGAATAAAATAAATTAAAGTTCAATTTATTCTCAGCAAGATGACGGTATTATATGAAAGTCCTTCTGCATGTCCTTTATATTCGGTTGTCTCATGATCTGATATGCATGGTTATGCTTTTTCACTGGGGTTTGAGTCTTAACTTAGGCAACAGATTAAAGGCCTGGACACTGTGAAATGCCAAATTCCAGTCATGTATTATTTGACTTGGGTTGTCTGGAAGATACAGTATATATGAGCGGTACCGCACTCTATGCCTTGCATCGTTCATAAAGGTCCGTCTGAGGAGCTGTTTGTCTTTGTGTGGAGGTTATTTTAAATCACCTATTATTGAGAAGAAGCCTATGGATATTGAGGAATACAACTGATATAGATACGTGCTAAATATATAAAATAAAGTGAGTTTTAGAATGGAGTCACGAGAATGCCTCAATAATATACTGATGTGTTGGGACTTGAAGGGCAGGAATAACCAAAGATCAGAGAGCGTTCTCCGACTCTGAGCCTGAAAAATCTCGTGATGGGCCTGATTTCACCCACGGGCCATATTTTGGAGACTCCTGCCTTACAAGAACAAAAACAAAAATGTACAGAAGTACAAAAAATGATGACTTTATTATTGTGGTAAGTATAGTCCTATTTTTAAAAAAATCTAATAACTTTCTAATGTATCGACAAACCTAGTTTCCCAATGAGTGTTGATGGGTGAACAGAAAAGAACATTTTCAGGACAGAATAATATCGTCGGAAAACAATAATATTTCCTCACCTTTCCCAGTTATTGGGGAACCTGAAGAAAGACAGGTAGGACCGTCTACATTAGCGATTGGAGCAATTTATAGCGGAACAGTGAGCTCTGGATGTAGATGTGGATGCCATGACAGTATCGAGGCAGCTCAATAAAATGGCGGCAACAATCACCCATGACGTACTACGTTTTTTTAGCTGATTGGCGTATCTTGCTCTGCTCTATGATCTTTGGGAATAACATAGAAAAATAGAAACATAGAAAATAGGTGCAGGAGGAGGCCATTCGGCCCTTCGAGCCAGCACCGCCATTCATTGTGATCATGGCATCGTCCGCTATCAATAACCCCATATCCCTTGACTCCATTAGCCCCGAGGGCTCTATCCAACTCTCTTTTAACTCTATCCAGTGATTTGGCCTCCACTGCCCTCTGTGGCAGGGAATTCCATAAATTCACAACTCTTTGGGTAAAAAAGCTTTTTCTCACCTCAGTCTTAAATGACCTCCCCTTTATTCTAAGACTGTGGCCCCTGGTTCTGGACTCACCCAACATTGGGAACATTTTTCCTGCATCTAGCTTGTCCAGTCCTTTTATAATTTTATATAACCACAGACATGAACACAATCTGCCTTGTGTTGGATGGAGGAGAAATGCTGAAAGGTGCCAGAATATTGATGAAGTGAACGAAGGTAGCGCTGTGGTGCCCTAGTTAAGCTCACAAGTTACACCTTTAACTTGACTATAAAAGAGCACTAGATGAGCAGAATTTTCTATCTTGATCTCGAGATCAAGCACCCTTTCCATGAATCTTTAACAACAGTAGGCCCGAGACTTTAGATTTTACCGAGCATCCCCTGCAACCAGCCATGAAGGGTCAGGAACCCGTAGCAATTATTCCATGGCATATTGTATGTGTTGCTTTAAGCACTGGGTCATAAGCCATGTATGGTTGTTACAAGGCTTGGCTGGGGTTTATTTCTATATTTGAGCTTCTTTCATTCTAAAATACAAGCAACTTAATTTTTTTAAGTTTGAACTGGACCCGATTGACAAGCTCCTTTAGGGGATCACTTTGTTATGAGTCTTTAGACTTTAGAGGTGCAGCGTGGAAACAGGCCCTTCGGCCCACCGAGTCTGCGCTGACCGGCGATCACCCCGCACACTAGCACTATCCTACACGCTAGACTTTAGGGAAGCCTACCTAAGCCAATTTTTACCGGAGCCGATTAACCTGCAAACCTGCACGCCTTTGGAGTGTGGGAGGAAACCGGAGCACCCGGAGAAAGCCCACGGGGTCACAGGGAGAACGTGCAAATACATACAGACTGCACCCAAAGTCAGGATCGAACCCGGGCTTCTGGCGCTGTGAGGCACCAACTCTACCGCTGCACCACAGTGAGTCCTCTTGATAGTTTAAATTAATTACCAGTGTTAGTGCAGATAATTGCGATGGAAACCGAATTTGAATATAAGAACGTGGCTTAGAAACTCCCCAAACAACTCATTAACAATCAGTCTGGCCCAGGAAATACAAGACAATCACAGAATACCAAACTGCACAAATGATGCTCACTGCCAGAATGAAAACCCCAATACAGCTCACCCCCTCCCGTCACTGGTCAACCTGAGGAACACCTTCAGCAACAGACTGGCTCCACCAAGATGCAGCACAGAACGCCACAGGAGATCCTTCTTCCCTGTGGCTATCAAACTGGACAACTCCTCCCCCTTCTGTCGTGGAGTAGACTGAGACTGACGCGTCTCCCCCCCACCCAATCTTTGCACATCATCCCCAATCCTGGACTTTCCACTCATCACTTCAATGTCACGTTGGCAGGCCAATTTCCCTCATGGGATAAATAAAGTTCTATCATATCGTATCGTATACAGCGTGGAAACAGGCCTTTCAGCCCAACTTGCACACAGCGGCCAACATGTCCCATCTACCCCCCTTTGGTCCATATCCCTCCAAACCTGTCCTGTCATTGGTTTTGCCTGGTCTAGAATTTTTTCCCTCTGCTATCAATTCATTTCAAACACTCTGACTGGCTCTTTGGATTGGGTTTTGCTCACATCTTAATGTCTCCTCTGGCAGGACAGTGATAGTTGATTATTTATTCCTCCGTGAAGTGAGCTATTGAGTTTTCACAGGTAAGTTTTAAAAAATGTTGGAGAAACTCAGCGGGTGAGGCAGCATCTATGGAGCGAAGGAATAGGTGACGTTTCGGGTCGAGACCCTTTTGAAGGAATAGGTGACATTTCGGGTCGAGATCCTTCTGAAGGATAGGTGATGTTTCGGGTCGAGACCCTTCTGAAGGAATAGGTGATGTTTCTTCATCACCTTCGGTCTTGACCCGAAACGTCACCTATTCCTTCGTTGCATAGATGCTGCCTCACCTGCTGAGTTTCTCCAGCATTTTTGTCAACCTTTGATTTTTCCAGCATCTGCAGTTCTTTCTTAAATATTGAGTTTTCACGTGTCAGTCTTCGTTAAAAACACTGTTGATTGTTAAAATTGGTGATGAGTGTGATTCACACGGTGTCTATGCACAGCAAACACAGCTAATTTACTTAGGAGGTAGACAAAATTGCTGGAGAAACTCAGCGGGTGCGGCAGCATCTATGGAGCAAAGGAAATAGGCAATGTTTCGGGCCGAAACCCTTTTTCAGACTTACTTCTTCAGAATTTACTTAGGAAACTGTTTAAAGAGCAAAGGAAACAAAAGACAGGTACGTGGATAGGACAGGTTTGGATGGATATGAGCCAAACACAGGCAGGTGGGACTAGTGTAGATGGGCCATGTTGGTCAGGTTGGGCCGAAGGGCCTGTTTCCATGCTAACATGACTCTGTGACTATCAATTCCCCAGTGAATTCTGCAATTCTACAATGCAGTGCGTGGAGGAATATTATAAGGGACAGTTGGCAACCTTGGTCCCATTGAACAGAAAGCATTAGAGCACCTAATGTCATGACAATAGACAATAGGTGCAGGAGTAGGCCATTTGGCCCTTCGAGCCAGTACCGCCAATCAATCTGATCATGGCTGATCATCCTCAATCTGTACCCTATTCCTGCCTTCTCCCCATACCCTCTGACTCCACTATTTTTAAGAGCCCTATCTAGCTCTCTCTTGAAAGCATCTAGAGAACCGGCCTCCACCGCCCCCTGAGGCAGAGAATTCCACAGACTCACCACTCTCTGTGAGAAAAAGTGTTTCCTTCTCTCCGTTCTAAATGGCTTACTCCTTATTCTTAAACTGTGACCCCTGGTTCTGGACTCCCCCAACATCGAGAACATGTTTCCTGCCTCTAGCGTGTCCAAGCCCTTACCAATCTTATATGTTTCAATGAGATTCCCTCTCATCCTTCTAAACTCAAGCCCAGCTGCTTCATTTTCTCAGCATATGACAGTCCCGCCATCCCGGGAATTAACCTTGTAAACCTACGCTGCACTCCTTCAATAGCAAGAATGTAGTCTTGAAATAAGTCTTTCCGTCCTCCTTGAGTTTGATATATCATGGCTCGTGAAAGTCTTGTCACTTCATCCAAATGTTCAAAATATCGCTTGTATACGAAAACAGCCAAGAATTGAAACTCTGAAAGGAATCCTTTGCCATCCTTCTGGAGCTCTTGATTTTCTTTAGTAATTTGAAGCGAAGAATGACATGTGCTTCCTGTTTATCTCTGCTCTCGCCAGCTTGCAAAAGCAAATGACAGCACTATTGTCACTCAGTTAGTTCTATGACCACAGCACCTCCGAAAGGATTATACAGGACATCCTGGTGGGCCAAGATCAAAGAAATCCCAGGCACAGGCATGCCGCTGCTTAAACTATGGGAGTCAGTCCAGGAAAGGAATAATTTAAGAATTCAGGAATTAGTGGCACAGCCCAGTTATTTACTGACTGACCGATTTAACAATAAACCACACTTGGACTAGGGATGAAGTGCCAGAGCTAATCCCAATTGATTAAAGGGTTCCTGTTTTAATTGTCTCTTTGTGCTGGTTTAATTAATCTCAGTTGGGATGGGGCAGTTGGCCTCGGCTACGCCTGCAATAAGGAAAGCAAGATCCTGCATGCACGTCATTACTAACACAATGCTTTACCCTCGGGCAAGCCGCTGTGCAGTCCTGTCCTGGCCAGGCAAGCCTTGTTTAATTGTAGCTGCGGTGATTTTTAAGAAGCCCCACTGAAGTCGGAGAAGTGGATTCCAGTGTGATCAGTAAAGCCAGTGACACATGGGAAGGATAAAGGGCCTGTCCCACTTGGCAATTTATTCGGCGACTGCCGGCGTCATATCAGTGTCGCCAAAAGATTTTGAACATTTCAAAATCTGGTGGCGACGAAATTTTTTTTGCGACATTTGAAAAAACACCGCTCGCCAATACGGCATCACGCCACATCACACCCCGTCACATCGCGTCACATCGCGTCACGCCACACAATTTTCGGTGAGCTGATGACGGATTGTTTTTCGGCCAATGGTGCCGGCAGTCGCCCAAAAAAATCACCAAGCGGGACAGGCCCTTTTAAAAGCTATGAAAAACAACTAAATAAGTTACGAGTCTTCAATCGGAAAAAAAAGGACTTCCGGAAGGGATGTTTTCAAAGTCAACACAAAAAATATTTTCAGTTATGCAGACTTGAACATGGTCAGCGGGAGATTTAAGACTCCAGAAGTTGCAGAGAGATGACAGCAGGTAGTAAGAAGGATTGAACGTTTGAGAAACAGATGCTGAATGGGTTGTCCGTACAGCTTTTATTCTGATAGTCTGAGTTTGAATGAAGGAAGGAACTGCAGATGCTGGTTTACACCGAATATGGTGAAAGAATGGGTCGACTGGTCTCGTATTCACTTGAATTTAGAAGGATGAAAGGCTATCTTATAGAAACGGTTAAAATTCATAAGGGATTGGACGGCCTAGATGCAGTAAAAATGTTCCCCCTGTTGGGGGAGTCCAGAAACAGGGGTCACAGTTTAAGAATAAGGTGTGGGTCATTTAGGACTGAGATGAGGAAAAACCTTTTCACCCAGAGAGTTGTGAAACTGTGGAAATCTCTTTGCCACAGAAGGCAGTGGAGGCCAATTCACTGGATGTTTTCAAGAGAGAGTTAGATTTAGCTCTTAGGGCTAACGGAATCAAGGGATATGGGGAAAAAGCAGGAACGGGGTACTGATTTTGGATGATCAGCCGTGAATATATTGAATGGCGGTGCTGGGTCGAAGGGATGAATGGCCTACTCCTGCACCTATTTTCTATGTTTCTATGTTTCTAAGATGGACACTAAATGTTGGAGTAACTCAGCAGTACAGGCAGCATCTCTGGAGAGAAGAAATGGGTGACGTTTCAGGTCGAAACCCTTCTTCAGACTGAGAGTCGGGAAGAGAGAGAGAGAGACGTAGAGATATGGAAGGGTAAGGTGCGAAAACGACAGATCAAAGGGGACAGACCATGTTCACGTAAAATGTAGAATAGTTCATTGTTCGCTCAGGGGAAGGTGACAATGAGGAATACAATCAGTAATATTTAATCAGGACAGTGAAACTAGTCAGCAAAGATCCTATAGGGGAGCAAGATGGATCACTCCTTCTAAATGCAATGGGCTGACGTGCAGTACGCAACGGAGTGGAATGTGGGCCTTTTTTTCATCCATTTCAGTAACCCGACCCGACCTGACTCGCAGTGTAACCAACGTTGCGGGAGAACACTTCGTGTTGATAAATTATAATTCTGAAAATGAGAAGATTTTTGCCAAAGAACTTTTATTTTTACGAGGATGTTTCCGTAACCGGCTTCCGTCTCCGCACTAGTTATCTTTGGTGCGGAGACAGAAGCCGGTTATGGAAATGGGGCCGAAAATGACCCACGAATCTGACCGTACTGCGTCTTTTTCATCGAGTGGATCTATCTTGCTCGCTGTAGGATCTTTGCTAGCCAGAGAACTAGGTTGGGGGAGGGACAGAGAGAGAGGGAAAGCAAGGGTTACTTGAAGTTAGAGACAGCAATATTCACACCGCTGGGTTGTAAGCTGCCCGAGAGGAATATGAGGTGTTGTTCCTCCAATTTGACTAGATGGTTGTTGGTGTTGAGGTTCCGAGGTTAATGTTTGTTTGCTGAAGTCAGGAAAAGTTAAAGACACAAGTGCTCTCACAGGTCCTATGCAGCAGTTTAGACAGTTAACCTTTCATAAAGAGCTGCTTTGAGACTTAATTTAGGAATTAAATATTCCGAGAGGATAATCATTATTTGAGATACCTAATTAGCCGGATAAACTTCAATACCTGTATGTTGGTTGACCTTGTGAAGGGGGGCACACACACAGTTGGGGGGGGGGGGGGGGGGGAGCAAGAAATGCAGAAGATAACATGAAGAGAAAAAAGGTGATTGAATTTATGAAAGGAATCCTGGTTTTAATTGCCTGCTTGTATCTGGCAAGTTAATTGCCAGCCTGCTTGCAACAGGATGAGGCCTAGACAATGGAAAGCTGAGGAAAATGGCGTGACCCAAAGGTTGCCAGGCAACAGGAAGCAAGTGGTGGCTGCCTTGCTGTCCCGTATCAGGAAGGTGGGCGGTGAGAGTCTGACAGAAGAAGACTTATCTTTCCTGGACACTGACTCCGAGAAACATAGAAACATAGAAAATAAGTGCAGGAGTAGGCCATTTGGCCTTTCGAGCCTGCACCGCCATTCAATATGATCATGGCTGATCATCCAACTCATTATCCTGTACCTGCCTTCTCCCCATACCCCCTGATCCCTTTAGCCACAAGGGCCACATCTAACTCCCTCTTAATATATAGCCAATGAACTGGCCTCCACCACCCTCTGAGGCAGAGAATTCCACAGACTCACAACTCTCTGTGAGAAAAAGTGTTTCCTTGTCTCCGTTCTAAATGGCTTACCCCTGTGGCAGGGAATTCCACAGATTCACCACTCTCAGTGTGAAAAATGATTTTCTCATCTCGGTCCTAAAAGACTTCCCCCTTATCCTTAAACTGTGTGACCCCTTGTTCTGGACTTCCCCAACATCGGGAACAAAATTCCTGTATCTAGCCTTTTCAAACCCCTTAAGAATTTTGTAAGTCTCTATATGATCCCCCCTCAATCTTCTAAATTCCAGCGAGTACAAGCCGAGTCTATCCAGGCTCACACTTGGACTGGCAAAAACTGTACTTATAGTCCAGGCAATGCGGTTGGGATTAACGTTGCACAGTGAGTGTCCATTTCATGATACTGTAGATGCACGGCAGTTCAGGTTTGGTCGCCCTGTCATCGGCTAGATGTCGTTGAGCTGGAAAGGATGCAGAGAGTTACGGAGGAAGGAACTGCAGATGCTGGTTCACACCGAAGGTAGAAACAGAACGCTGGAGTAACTCAGCGGGACGGGCAACATCTCTGGAGAGAAGGAATGGGTGAGGTGGGGGGGGGAGGGGGTAGGTATATGTAACAAGCTGCCAGAATGGGTAGTTGAGAGAGGTACTAATACAACATTTAAAATACATTTGGACAGGTATATGGTTAGGAAAGGCTTATATGATCCAACCGCAGGCTGATGGGACTAGTGTAGATCAGGCATCTTGGACGGCATGGGCAAGTTGGGCCGAAGGGCCTGTTTCTGTGCAGTATGACTCTACGAATCTATGAAGTAAAATTTGGAACTTGTGTACTTCCTGCAACACAGCCGGAGACCATTTGGCCCATGGTGACTCCCAGCAAAGCAATCTCACCATTGCCATCTTTCCTCTCCCTTCCGTGGACCCTTGCAACCAATTCTCTTTCAGATTCCCTTTCGGCATCTTTTACATTAGCTCCTTAATAAACGAACAGCATTCTGGTACGCCGAAGGAACCTGAAGCCCTTTCAAACCCACAAGGCCACAGGGAGACCACGGAAAACCCACACAGATGGCACCTGCGGTCAGAATTGGACTCGAGTCACTGAGCATTTGAACCCTACACAATCTGCTAATTTCATACTTATCGTCACAGGACTAGCTTCTCTCAAAAGAAATTCTGGGTTTATTTGCTGAGCTTTGGATTTTAATTCCCTGGCTTTCTTGGTGGGATTCGAAATCACATCCTGAGATCAGTGGTCCAGAAGCAGGCAGACCAGTTCAGTAGCTTAACCATTGTGTGTTTGTCCCTCATATCAACACAAGTTCTTATTACATGCTTGGCGTATTCCTCTCACTATTGCATTGCAGAGCCTCAATAGCTCCAGCAAGGTGATCTTGAATCTTATTCACTTACAATCTAACCTTTGCAGCAAATCTTCTGATTTCAATCTTCTAATGGCTGCCTCGCCAACAGTCTGTCTGTCCCTTCCTTCTTCGTTTTTTTTTAGTATGTGTTAATTGTATGTTTTTAGTGTTCAGTAGCTTGTTTTATCCGGGGTTGGGGGGAAACTTTTTCGAATCACTTACCTCGACGGAGAGTCGGTATTTTTCCCGTATCGTATCTCCGTCTGCACTGCGGCCTAACATCGACGAGTTGGCGGCCTTTGCTGGAGACCGACTTCGGGAGCTCCAAGCCACAGGAGCTTCGACCGCCCCGACGCGGGAGCTTCAACCGCCGGCTGCGGGAGCTTCGAATGTGGGGAATCCACTGGGGTGAATATTTATGTTAACTTTTATGTAGGTGTGTGTCTTGTTGCTTTTTGAGTATGGCTGTATGGTAATTCGCACATCACTGTACCTTAATTGGTGCACAGGACAATAAAATGAAACCTTTTAATAGAGTCATAGAGTCTTTGAGTGTGGAAACAGGCCCTTCGGCCCACACCGGCCAGCATGTCCCAGCTACACTAGTCCCACCTGCCTGCGCTTTGTCCATATCCCTCCAAACCTGTCCCATCCATGCACCTGTCTAACTGTTTCTTAAACGTGGCGATAGTACCTGCCTCAACTACCTCCTCAGGCAGCTCGTTCCATTCACCCACCACCCTCTGCATGAAATAGTTACCCCTCAGATTCTTATTAAATCTTCCCCCCCCATCAGCTTAAACCTAGTTCTCGATTGGGCAAAAGATTATGTGCGTCCACCCGATCTATTCCTCTCATGAGAAGACAGCCAGCGTCTGCTTCTCAATTACACCCTTTCCCCTAAACCCCCCCCCTTTGTCAGGCAGACGACCTCCTGCCATGTTTAAGAAGGAACTGCAGATGCTGGAAAATCGAAGGTAGACAAAATTGCTGGAGAAACTCAGCGGGTGAGGCAGCATCTATGGAGCGAAGGAAATAGGCAACGTTTCGGCCCGAAACGTTGTCTATTTCCTTCGCTCCGTAGATGCTGCCTCACCCGCTGAGTTTCTCCAGCATTTTTGTCGATCTACTGCCATCTCAGCTTGGCTGCGCGCTCTGTGATCGCACCATACCTCATACATTCCAGCCTCTGAACAGGTAGTATTTTTCCTATTGCCGGGGTCTTGACCTGCTGGAGGTCTATAAGATATGCACAATGAATGGTAGGGCACAAGAGAATATGGAGGAACAGGGGGGCCAAGGGCCACTGAAGGTGAACTGAATTGTGCTATGCAGTCTTTATGTGATGTAAATTATCTACAGTTGTTAATATTTTCTATATTTCATCTGCACATTTTTGATTCCTGTGTAATGTGCCCCTGTTTATCTGTTTTCTCAATGTAACAGCATCATCACTTTAGCTTTAGTTCAGAGATCCAGCACAAAAACAGGCCCTTAGGCCCAGCGATCCCCACACACTCAGGCAAACCAGCACACACTAGAGGACAATTTTTATAATCATACCAGGCCAATTAACCTACAAACCTGCACGTACGTCTTTGGAGTGTGGGAGGAAACCGAAGATCCTGGAGAAAACCCACGCAGGTCACGGGGAGAACGTGCAAACTCCGTGCGGACAGCACCCGTAATTGTCTTCAATAAAATTGTAAATTGGCTCTCGTGTGCGCAAGATATTGTTAGTGTGCGGCGATCACTGGTCGGCGCGGACTTGGTGGGCCGAAAGGGCCTGTTTCAATGCTTTATCTCCAAACTAAACACCTTGTACACAAATAAATAAAAACTAATTAAGCTCTGTATTATATTTGCCAGCACATTTATTGCATCAGAAATCACCTCATTCAATAGACAATAGGTGCAGGAGTAGGCCATTCGGCCCTTCGTGCCAGCACCGCCATTCAATGTGATCATGGCTGATCATCCCCAATCAGTACCCCGTTCCTGCCTTCTCCCCATATCCCCTGACTCCGCTATTTTTAAGAGCCCTATCTAGCTCTCTCTTGAAAGCATCCAGAGAACCGGCCTCCACCGCCCTCTGAGGCAGAAAATGCCACAGATTCACCACTCTCTGTGAGGAAAAAGCGTTTCCTCGTCTCCGTTCTAAATGGCTTACTCCTTCTTCTTAAACTGTGTGTGGCCCCTGGTTTTGGACTCCCCCAACATCGGGAACATGTTTCCTGTCTCCAGCGTGTCCAAGCCCTTAAAAATCATATGAAATTCCTTGCCAGGCCATTTCATGTTATATTTCTACAGTCTGCAAATGTGGGTCAAATGGCAAAAAAATCTCAGAACTGGAGTTGAAGACCCCAAGGCCTAATTTTAAAAAAAAAAATCCCAGTAAATGAAATGAGCAGAATTTGATGCAGCAACTCATTCTGCTCAATAGTTTGCTTCCGGGTGAGTGGCAATGATGGGGAAGTTGTAAGTGTGCACTCACTCTGATCATCTTTTGTAAATATTATGATTATGTCTTTGAGCTAAATTGCTTAACACATGTGATTGTGTGAACATTACTGCTATGTAGAGCTGACCACCACTGCCCTGACTCTCAGTCTGAAGAAGGGTTTCGACCCCGTAAAAGGCCACCTATTCCCCTTCTCCAGAGATGCTGCCTGACCCGCTATTGTCTATTGTCTATTGACCCGCTGAGTCACTCCAGCTTCTTGTGTCTTCGGTTGAAACCAGCATCTGCAGTTCCTTCCAACACATCACTGCTAATGTTGGCTAGGGTTCACTTGAACGCCTGATGTCAGTCGCTTTGATAACATGTTTCAAAGGTTTCAAAGGACTTTTATTGTCACGTGTACCACTTAAGGTACAGTGATGTGCGAATTACCATACAGCCATACGGGAAAAAAAAACAACAAGGCACACAGCTACATAAAAGTGAACATAAACATCCACCACAGCGGATTCCCCACATTCCTCACTGTGATGGAAGGCAATCTTTTTCCTCTTTATTCTCCCGCGATCGGGGCAGTTGAACCATCCGTCGGGGCGATCAAAGCTCCCGCAGCCGGAGGTCGAAGCCCCCGCGTTGGGGCGATCGAAACTCCCGTGTCAGGGCGAGCGAGACCCCATACATCGGGGCGGTCGAAACTCCCGCAGCTTGGGGTCCCCGAAGTTAAGTCCGCAAGCACCCACGGTTGGATCTCCGAGGTCGAACCCTGGCAAAGGAAGCGCGAGCTCCACGATGGTAAGTCCGCAGGTGGGCCTCTCAGAAGTCGGTCTCCAGCAAAGGCCGCCAACTCCTCAAAGTTAGGCCACAGTGCGGATGGAGATACAATATGGAAAAAAAAATCTACCTCCGTCGAGGTAAGAGATTGGAAAACGTTTCCCCCAACCCTCCCCCACCACCCACATAAAACAAGCTGAAGAACACTAAAACCATACATTTAACACACACAATTAAAACATAAAGAAGGAAAGGACAGACAGACTGTTGGCGAGGCAGCCATTGCTGGCGCCAGCCAGTTCCTGTGTGGTCTAGCGTATCTGTTTTAGCTGGATTAAATCAACAGCAATATTTCCTAATGAGTCAAGTCCCCTGGTGAGATCTTTAATTTTGATTAATGGGATTATGTATGTGCAGAATTGAACCTCTTTTCCCCACCCCAGGCATACATGTCTTGATTATTTTATTTTTTAGTGAGAGGAGTTCTGCAATAAGTACTGATTAATCAACAAAATGTGTAGGAAGCATCTGGAGTTGCTGGTTTACACCGAAGATAGGCACAAAACGCTGGAGTCGAGGCCCACAAAACGCTGGAGTCAAGTCCCACTTTCACCACCTAATTCACGACCTCTGCCGAGTTTGCCCTTGACTCAGACTCGCAGCATGGTTGTAACGAGGTCGTAGGTAGGTTATAGGTAGTAGGTAGGTCGTGATGCTAGTCGTAGGTACTCCTGGCATCAAGTAGGTCGGGGCGTTTTGCTAGCCTGGTGAAAAATGTCCACGAGTAAAAAAGGTTGTGAATTAGGTCGTGAAAGTGGGACAGGCCCTTAACTCAGCGGGTCAGGCAGCATCTGGGGAAGAGTAATAGCACGAGACCCTTCTTCAGTCTCCCATTCCTTCTCATCGGAGATGCTGCCTGTCCCGCTGAGTTACTCCGGAATTTTGTATCTATCTTAACAAAACGCTTGATTCCAGCTTTCTTTGATTGAAATCTATCTACATAATTACCGTCAATGTTTGTATGCGTTGTTCAGTGAACTTTTCTTTAAGTCATAGCCCTTTGAATGAATGAATGAATGAATGAATGAATAAGATTATTGGCCAAGTATTCACATACAAGGAATTTGCCTTGGTGCTCCGCCCGTAAGTGACAACATGACATACAGTGACAGTCACTTGTTGCAAAAACTATGCAGTTTTTTACCTTGTGCAGGGTTGCACTAAGAAGTTTGCATTAACAGGTTGCAGGCTCGATTTGTGGTGCGTATCCAGCCAACTGATGATGGTTAGAAACATAGAAACATAGAAAATAGGTGCAGGAGTAGGCCATTCGGCCCTTTGAGCCTGCACCTCCATTCAATATGATCATGGCTGATAATCCAACTCAGTATCCTGTACCTGCCTTCTCTCCATACCCCCTGATCCCTTTAGCCACAAAGGCCACATCTAACTCCCTCTTAAATATAGCCAATGAACTGGCCTCAACTACCTTCTGTGGCAGAGAATTCCACAGATTCACCACTTTCTGTGAAAAATTATTTCCTCATCTCGGTCCTAAAAGACTTCCCCTTTATCCTTAAACTGTGACCCCTTGTCCTGGACTTCCCCAACATCGGGAACAATCTTCCTGCATCTAGCCTGTCCAAGAATTTTGTAAGTCTCTATAAGATCCCCCCTCAATCTTCTAAATTCCAGCGAGTACAAGCCGAGTCTATCCAGTCTTTCTTGATATGGAAGTCCTGCCATCCCAGGAATCAGTCTGGTGAACCTTCTCTGTACTCCCTCTATGGCAAGAATGTCTTCCCTCAGATTAGGAGACCAAAACTGTACGTAATACTCCAGGTGAGGATAGCAGATACTGTAACTGGCCTCAGTGCACCTGGTTGGGATAATCGACTGAAATTTGTCATCATTCCAGCTCCTGGGTGTTAATCAGTGATCCTTAAAATAAGATTGCTTTTGGCAATGATGCCTTCCACAGCCACTTTAACTCCCCCTCCCAGTCCCACACTGACCTTTCTGTCCTGGGCCTCCTCCATTGTCAGAGTGAGGCCCAGCGCAAATTGGAGGAACAGCACCTCATATTTCACTGGGGTAGCTTCCACACCAGCGGTATGAATGTTGACTTCTCTAACTTCAAGTAACCCTTGCTTTCCCTCCCTCTCCATCTCTCCCCCTTCCCAGTTCTCCGACCAGTCTGACCGTATTGGTTACATTCGTCTAGCCAACAACAATCTATTCTACAATTTTCCTTGATCGCCATCCCCTTTGATGTCTCGTTTTCACATCGTACACTTCCTTATCTCTGTGTCTCCCTCTCCCCTGGCTTTCAGACTGAAAAAGGGTCTCGACCCGAAACCTCACCCATTCCTTCTCTCCAGAGATGCTGCCTGTCCCGCTGAGTTACTCCAGCTTTTTGTCTATCTTCGGTTTAAACCACCATCTACAGCTCCTTCCCACACGTTGTATCTCTGTTTAAGAAGGAACTGCAGATGTTGGAAAAGTGCTGGAGAACTGCACCCGCTGTGTTTCTCCAGCACTTTTGTCTACCTTGTATCTCTCTTTGCTTTGTTGTCACCTTCTCCTAGTTAATATTGATCTATTCTTCATTTTACTTGATCATCTCCTCTTTTGACCTCCGACACTTCCTTATCTCTTTAACCCCCTCTCCCCTGACGCTCCGTCTGAAGAAGGGTCTCGACCCGAAACGTCGCCCATTCCTTCTATGCAGTGGTCCCACAAAGTAGTAATTGAATATTTTCTCAAAAAAAACGAGGTTTTATCTTTTGAAGACCGATTGGTGAATGGAAGATATGTTATAATTTATTTAACTTTAGTTTAGTGAGACAGCATGGAAACAGGCCCTTTCACCCACCAAGTCCATACCGACTTTGGAGCGCACAGGGTTAAGGATGGACTTGATAGAGGTCTTTAAAATGATGAGAGGGACAGACAGAGTTGACATGGATAAGCTTTTTCCATTGAGGGAAGATTCAAACAAGAGGGCATGATTTGAGAATTAAGGGACAAAGGTTTAGGGGTAACATGAGGGGGAACTTCTTTACTCAGAGAGTGGTGGCTGTGTGGAATGAGCTTCCAGTGGAAGTGGTGGAGGCAGGTTCGATTTTGTCATTTAAAAATAAATTGGATAGGTATATGGACGGGAAAAGAAAGGAGGATTATGGTCTGAGTGCAGGTAGATGGGACTTGGTGAGAGTAAGTGTTCGGCACGGACTAGAAGGGCCGGGATGGCCTGTTTCCGTGCTGTAATTGTTATATGGTTATATGGACTATCGATCACCTGGACACTAGTTCCATGTAATCCCATTTTTGCATCCTACTCACTAGGGGAAATTTACAGAAGCCAATTAACCTGTTAACCTGCATGTGCTTGACAATAGACAATAGGCGCAGGAGTGGGCCATTCGGCCCTTTGAGCCAGCACCGCCATTCGATGTGATCATGGCTGATCATCCCCAATCAGTGCCCCGTTCCTGCCTTCTCCCCATATCCCCTGACTCCGCTATCTCTATAGGGCCTGTCCCACTTGGGCGTCATTTGCTCGTCATTTAGGCGTCACGACGCAAGACGCGCGTGTGGCATGCATTACGTGCGCATGGTGGGTGGTGACGTAGGCATTGACGCACGGTCGCGCACGCTGACCCCGAGATTTTGGGATTCACTGCGTGACGCGTAAAAATGACGCCCAAGTGAGACAGGCCCTTAAGAGCCCTATATAGCTCTCCCTTGAAAGTATCCATAGAGCGGCCTCCACCGCCCTCTGAGGCAGAGAATTCCATTGAGTCAATGTGGGAGGAAGCCGGAGCACCTGGAGGAAACCCACGCGGACACAGGGAGAACGTGCAAACTCTGCACAGACGGTGGTCAGTATTGAACCCGGGTCTCTGGCGCTGTGAGGCAGCAGCTCGACTGCTGTGCCACTTAGCTTCCAGTTCTTCCATCGGCAGGCAGATGTCAAATATTTTGCAGTATGTGTCATATGTAACAGTGCCTGCACAGTATCCTGACATTTTTTTTCCAATCAATTTGATGGGGGAGAAAAATGTGTTCCACGAGAACCCTTTTTATCTCCTTCATTTCCGATCATCTTTCCATCGGACTCCAGTGCTGGTATATGATAGACACGTTCTCTGTGAGAGCTCTAATTCCATGTAAACAGCTGAGACCCTTTCCACATTAAAGGATAGTGTGTCAGCAGGAGAGAAAGGCAGAGCTATTTGCCTTCAAATAAGATATCATCTCCATTCATCACTGCGGTTGATACACTGTGGGCCTCCCTCGGAGACTGGTCCAGCAATTTGAAAATCGCATTCAGCTGCACAATTTTATTATGTTTCAAAGTCATTCTCAGACTCCTATTTACATATTTAATACCTGAAGCAGTACTTAACTTGTAATAAAGAATCGGGGAATATGTCTTTGTTTATGTTTCTGAGAATAATGCACTGTATTGTTTTATCATCCTCGCCTCCACCTCCCCACTCCCCCCCCCCCCCCCACCCCCCCACCAAACCCACCAACCATTTCACTAATGTGCATGTGAAGAGATTTCTGGGGTACAGCTTTTTTAGTTTAGTTCAGTTCAGTTTGGAGAAAGCTCAGCTCGGAAACAGGCCCTTCGGTCTACCGAGCCCGAACCGACCAGCGATCCCCGCACACTGACACTAAACACTACCCTACACACATACTAGGGGCGATTTTACATTTCTACCAAGCCAATTAACCTACAAACCTACGTCTTTGGGAGTGTGGGAGGAAAACCGAAGATCTCTGAGATAACCCACGCAGGTGACGCGGAGAACGTGCAAACTCCGCAAAGACAGCACCCGCAGTCAAGATCTAACCTCGGCCTCTGCCGCTGTAAGGCAGCAGCTCTACCGCTGTGCCACCGTCCCTCCATTACCAGTTTTGATCTAATTTTTATATTGTGCATTTGCCTCATCACTGTAGAGCAGCACTTAGTCACATTTAGTTTAGCTTAGTTTAGAGATACAGCACGGGAGCAGGCCCTTCAGCCCACCGAGTCTGCACCGACCAGCGATCCCCGCACATTAACGCTATCCTACACACACACACTAGGGAAATTTACATCTATACCAAGCCAATTAACCTCTAAACCTGTACATCCTTGGAGTGTGGGGAGAAACCGGAGCTCCCAGAGAAAACTCACGCAGGTGACAATAGGCAATAGGTGCAGGAGTAGGCAATTCGGCCCTTCGAGCCAGCACCGCCATTCAATGTGATCATGGCTGATCATCCCCAATCGGTACCCCGTTCCTGCCTTCTCCCCATATCCCCTGACTCCACTATTTTTAAGAGCCCTATCTAGCTCTCTCTTGAAAGCATCCAGAGAACCGGCCTCCACCGCCCTCTGAGGCAGAGAATTCCACTCTCTGTGAGAAAAATTGTTTCTTCATCTCCGTTCCAAATGGCTTACTCCATATTCTTAAACTGTGGCCCCTGGCTCTGGACCTCCCCAACATCGGGAACGTACAAACTGCATACAGACAGCACCAGCAGTCAGGATCGAACCCGGGTCTCTGGCGCGGGAAGGCAGCGACTCTACCGCTGCGCCACTGTGTCGCCCTGTTGAAGGGTCTGTAGATTAGTGTCACTCATGTCATGAGTCATGCTTCTGTAGTTACGCCCACTAGCTTTTCAGTTTTCACTGCTTGCTGGATTCCCTGAGTGCAAGTGTGAAGTTGTGCTTGCTATGTAGTTAATAAAGTCTTTGGATCTTTATCCTGGTGTAAGGCTTCTGTTATTGTATGGTCATCACTCCACGTGGTGTCAGAAGTGGGATACGAACCCACGCCTCCAATTGGAGACCAGAATCACTCAACAGGGTCTCCACCCGAAACGTCACCTATTCCTTTTCTCCAGAGATGCTGCCTGACCTGCTGAGCTACTCCAACATTTTGTGTCGAAACAGAGGGAAGGACACATCCAGATTCCTTGCCGTCAACCATTCATTTGCTCTTAATAGCAAAACAGATTTACGAGATCTTTCTGTGCACAAACTAGCTGCCATATCAACTCAAACATTAATAATGGCTACACTCCAACGTTA
Source organism: Okamejei kenojei (assembly GCA_035221665.1). Classification (NCBI taxonomy): domain Eukaryota; kingdom Metazoa; phylum Chordata; class Chondrichthyes; order Rajiformes; family Rajidae; genus Okamejei; species Okamejei kenojei. The sequence continues at coordinate 2,597,474 of CM069173.1, forward strand.
TAAGTGCTCTGAAGTACCCAAATGGTGCAAAAAGCATTACCCGACAGAAATAGTTGCTATCTCACATACTCTTTTACAGTTTTCTCTCTTCACTCTAGTGGATACAACATCCTCCTCCTGACAAGCTGCCAAAATAAACAGTTCTTAATTTTATAAAGTCAGTAGTTGGGCGGTATCCAAGAGCTGTGTGAGTCATTTCTCCATATATCCCCCCCCCCTCCCTCCCCCTCCCCTCTGCCCCCCTCTCCCTACATGCAGAAACGAAAGCTTATTTTCACTGAGCCGGGTTGGAAAGAAATAGTACTATCAGGAGCTCAGCCCTGCAGGCAAGTTGCAAGCACAGAATTGATTATACATTATACTTCCTCCCCTAACTCTGTTAACAAACTGCCTCGAGGTGCATTAGTTCCAATGAGCATAACTAATGGCACCCAGGGTTGGTGCAACGAGAGTCCTCCATCACCAATCTCAGTACTGCACTGTTCAGGGCCTGTTCAACGTGGGCGTTTTTTTTTAGGCGACTACATGGTTGCCGGGGTGTCGCCTGTACGCTCGTGAGTCGTCCCCTCAGTCGCCCAAAGAGTCGTAGTGTCTTTCTGGTCGCCGCTGGATTTTCAACATGTTGAAACATTTTCAGAGACGGTCGGCGACCGTGGGATTGACGCCAATGAGCGGAGCTTGACTTCTCCTGATGTAGGTGCTGTCGTAGTTGTCGCCAGGTTAACGTAGGTTGTTGCCGGTGCTGACTTCATTTTGTTTTTGTTGTTAACGTAACGATTCTACTTCAAATTTTATGTCGAAGGGGGGTCCAGTCAACGGTTTTTCAGCGACCTGCTACGACTATGACAGTCGCCGGCAGTCGCCTAAAGATAGCCTAAGTGAGACAGGCCCATAAAAATACTCTGTTAGAAACCTCTGCTTTGATAATGAGTTTGTACGTTCGACATTTTATTCGGGGAAAACGCTTTCGTTTTTTGTAGGAAGGAACTGCTGATGCTGGTTTAAACCGAAGATAGACACAAAGTGCTGGAGTAACTCAGCAGGACAGGCAGCATCTCTGGAGAGAAGGAATGGGTGACGTTTCGGGTCGAGACTCTTCTTCAATCGCCCATTCCTTCCACACCTCTAGAGGATAATAGCCCTGTCCCACGGTACGAGTTCATTCCAAGAGCTCTCCCGAGTTTAAAAAAAAATCAAACTCGTGGTAAGCACGGAGAATGAACGTAGCGGGTACGTCGGAGCTCGGGGACGTCTCTTAGCGGCTCGTAACGCTAACGGCTGGTACTTGGGAAGACACGGTAAAGGCAAGTAAGCTCGGGAAGACTCGTGAAGAATTTTCAGCAGGTTGAAAAATGTCCACGAGAGCCCCGAGTACCGACGAGCGGCCATTACCGTAAATCTCCGAGTTCGAATCAGGGCAAACTCGGGAGAGCTCTTGGAATGAACTCATACAGTGGGACAGGGCTTTTACTCCTCATCCTCCAGACTGAGAACCAGTGGGGGGGAAAGAGAAACGAGACCCTCAGTCTGAAGAAGGGTCTCAACCCGAAACGTCATCCGTTCCTTCCCTACCGGGAACAATGCCTGTCCAGCTGAGTTACTCCAGCATTTTCTCTCGATCTCGTTTTGTTTTTGGGCTGAATTGCTGGAAATTTGTTTTTTATAATGCAGTGAGAGAGAAAAGGCATGGCTTAGCGTGGGAGGTAGAGAGAGCTTTAATCATGTGCTTTAATCAGTTCCTGTTGAAATATATTTTTTCACTTTTTCCAATTAGATCCAGAAGATGGCAATTGAATTTCCGAGTACTGTGATAGTGTGGGCAGACAGCTTCCTTTAGGATAATATGTCCACTCTCCCTCCGGCATCTGTTACTCTCGCTGACCAAAATCCCGCAGGCCACTTTCAAGTGCAAGTCGGAGAAATTAATTTTTGCTGATTATTTGACCACACGGTATTGATTATAGATCTAATCTATAGTCCGTCCCCACATTGAGGAATTCTAGCACGGAATCGAGGCCACTGCGTATAATCCAGTGTGCTAGTTGAGTTTGGCCTTCAATTCAGTGATGTACTTCCAGCACGTTGTACTCAGTTTGTGAAACAAACCTTTATTTTTAGAAGGTAGGCAAAAAATTCTGGAGGAACTCAGCGGGTGAGGCAGCATCTATGGAGCGAAGGAAATAGGCAGCGTTTTGGGCCGAAACCCTTCTTCAGACCAAAGATCCTATAGCGGAGCAAGATAGACCACTCCTGGGAAATGCAACGGGCTGACGTGTAGTACGCAACGGAGCGGAACGTGGGCCTTTTTTTCATCCATTTCCGTAACCCGACCCGACCAGACTTGCAGTGTAACCAACGTTGCGGGGGAGCAGTTTGTGTCAATAAATTATAATTCTGAAAATGAGGAGAAGATTTTTTACCAAATAACTTTTATTTTTACGAGGATGTTTCCGTAACCAGCTTCCGTCTCCGCACTAGTTATCTTTGCTCCGCTGCGGGATCTTTGGTGCGGAAACGGAAGCCGGTTACGGAAATGGGGCCGAAAATTACCCACGAATCTGCCCATGACCGTACTGCGTCTTTTTGGTCGAGTGGTCTATCTTGCTCTCTGTAGGATCTTTGCTTCAGACTGATGTGAGGGTGGGGGTGGAGGGGGGGGGGGGAAGAAGAAAGGAAGAGGTGGAGCCAGGGGGTTGAGGGAGAGCTGGGAAGGGGAGGAGACAGTAAGGGACTACCTGAAATTAGAGAAGTCAATGTTCACACCGCTGGGGTGCAAACTGCCCGAGCGAAATATGAGGTGCTGCTCATCCAATTTACGGTGGTCCTCACTTTTTACTTTAGAGATTTGCCTCCGAACCAAGTGGCCATTTATTTGATAAAAACACAAAATGGTGGAGTACCTCAGCGGGACAGGCAACATCTCTGTGGAAAAGGAATGGGTGAGGTTTCGGGCTGAGACCCTCCTTCAGACTGAGAGTCAGGGGAAAGAAGAACGTGAAATACAGATGGTGATATTGAAAGATGTACAGTGCATTTAGAAAGTATTCAGAATCCTTCACTTTTTCCATATCTTGTTACATTACAGCCTTATTCTAAAATGGATTAAATTCATTTTTTCTCTCATCAATCCGCACACAAACCCCCATAATAAAAAAGGGAAAACAGCAGTTTAGAAATTTTTGCAAAGCAATTAAAAAGAAATAACTGAAATATCAGTGAGCTGAAAAATAACTGTACACGAAAGCAGTCCTGAACTACTAGATTCAAGATTCAAGAGAGTTTATTGTCGTGTGTCCCTGATATGATAATGAAAGTCTTGCTTTGCTTCAGCACACCAGAACATAGTAGGCATTGACTACAGAACAGATCAGTGTGTCCATATACTATTATATAAATATATACACACATGAATAAATAAACTGATAAAGTGCAAATAACAGATAATGGGCTATTAATGTTCAACGTTTTGTCCAATCCAAGATTAATAGCCTGATGGCTGTGGGGAAGTAGATACTCCTGAACCTGGACGTTGCAGTCTTCAGGCTCCTGTACCTTCTACCTGAAGGTAGCGGGGAGATGAGTGTGTGGCCAGGATGGTGTGGGTCCTTGATGATGCTGCCAGCCTTTTTGAGGCAGCGACTGCGATAGATACCCTCGATGGACGGGAAGTCAGAGCCGATGATGGACTAGGCAGTGTTTACTACTTTTTGTAGTCTTTTCCTCTCCAGGGCGCTCAAGTTGCCGAACCAAGCCACGATGCAACCGGTCAGCATGCTCTCTACTGTGCACCTGTAGACGTTATCTCCATTGGAGACCCTCAGACTATCTTTGATCGGACTTTACAGGCTTTATCTTGCACTAAACATTATTTATATCATCCCCTTTATCATTTTTCACACAGAGAGTGGTGAGTCTCAGGAATTCTCTGCCACAGAAGGTAGTTGCGGCCAGTTCATTGGCTATATTTAAGAGGGAGTTAGATGTGGCCCTTGTGGCTAAAGGGATCAGGGGGTATGGAGAGAAGGCAGGTACGGGATACTGAGTTGGATGATCAGCCATGATCACATTGAATGGCGGTGCAGGCTCGAAGGGCCGAATGGCCTACTCCTGCACCCATTTTCTATGTTTTTTATGTTTCTATGTGTCTGTAAACTGTGAATGGCTTGAATGTAATCACGTATAGTCTTTCTGCTGACTGGTTAGCACGCAACAGACGCTTTTCACTGTACCTCGATACACGTGACAATAAACTAACCTAAACTAAACTAAAAAGCCCAGAAATTTTCTGGAAAGAGGGCTTTCCCTTTTGACATTCATATTTTATTTTAATCAGGTTTAATTCAGGTCAGTTGCAATTTTAATTCATCTTGAAATGTCGATGTTTTACAGTGGGCTGATTAATGATATTGTCACAACTTCAATCTCTCAGTTCAACGGAGAAAGCAACTTCCCACATCGAAACCGAGTATTTATCATTCTCACCGCTTCATGTGTGTGCGAGGTAATTCATACCGACTGTCATGGTTAAAAACATCTCCAAGGGCCTTAAATGGAGGGCTACCAGCGACTCCACAGTCAAAAAGGCCCAACAGAGGATGTACTTCCTGCGGCAGCTGAGGAAGGAAAATCTGCCACAGGCAATGATGGTCCAATTCTGTACAGCCATCGTAGAGTCTGTCCTCACCTTCTCCATCATGGTCTGGTTTGGCTCAGCCACCAAGCACGACACCTGGAGGCTGCAGCGAATCGTCCGATCAGCTGAGAAGGTTGTTGGCTGCAACCCTCCCCCCCCCATTGCCGAACTGCACGCTGCAAGGGCCAGGAAGCGAGCGGGCAAGATCATCTCTGACCCCTCTCACCCTGGCCACAAACTCTTTGAATCACTTCCCTCTGGAAGGCGACTCCGGTCTGTCAAAGCTGCCACAGCCGGACATAAAAACAGTTTTTATCCACGAGTAGTAGCTCTACTCAACAGCCAAAAATCTGTAGCCTTCTTTTGCTCTGGTATTTTGTTTGGTGCACATGTTTGATCAATGATGTTTTATTATTAATGTTTAATGTTTGATGTGTCATTCCTAACTGTCGCTGTATGTCGTGTTGTCACTTGCGGGCGGAGCACCAAGGCAAATTCCTTGTATGTGAACACTTGGCCAATAAACTTATTCATTCGCGATTTGTAGTATCTTCCAGTGCGTCTGAACTAATTTCCGGCGCGCTCAAAATGACTTGCTGGGCAACGTGAATGCACAAAGCCATTTCACGCTTAACACCTGGATTATGCCGAGTTATTTTACGGGTGACAATCGAGAACCATGTGAGCATTTTTATCTCTTAAGGGCCTGTCCCACTTGGGCGTTATTTGCGCGTCTCGCAGATGGCGAGCGAAGATTTTGTACCTCACAAAATCCCGGGGCGCCACGTGCGACCGCACATCACTGCCTACGTCACCTCGCACCAGGCGCGCGTAATGCACGCCATGCGTAATGCGTCGTGACCCGTAAATGATGTCGCGTAAATGACCCCAAGTGGGACAGGCCCTTTAACGTTTAGTTTGCCAAATATCCTTAAAGGTGGAATTCCACCCGTGAACTGTTGTGAAGATGACAAAATCCAAAATGGTTCAGATATTATAAATATGAAATGTAAACAGAGAACTCAATAAATAATTATCTGGGCTGGGTCTCGATTTTTGGAGAGAAAAAGTATTTGCATTTCAAGACTGAATTGTTGTCATAATTGGGAAATGTGAACAAGGACAACATGCTATATGTGGATAGACACAAAATGCTGGAGTAACTCGGCGGGTCAAGCGGCATCTCTGGCGACAAGGAATGGGTGACGTTTCCGGTCGAGATCCTTCTTCAGGCTGAGAGCCGGGGGAAAGGGAAATGAGAGATATGGAGAGATGTATAGAATAAATGAATGAATGTGCAAAAAAGCAAGGATGATAAAGGAAACGGCCCTTTGTTGGCTGTGGGCTAGGTGAAAACGGGTTACAGACTATGAAACTCAATGTGATGACAGTGAGGCAGCATCTATGGAGCAAAGGAGTAGGTGACGTTTCGGGTCGAGACCCTTCTTCAGCCCAAGTATGTTCCCCAAGTGGCCCTTCCTTCTGCATTCTTGAGACAAAAACAATCCTTTGCAAGTGGAAAAAAGACAGTAGTGCGTTTACCAGCGCCACAAGTAGTTTCTTTCCCCATCATTTTTCCATGAAAATGTCAAGAGTTTCTCTATTTAATTGGTCGGCGAATCGATAAAGCTTGAGCACCTAACCTAATGGGCTCCGTGCAAACATCTTGGACAAAAGGATGTCGTGCTTCACCAACAGTAGCTCACCAACATCTGTCCGACTCGGGGAAATAAAAGATGACCTTGCCAATGATGTTCGCACTATTCGATTGAATTTGCTCGATTTGCAGTGGGCGGCACAGTTGCTGAAGTTGGCGCAGCGGTTCAGTTGCTGCCTCACAGCGCCAGAGACCCGGGTTCGATGCCGACCACGGGCGCTGTCTGTACGGAGTTTGTCCGCTCTCCCGTCAAGTCAATGAATCATTTTAAGGCAGAGATAGATTCTTGATTAGTACAGTATTTTTGGCGGATATAAAGACGGCAACCAGGTTTTGTGAACGTATTGATTCAGAAAATGGCTCCTTCACCGACACGCCTGACCACAACGATGGTCAGCAACTCAACTGTGGCGCGAAAGCGAAACCACGCGCGAAAACAGCAGCCCCTCCCCGAGTCACGTGACCGCGGCTTCCGAACGCCGGGTTCGATACTTGCGTGCGCCAGCAGGCGCTGCTACAGTATCGGTTTTATGGGGAGAAGGCAGGATAATGTGGTTAGGAAGGAAAGATAGATCAACCATAGATCACAAAAAATAATATCATATCTATATAACAGTATTCTTAATAGAGAATTGCCTTCAACAGAGGCAATCAGAGAAGACTGGGAAAAAGATTTAATGATAAAAATTTCTAAAGAACCATGGGAGAGATATTTGATATATATACATAAATGTTCGATTAACTCTAGACATAATTTAATTCAATTTAAAATATTGCACAGACTATATTATTCAAAAGTTAGGTTGAATAAATTTTATTCAAATATCTCACCAATATGTGATAAATGTCTTTCTCAAAATGCCAATCTTGCACACTCTTTCGTTTCTTGCATAAAACTTCAAAGTTTCTGTGGTGTGATATATTTGATATGTTCACTAGTTTATTTAAGATAAAAAATGGAACCTAGCATGGAAATGATTATCTTTGGAGATGTAAATAAATTAAATATATCCCAAATCTCATTTTTTTAATTATGGTTTAATAAAAGCGAAAAAACTCATACTTAAATTTTGGAAAAAGGCTACTATACTAACACTCATAATGTGGATTAGTAATATGTTGGAAACGGCACATTTGGAAGAAATGAGAACTCCTCCTAATAGAAAAAAAAGACCAATTCTTAACGAGTTGGTCTCCATTTATTGACCTTGTGGAATCATGCGGTGTAATATCATCATAAAATTAAAAATTCTGGGTTTGACTGAAAATTGATTAAGAATATTAAAACAAAAACATCGACTGGTTGCGTGGGAGAATCACCTTTCTGCTTGACTTTCTCACATTTCTTTCTTCACTCTACACTCACTAGTCCATTCTTCACTCTTCACTACTTCTTTCTTTCTCATTTCTTTCTAAAACAAAATGTTTTTAAAAAAAAGGAAGTTGTACAAATAATGTTTTAATAAATTTGGGAACCTGTAAAAAGGTACCATTAAAATGTAATGTACTTACTTCTAATAAATAAAAAAAAATTTAAAATAAAAAAAAAAAAAATAATAAAAAACCACGATTGACAATAGACAATAGACAATAGGTGCAGGAGTAGGCCATTCGGCCCTTCGAGCCAGCACCGCCATTCAATGTGATCATGGCTGATCATCCCTATTCAGTACCCCGTTCCTGCACTCTCCACCATATCCCTTGACTCCGCTATCTTTAAGAGCTCTATCTAACTCTCTGAAAGCATCCAGAGAGCCGTCCCCCACCGCCCTCTGAGGCAGAGAATTCCACAGGCTGAATGGCGGAGTAGACTTGATGGGCCGAATGGCCTAATTCTGCTCCTATCGCTTATGAACTTTAGAAACATAGAAACATAGAAAATAGGTGCAGGAGTAAGCCATTCGGCCCTTCGAGCCTGCACCGCCATTCAATATGATTATAGCTGATCATCCAACTCAGTATCCCGTACCTGCCTTCTCTCCATACCCCCTGATTCCTTTAGCCACAAGGGTCACATCTAACTCCCTCTTAAATATAGCCAATGAACTGGCCTCAACTACCTTCTGTGGCAGAGAATTCCACAGATTCACCACTCTCTGTGTGAAAAATGTTTTTCTTATCTCGGTCCTAAAAGATTTCCCCCTTATCCTTAAACTGTGTGACTTTTGTTCTGGACTTCCCCAACATTGGGAACAATCTTCCTGCATCTAGCCTGTCCAACCTCTTAAGAATTTTGTAAGTTTCTATAAGATCCCCCCTCAATCTTCTAAATTCTAGCAAGTACCAGCCGAGTCTATCCAGTCTTTCTTCATATGGAAGTCCTGGCATCCCAGGAATCAGTCTGGTGAACCTTCTCTGTACTCCCTCTATGGCAAGAAGAGGGGACTGAGCATGAATCGGACATTGAAAGCAAAGCGAGAAGAAGGGTCTCGACCCGAAACGTCGCCAATTCCTTCGCTCCATAGATGCTGCCTCACCTGCTGAGTTTCTCCAGCATTTTTGTCTACCTTCTATTTTTCCAGCATCTGCACTTCCTCCTTAAACATGCTGACATTCATGGTTTGGTTGTGGATCCACAGAGACAGAGACATCACCAAATGGGTTTTGCAACTATAAACTAATTCAGCATAAATGCAGCTGAGCTGAGGCACATCCCTCAGGTGTTCGAGACTCTCTGGAACTCATCCATAGATCCATTTTCCACGTGAGGGCATGCAAAACGGGCACTGGGGTTTGTTGATTGCATCTACTGAGGGCTGCAAGTCACATTTTTATTTATGCCTGTAATAATGCTCAGGCTGTGACTGGGTTGATAACATCTTTTTACCGATCCTCACTTCCCACTGAGCTTATTGCAACCCCAGGGCCTGATTGATACGATGTTGGGTTTTAAATTGCCTACTGATTATTTTATGAATATAAAAAACCATTTCAAAGTCCAGTTACATGATAACACACCAGCATGAAATTTGAATAAAAAATAACCTACTCCTGGAGTCGTTAGTTAGCAATCAGGCCCCAGAATGAGATTAGGATGTTCCCGATGTTGGGTGAGTCCAGAACCAGGGGCCACAGTCTTAGAATAAAGGGGAGGCCATTTAAGACTGAGATGAGAAAAAACTTTTTCACCCAGAGAGTTGTGAATTTGTGGAATTCCCTGCCACAGAGGGCAGTGGAGGCCAAGTCATTGGATGGATTTAATCGAGAGTTAGATAGAGCTCTAGGGGCTGGTGGAATCAAGGGATATGGGGAGAAGGCAGGAACGGGTTATTGATTGGGGACGATCAGCCATGAACACTGTGAATGGCGGGTGCTGGCTCGAAGGGCCGAATGGCCTCCTCCTGTACCTATTTTCTATGTTTCTATAAGATGAATAGAGATGCATATTGTATATTCCCAACATCATCCATGGGATGGCTCTTTGGGCAGCAACTTGGAGGCCTGTGCTGTTCCAAAAATATAGTGTTCGTATTTCAGGAGGAAGGTCAAAATCAGAGTTTGGTTTAGTTGGTTTAGAGATACAGCGCAGAAACAGGCCCTTCGGCCCACGGAGTCCGTGCCGACCAGCGATCCCCGCACACCGACACTATCCTACACACACTAGGGACAATTTACACTTGTACCAAGCCAATGAACCTGCAACCCTGTTCGTCTTTGGAGTGTGGGAGGAAACCAAAGATCTCGGAGAAAACCCACGTGGGTCACGGGGAGAACGTACAAACGGGGAGAATGGTGGCCGATTAGGAAAAGGGGAGATGCAACGAGACCTGGGTGTCATGGTACACCAGTCATTGAAAGTAGGCATGCAGGTGCAGCAGGCAGTGAAGAAAGCGAATGGTATGTTAGCTTTCATAGCAAAAGGATTTGAGTATAGGAGCAGGGAGGTTCTGCTGCAGTTGTACAGGGTCTTGGTGAGACCACACCTGGAGTGTTGCGTACACTTTTGGCCTCCAAACCTGAGGAAAGACATTCTTGCCATAGAGGGAGTACAGAGAAGGTTCACCAGACTGATTCCTGGGATGGCAGGACTTTCATATGAAGAAAGACTGGATACACTCGGCTTGTACTCACTAGAATTTAGAAGATTGAGGGGGGATCTTATAGAGACTTACAAAATTCTTAAGGGGTTGGACAGGCTAGATGCAGGAAGATTGTTCCCGATGTCGAGAAAGTCCAGAACAAGGGGTCACAGTTTAAGGATAAGGGGGAAGTCTTTTAGGAAAGTGTTGAGAAAAACATTTTTCACACAGAGAGTGGTGAGTCTGTGGAATTCTCTGCCACAGAAGGTAGTTGAGGCCAGTTCATTGGCTATATTTAAGAGAGAGTTAGATGTGGCCCTTGTGGCTAAAGGGATCAGGGGGTATGGAGAGAAGGCAGGTACAGGATACTGAGTTGGATGATCAGCCATGATCATATTGAATGGCGGTGCAGGCTCGAAGGGCCGAATGGCCTACTCCTGCACCTATTGTCTATGTTTCTATGTTAAACTCCGTACAGACAAACGCCCGTGGTCAGGATCGGGGCCGGGTCCCTGGCGCTGCAAGGCGGCAACTCTACCGCTGCATTAATGATGAACGCCACCCCATACTGACTTTATTCCCGTTGTGCCTGCTCGAAATGGAATGATGGAACCACGGTGCCCTGGTGCTCCCAGGTCCTGACGAAATGTGCGGGTCAGGAGAATCTATCAATTAAAGTCATCCCAGGCGCTTCTTTCCTTGTCAGCACTAATCCATCCTGTGCCCAGTTCCACTCTCCAATGATTTAGGTTAAGTGGAAAAATCGCCTTTGATGTGAACTGTCGTCTCATTAATAAAAATAAAAAAGTAATTTCACACGGGCAGGGAGCTGAACTTGATTTCTTTTGTATCCAGCAGAATATTACAATTTCCTTCCATCTGCATTGTGGTCTGGGTGCAATTACTCCGGGCTAGTAGTTTTAAAAGGGATTGGGGAATCACCTAAAATTTAAAACTCATTAATACATTTTTTTACAGACTGGTATTATCTCGTGGAGTCGGCAATTGTATATGTGTTTAATGTAGTTAAGACATCCATTGGGCGACAAATAATTTGAATGATTTTAATAATCGTTAAGCTAGTTTTACTTCATAATTGAAATTTAATCGTGCACTTATTGCAGTAAATTTGTGTACACGTGTGTCGATTAGAGTGCTTTACTTTGAGAAAAATCAGAGGCTTTCCTCATATAGTTTTTAAAAAATGCTCATAATTGTGTTGCTTCTCGAGTTTAGTTTAGTTTCGTTTTTTAATGCCCCTGTCCCACTTAGGAAACCTGAACGGAAACCTCTGGAGACTTTGTGCCCACCAAAGGTTCCCGGAGGTTTTTGTCAGGTTTCCGGAGGTTTTTTTCAATTTTTTGAAATAATCGCCGGAACATAGAAGAAGCGGAAACCACTTTCGACCATTAGGGAGACTGACAAAAACCTCCGGGAACCTCCAGGAACCGCACGGAAACCTTGGGTGGGGCGCAAATTCTCCAGAGGTTTCCGTTCAGGTTTCCTAAGTGGGACAGGGGCATAACTGTACATATCCCATCTTTGGAAATAATTAGGCGAGCATGTGAAGACGAATTGGGTTTAACAATCTCAAAGGATAGTTGGGAGGAAAACCTAGTTTAGTTTAGGGTACACAAAAGGCTGGAGAAACTCAGCGGGTGCAGCAGCATCTAAGGAGCGAAGGAGATTTCGGGCCAAAAACCTCCTTCAGACACAACCCCCTAGTTTAGTTTAGTTTAGTTTAGTTTAGAGATACAGCGTGGAAACAGGCCCTTCGGCCCACCGGGCTCGCGCCGACCAGCGATCAATAGACAATAGGTGCAGGAGCAGGCCATACGTCCCTTCGAACCAGCACCGCCATTCAATGTGATCATGGCTGATCATCCCCAATCAGTATCCCGTTCTTGCCTTCTCCCCATAAACCCTGACTCCGCTATCTTTAAGAGCCCTATCTAGCTCTCTCTTGAAAGTATCCAGAGAACCGGCCTCCACCGCCCTCTGAGGCAGCGAATTCCACAGACTCACCACTCTCTGTGAGAAAAAGTGTTTCCTTGTCTCCGTTCTAAATGGCCGACCCCTTATTCTTAAACTGTGTGTGGCCCCTGGTTCTGGACTCCCCCAACATCGGGGACATGTTTCCTGCCTCTGGCGTGTCCAAACCCTGAACAATCTTATATGCTTCCCCTGCACATTTACACTACCCTATATCTAATAGGGCCAATTTTTACATTTACCAAGCCAATTAACCTCCAAACCTGTACGTCTTAGGAGTGTGGGAGGAAACCGAAGATCTTGGCGAAAACCCATGGGGAGAACGTTCAAACTCTGTACAGACAGCACCCGTAGTCAGGATTCTTGCTGACAATATGTTTGTTAACAATCCTTCTGAAGCATCGTGGCACATTTTACTTGACTTGACAGAGGTTTAGTTGTAGTCAGGAGACACAAGAGACTGCAGATGCTGGAGTCTTGAGCAAAACATATTATGCTGGAGAAACTCAGAGAGTCGGGCAGCATCCAGGGAGAAAATAGACAGGTGACGTCTTGGGTCAGGTGCCTTCATTTGTTTTCTGTTTTAACAATGACCACTTCAGGTTATGAGTAATGGGCGAAATATCATGATTCAAGCCCATTAAGGATTGCAATATTACAATATTTCAGTTTGAACAATATCATTTTCACTAAGGGTTATGCTTACTAAATTCAACATTGTATGGGATGGTAGCTGAGTGTGGCTCTTAGATTAGTTTAGGGATATTGCGTGGAAACATGCTCTTCGGACCACTGACTCCGCGGGGGAATTCCTTTAGGACCGAGATGAGGAAAACATTTTTCACACAGAGAGTGGTGAGTCTCTGGAATTCTCTGCCGCAGAAGGTAGTTGAGGCCAGTTCATTGGCTATATTTAAGAGGGAGTTAGATGTGGCCCTTGTGGCTAAAGGGATCAGGGGGTATGGAGAGAAGGCAGGTACAGGATACTGAGTAGGATGATCAGCCATGATCATATTGAATGGTGGTGCAGACTTGAAGGGCCGAATGGCCTACTCCTGCACCTATTTTCTATGTTTCTATGTTTCTATGTATCCTGTACCTGCCTTCTCGCCATACCTCCTGATCCCTTTAGCCACAAGGGCCACATCTAACTCCCTCTTAAATATAGCCAATGAACTGGCCTCAACTACCTTCTGTGGCAGAGAATTCCACAGATTCACCACTCTCTGTGTGAAAAATGTTTTTCTCATCTCGGTCCTACAAGACTTCCCCCTTATCTTTAAACTGTGACCCCTTGTTCTGGACTTCCACAACATCGGGAACAATCTTCCTGCATCTAGCCTGTCCAACCCCTTAAGAATTTTGTAAGTTTCTATAAGATCCCCCCTCAATCTTCTAAATTCTAGCGAGTACCAGCCGAGTCTATCCAGTCTTTCTTCATATGAAAGTCCTGCCATCCCAAGCAAATGGACTATTTCCCATAAATTCGGCTTTTACCAACTCGAGGAATTTCACCCTGAGATATGAATCCATCTCGTTGAAAACTGGACTTGCAGCAGCAGTTCCCACAACATTCGACTGTCTATAATTAGCCCGGGCAATAGGAAGCAAATTCAAAGCTGACCACGGCTGCTCCATCATGACCCCAGTCACAATAGCCACTGTTTACAGTCCCCTTCATTAACAGTGAAGCCCTCTGGAGTATCTCACCACCACACAGCCTGGTGTATAAAGCAGCATCTGTTCAGACCCTGGAGACAGACTGGATGGGGCTGCTGCTTACCAACGCCCTGCGACAGTAAACCGACGGTCTCCAGCCCACAACAATAAAGGCCTTATCTTTCAACAAAATTGTCCTGCATCTGGAATTTGAATGTGTTTCGTCAATTGGACATTGTGAACAAATGTATTCCTCTATAAAAATCTGAAAGGAACAATGTTGCTCGGCAAAGGCAGAATATTTCAAAAAGGTCGGACGGGGGCCAGCTGACAGTAAATGACTCGGTCAAGATGACTCACGGTGGTTCCGTAAAGGTTCGATTCTTCTCCAGCAGCATCTACTTTTCCAGTGCTAGTGGTAGCAGTAGTAGTAGGCCCCTCTCGGTCATGACTGACCATGGGTGATGCATCCTGGTCGGATGCAAGCCGGGGCGATCGATGTCACATGGAGGACCGGCTGTTGCCCATGCAGCACGCCCCCCCTTCTCCACGTCGCTGATCGATCCAAAGGAACAGCGGGGCACCAGCGCCGTCGCAGGAGCTGCCAGAGCGAGGTTGTAGACAACGACGAACTGCCTCAGGGTCTCCGACTCCGGATTTTCTTTGCCTATAACATGGCAAAACCTGACAATAAACCATGTCAGATGTTGGAGATAAGACCCAAAAGCACAGTCAAAGCGTTACATTTTAAGGAGGAGAGGTGGGGACATTGAGAAATTTGAGGGGGGGGGGGGGGGGGGGGGGGAAAGAGAATTCTAGACTCGGAGCCCCGATAGCTGGAAGCATTACATTCTACAATTTTAGATAACTACATAACCCTCCCCTCCTCCTTGCACCCCACCCACGTGCACTATTACACTCATTCACACCTATTTTTCCCATCACACCCACCTAGCTTCACAATTCGGAACTCGTCAATCCTTCTGTTTCCCACCTCTTCTCCCACCTCAGTCTGAAGAAGGGTTTCGGCCCGAAACGTTGCCTATCTCCGCTCCATAGATGCTGCTGCACCCGCTGAGTTTCTCCAGCATTTTGTGTACCCTCAATTTTCCAGCATCTGCAGTTCCTCCTTTAACACTTCTGTCTCTCACCCTCTGTCTTTTCATTTCTCTAACCATCTGCCTGTGGAATAAAGCCCCTGTCGCACTTTCACGGCCTAATTGGCAACCTCTGCCGAGTTTGCCCTAGACTCATACTCGCAGCAGGGTCGCAATGAGGCCATAGGAGGTCGTAACTCTTCGTAACTCTTCCTCATGCTCGTGAGTGGTCTCCGCGTGCTGGTGGCCTCAAGTAGGTCACGGCGTTTTTTCCAGCCCGGATAAAAAATGTCCACGAGTAAAAAAAAAGGTCGGCATGGAAAAAATTGATATTTTTTACTCGTAGGTAGGTCGTGATGGTAGTCGTAGATAGTCGTAGGTCAGTAACTGGCCCGAGAAAAATAATTCAAACATGAGATCATTTTCCACTCGTAGCTAGTCGTAGTTGGTCTTAGGTGTGGAGACTGAGGTCGAGGGGGGTCGTAGGAGGTCGTAGACATAGTCGCAGGAGGTCTTTTACTTTGGCGTGTCAACACAACCTTGACATTTTTTTCAACTCGTCTAGGGTCTCCTAAACTCGTGGATTAGGTCGTCCACGTGGGACAGGCCCTTAACACTCCTTCCCCCGTGTTGGCCTATTACCTGTCAGGCTTTCTCCTGTCAACCCCATGTCCCGCCCCTCCTCTTTTCCAGCTTTCGTCCACCGCCCCCCTCCCCCCTCCTGACAATCAGCCTGAAGAAGAAGTCCCAAGCCAAATTGTTGCAGGGTCGAGACCCTCCCTCAGAGACAGAATGTTGCAATGCGCAAAAAGGATCAATTATATTCATCCACCAGCGGCAACTGCGGAGGTTCTTCAAGTGTTCTAGAGTTGACAGGAGAAAGATGAGTCAGTCCTCTTCCTCATCAGGAGGATGTGCATATATCTGCCCCCAACAGAAGACAACAATATTGTATTTCTGCTGTTTGTAATAAAGCACACCTATCCAAGGGGCAGTATGGAGGTGACCACTCCTCAGGCACTATCCTACACACTCGTGGGACAATTGCCAATTTTTACCGAAACCAATTAACATCCAAACCTGTACGTTTTTGGAGTGTGGGAGGAAACCGGAGCACCCGGAAAAAAAACCCACGTGGTCACGGGGAGAACGTACAAACTCCGTACAGACGGCGCCCGTAGTCAGGATCGATCCTGGGCCTTTAGCGCTCTAATGCCCCTGTCCCACTTAGGAAACCTGAGCGGAGACCTCTGGAGACTTTGCGCCCCATCCCAAGGTTTCCGTGCGGTTCCCGGAGGTTTTTGTCAGTCTCCCTAATGGTCGAAGGTGGTTTCCGTTTTAAAAATCGGTCATTTTTTAGTCGAAGCCGGTTGCGATGCTGGTGGTTGAAGGTGGTTGCCGGAGGGACAAAAACCTCCGGGAACCGCACGGAAACCTTGGGTGGGGGCGCAAAGTCTCCAGAGGTTTCCGTTCAGGTTTCCTAAGTGGGACAGGGGCATAAGGCAGCAACTCTACCGCTGCGCCACCGTGCCGCTCGGCGTTGTGCACGTTGTGAGGCGCCAGACGTTACTGCGGACGCTATTGTGCCTTGCAATTTTTAATTTCCAATCTTAATTCTTCGGTTGCCATGTTTCAGCAATCATGTCGCAGCAGAATTGCCTCCAATTCTCATGTTTTATTACAGGCACTGTGTCGTTTGCTGTGCAGACAGTTTAATTAGCTTTTAACGGGGTTTCTTTATACTTTGCGCTTAACCATATTTTAGTCTCCTGTTATATGGTTATTAGTTCCCTTGTGGTCCATTTCCGCCCAAACCCGACTCCTTCTTAAGTTATCTTTCTCTGTTAATGTCAAGGCCTCTAAGTTCAGTAGAATTAGCCCATCAAGTCTACTCCGCCATTCAATCATGGCTGATCTATCTCTCCCTCCTAACCCCATTCTCCTGCCTTCTCCCCCTAACCCCTGACACCCGTAATAATCAAGAATCCATCCACCTCCACCTTAAAAATATCCATCGATTTGGCCTCCACAGCCTTCTGTGGCAATGAATTCCACAGATTCGCCACCCTCTGACTAAAGAAATTTCTCCCCATCTCCTTCCTAAAGGAACGTCCTTTATTTCTGAGGCTATGACCTCTTGTCCGAGACTCTCCCACTAGTGGAAACATCCTCTCCACATCCACTCTATCCAAGCCCTTTATTTCTCGTGGATCCCACACCCTTACTATTTCCCGCTGCTCTACATCGGTGAGACCAAGCGCAGGCTTGGCGATCACTTCGCCCAGCACCTCCGCTCGGTTCGCAATAACCAACCTGATCTCCCGGTGGCTCAGCTCTTCAACTCCCCCTCCCATTCCGAATCCGACCTTTCTGTCCTGGGCCTGCTCCATGGCCAGAGTGAGGCCCACCATAAATTGGAGGAGCAGCACCTCATATTTTGCTTGGGTAATTTACACCCCCAGCAGAATGAACATTGACTTCTCCAGTTTCAGGTAGTCCTTGCTTTCTCCCTCCTTCTCCTCCCCTTCCCAGCTCTCCCACAGCCCACTGTCTCCACCTCTTCCTTTGTTCTTCCCGCCCCCCCCCCCCCAGCCCCACATCAGTCTGAAGAAGGGTCTCGACCCGAAACGTCACCTATTCCTTTGCTCCATAGATGCTGCCTTTTTTTTGTCTCAGTAAGTAAGTAAGTAAGTTTATTGGCCAAGTATTCACATACAAGGAATTTGCCTTGGTGCTCCGCCCACAAGCAACAACACGACATACAGTGACAGTTACGAATGACTCAGAAAACACTAAACATGAATAATAATAAAACATTAATGATAAAACACCATTGATCAAGCATGTGAACCAACAAAATACCAGATCAAAGGGAGGCGACAGATTTTTGGCTGTTGAGTAGAGCAACTACTCGTGGATAAAAGCTGTTTTTATGTCTGGCTGTGGCAGCTTTGACAGTCCGGAGTCGCCTTCCAGAGGGACCCGCAGGGAAACCTTGTGTGGGGCGCAAAGTTTCCAGAGGTTTCCATTCAGGTTTCCTAAGTGGGACAGGGGCATTAGGGTAGGCAATCTGCCACAGGCTATGATGGTCCAAATCTACACGGCTATCATAGAGTCTGTTCTCACCTTCTCTATCATGGTCTGGTTTGGCTCAGCCACCAAGCACGACACCTGGAGGCTGCAGCGAATCGTCCGATCAGCAGAGAAGATTATTGGCTGCAACCTTCCCTCCATTGATGAACTGCACACTGCAAGGGCCAGCAAGCGAGCGGGCACGATCATCTCTCACCCCTCTCACCCTGGTAAAAAGGTCTTACCTTCCACTACCTGCAACCTCCTGCAACCACCTTCAACTAGCATCGCAACCGGCTTCCACTAAAAAATTACCGATCTTTAAAACGGCAACCTATTTTTAGTCGCGGCCGGTTTTGAATTTTTTGAAATAATCGCCGGAACATAGAAGAAGCGGAAACCACTTTCGACCATTAGGGAGACTGACAAAAATCTCCGGGAACCGCACGGAAACCTCGGGTGGGGCGCAAAGTCTCCAGAGGTTTCCCTTCAGGTTTCCTAAGTGGGACAGGGGCATTACTATTGAAAGTCTCGAGCGAGCACCAGCCTATTCACACATGAATATATCTTGGAAACAACAGACGAAGGGCATGATTCACAGAGATTCTGTACAATGGGAAGAATGGGAATTAATTAATTCCATCAGTATTATATATGTAGTATTGTGGATCTAACAAAGAAGGTATGAGGCACAGGGATTCAGTGGTTGACCAGGACATACTTTGTACAGGATTGGTTAGAGTGAGTATATTTTAGTTTGCTCCATTTATGCTTTTGAGAGGTTTTTACATGTTGCAGAATTTATAGAATATATATTTGTGACATTAATACAACTCATTTTATTCATCATTACATCCAGAGCACAAACCACAGCTCTGCGTTCCTTGAAAGGAAGCTTGCACGCCACAAATCTTTTTTTCTTCATACAGATTTCATAAAGCTTTTTAAGGGATGATAAATACGCACATAAAAAAGAGCGGAGTATCTCCGATCAGCATTTCAACATTTTCAACAGGATGTGAATCTTTTAGCAGGGAAGTACAGTTAGCCTGAGGGTCTATTTCTAGTCTCAGCTCTCTAAGAAGGATGGGGGGGGGGGGGACACCTCATAGAAACTTACCGATTAGTGAAAGGCCTGGATAGAATGGTTGTGAAAACATAGATAACACAGAAAACATAGACAATAGGTGCAGGTGGAGGCCATTCGGCCCTTCGAGCCAGCACCGCCATTCATTGTGATCATGGCTGATGGTCCCCAATCAATAACCCGTGCCTGTCTTCTCCCCATATCTCTTGATTCCACCAGCCCCTAGAGCTATCTACCTCTCTCTTAAATCCATCCAGTGACTTGGCCTCCACTGCCCTCCGTGGCAGGGAATTCCACAGATTCACAACTCTCTGGGTGAAAACGTTTTATGCCAACTCAGTCTTAAATGACCTCCCCTTTATTCTAAGAATAAATATATTCTATAAATTATGTGGAGAGGATGTTATCACGAGAGGGAGAGTCTAGAGAGTCGTGGCCTCAGAATGGAAAGATGGGGAGGAATTTTGTTAGTCAGAGGGTGGTGAATCTGTGGAATTCATTGCCAAAGAAGGCTGTGGAGGTTCTATGCCAATAGATATGTTGAAGGCAGAGACAGATAGATTCTTGATTAGTACGGGTGTCAGGGGTTATGGGGAGAAGGGGGTTAGGCGGGAGAGATAAACCAGCCATGATTGAATGGCGGACTAGACTTGATGGACCGAATGGCCAAATTCTGCTCCTATCACTTGTGAACTTATTTTGCACAGGAATTTGTGAATGTTTGAGCGGGGAAGCAGTGTTAGCATGAGGGTCGACTTCTAGTCACAGCTATATAAGGTCTATCGCAACTAATTCAAGGATGATTTTGAATGTAACTGCGCCTATGGATCATTGCAATCTCAGTGATGTGATGGTAAAATGCTTTTGTCTGGAAGTAGATTGGGCCTTTAGAATTTGAGATTGCAAACCACTCCGTTGATTTATAAACCCGTTGCCTGGCCGTCTGGAGATGAATCCAGTTTGATTTCAATCGACAATAGGTGCAGGAGTAGGCCATCGGCCCTTCGAGCCTGCACCGCCATTCAATGTGATCATCCCCAATCAGTACCCGTTCAGTGGACAAGAAGTCCTAGGGGTGGGATAAATTGTACCCATTAATTCCATAGATAGAGAGTGAAAACAAGGGTGTCTTAATAAATAATAACAAATCATCACATGCATTTTACATTTAAGAAAGAACTGCAGATGCTGGAAAAATCGAAGGTAGACAAAAATGCTGGAGAAACTCAGCGGGTGAGGCAGCATCTACGGAGCGAAGGAATAAGTGACGTTTCGGGTCGAGACCGTTCTTCATAGATTTTTACCAGCAGTTTGGGCAGACTGTCCACAGATACCAGAGAGGCTTAAATTCAATTATCCGATATGAATGTGCTTTTAAAATTATCAGTTCACTGCTCTGAAATGCCTTTGGATGTTTAGTTTTGTTTAGTTTGGCTTTTTGTCACATGTACTGAGGTACAGTTGCGTGCTAACTAGTCAGCAAAGGACTATACATGATTACAATCGAGCCATTTACAGTGTTTAGATACATGGTAGTGGAATAACGTTTAGTGCAAGGTAAATCCAGCCAAGTCCGATCAAGGATAGTCCAAGTCATCAATGAAGTAGATAGTAGTTCAAGATTCAAGATTCAAGATTCAAGAGAGTTTATTGTCGTGTGTCCCAGATAGGACAATGAAATTCCTGCTTTGCTTCAGCACAACAGAACATAGTAGGCATGAATACAGAACAGATCAGTGTGTCCATATACCATTGTATAAATATATACACACATAAATAAATAAAACAGATAAAGTGCAAATCAAAGATAATGGGCGAGGAATGTTCAGAGTTTTGTTTGAGTTGAGTTCAATAGCCTGATGGCTGTGGGGAAGTAGCTATTCTGAACCTGGTCGCTGCAGTCTGTAGGCTCCTGTACCTTCTACCTGAAGGTAGCGGGGAGATGAGTGTGTGGCCAGGGTGGTGTGGGTCCTTGATGATGCTGCCAGCCTTTTTGAGGCAGCGACAGTGATAGATCCCCTCGATAGAAACATAGAAACATAGAAATTAGGTGCAGGAGTAGGCCATCGGCCCTTCGAGCCTGCACCGCCATTCAATATGATCATGGCTGATCATCCAACTCAGTATCCCGTACCTGCCTTCTCTCCATACCATCTGATCCCCTTAGCCACAAGGGCCACATCTAACTCCCTCTTAAATATAGACAATGAACTGGCCTCCACTACCCTCTGTGGCAGAGAGTTCCAGAGACCCACCACACTCTGTGTGAAAAACGTCCTTCTCATCTTGGTCCTAAAGGATTTCCCCCTTATCCTTAAGCTGTGACCCCTTGTCCTGGACATTCCCAACATCGGGAACAATCTTCCTGCATCTAGCCTGTCCAACCCCTTAAGAATTTTGTAAGTTTCTATAAGATCCCCTCTCAATCTCCTAAATTCTAGAGAGTATAAACCGAGTCTATCCAGTCTTTCTTCATAAGACAGTCCTGACATCCCAGGAATCAGTCTGGTGAACCTTCTCTGCACTCCCTCTATGGCAATAATGTCCTTCCTCAGATTTGGAGACCAGAACTGTTCGCAATACTCCAGGTGTGGTCTCACCAAGACCCTATACAACTGAAGTAGAACCTCCCTGCTCCTATACTCAAATCATTTTGCTATGAAAGCTAACATACCATTCACTTTCTTCACTGCCTGCTGCACCTGCATGCCTACTTTCAATGACTGGTGTACCATGACACCCAGGTCTCGTTGCATCTCCCCTTTTCCTAATCAGCCACCATTTAGATAATAGTCTGCTTTCCTGTTTTTGCCACAAAAGTGGATAACCTCACATTTATCCGCATTATACTGCATCTGCCAAACATTTGCCCACCCTAGCATCCTCCTCCTCACAGCTAACACTGTCCCCCAGCTTAGTGTCATCCGCAAACTTGGAGATATTGCCTTCAATTCCCTCATCCAGATCATTAATGTATATTGTAAATAGCTGGGGTCCCAGCACTGAGCCTTGCGGAACCCCACTAGTCACTGCCTGCCATTGTGAAAAGGACCCGTTCACTCCTATTCTTTGCGTAGGATGGTACCCGATGGTACCTACTCGATGGTTGGGAGGTCAGAGCCGATGATGGACTGGGCAGTTTTTACTACTTTTTGTAGTCTTTTCCGCTCCAGGATGCTCAAGTTGCCGAACCAAGCCACGATGCAACCGGTCAGCGTGCTCTCTACTGTGTACCTGCAGAAGTTAGAGAGAGTCCTCCTTGACATACTTCAGCACTGCTCTCTGGTTGTGGTAGGATGATTCAGATGCCTGGGAGGAAACTGTCCCTGAATCTGGAGGTGTGCGTTTCACATTTCTGTTCCTCTTGCCCGATGGGAGAGAGGAGAAGAGGGAGTGGCCGGGAGAGACTGGTCCTTGATGACGCTGCTGGCCTTGCCGAGGCAGCGTGAGGTGTAGATGGAGTCGATGGAAGGGAGGTTGGTTTGTGTGATGGTCTGGGATGCGTTCACAATCTGTTGTTATCAGAAACCTATTGTTCAAGGACCTTCAGCAGCAGCGAATGGACAATGGCTGGGTCTCAGGAGGCACTGCCTATCACCTAGTCACTACCAGTCGGCCTCCTTGTATCAGTCTGAAGAAGGGTCTCGATCCAAAACGTCACCCATTCCTTCTCTCCAGGGAGGCTGCCTGACCTGAGAGGTGGTGAATCTGTGGAATTCTCTGCCGCAGAAGGTAGTTGAGGCCAGTTCATTGGCTATATTTAAGAGGGAGTTAGATGCGGCCCTTGTGGCTAAAGGGATCAGGGTGTATGGAGAGAAGTCAGGTACGGGGTACTGATTGGGGATGATCAGCCATGATCATATTGAATGGCGGTGCAAGCTCAAAGGGCCGAATGGCCTACTCCCTGCACCTATTTTCTATGTTTCTATGTTTCTATGACCCGCTGATTTACTCCAGCATTCTGTGCCGTAACCCTGAAGGAAATAGGCAACGTTTCGGGCCGAAACCCTTCCGGGTTTCGGCCCGAAACGTTGCCTATTTCCTTCGCTCCGTAGATGCTGCTGCACCCGCTGAGTTTCTCCAGCACTTTTCTCTACCTTCGATTTTCCAGCATCTGCAGTTCCTTCTTATACACACGCACAGGAAAACCGAATGGGGAGCAGTATATTATCTTGTTTGATATTTTCTAGTCCTGGCCAGACAAAGCAAATCTCTCGTTTGTTTCGACAGCGGCAGTTGCGTGACCTGAATGTACACAGAAGCCTTCCTCTCATCAGACAATTCCCCCCACTGCTTATTTCCAGGTCATTAATGAAGACAGCAAATAACAATGGCCTTAGCATTGATCCCCGCAGGCCAGCGCTGTTAGCAAGTCTTGAAGCAAATCTCAATAATTAATAGCTACAGCTTGCCTCTGTGTATGCCACCTATTCTTAATCCAGTCCAGCGACCTCCCACCAGTTCCAGAAGATCCGATCTCGCTCAGTAACCGCATGTGAGTTACCTTATCAAAGCGCTTCTGAACATTCACGTGAAACCTTCCCCACTCACGCGCTCTTTAGGCGCTTCCTCTTCAGAACTTCTCTGGCGTCTCGTCTCGGACTGGAAGCGAAACAATAGGTCCGTCTCTCCCCAGCTGTGGCTTATCATCTTTTCTGCAAATTGAAACTCAATATGAATCCCTGCACTCCACAATCAACGAGCTTAGCACGAACGTGGAATTGCTTTGAATATCTCATTAACGTATCGTCACTCTGTCTGCTCGGCAGCTCGTTTCGATTTGAGTAGGATGGAATTGCAGATGCTGGTTTAAACCAAAGATAGACACAAAAAGCAGGAGCAGCTTAGCGGCTCAGACAGCATCTCTGGAGAAAAGGAATAGGTGACATTTTGGTTGGAGACAATGTTGAGTGATTCTGGTCTCCAATTGGAGGCGTGGGTTCGTATCCCACTTCTGACACCACGTGGAGCGATGACCATACAATAACAGAAGACTTACACCAAGATAAAGATCCAAAGACTTTATTAACTACATGGCAAGCACAACTTCACACTTGCACTAAGGGAGTCCAGCAAGCAGTGGAAACTGAAAAGCTAGTGGGCGTCACTACAGAAGCATGACTCATGACATGAGTGACACTAATCTACAGACCCTTCAACAGGGTGACAAGGTGGCGCAGCGGTAGAGTCGCTGCCTTCCCGCGCCAGAGACCCGGGTTCGATCCTGACTGCGGGTGCTGTCTGTATGGAGTTTGTACGTTCTCCCCGTGACCTGCGTGAGTTTTCTCTGGGAGCTCCGGTTTCCCGCCACACTCCAAAGATAAACAGGTTTAGAGGTTAATTGGCTTGGTTTCAGGCCAAGGCTTTCTTTAGTCAGAGGGTGGTGAATCTATGGAATTGTTTGCCACAGAAAGCTGCGGAGGCCAAGCCAATGGGTATATTTAAGGCCGAGATAGATGGATTCTTGATTAGTATGGGTTTCAGGGGTTACGGGGAGAAGGCAGGAGAATAGAGTTAAGAGGGAGAGACAGATCAGCCATGATTGAATGGCAGAGTAGACTTGATGGGCCGAATGGCCTAATTCTGCTCCTATCACTTATGACCTTATGACCTTATAAATGTGGCAGGACATGCAGGCTGTTTTAAAGCGCGGTCAGAACTTTATCACAAGAGGAATGCTCGGATGAATTAAAGTTGGGCCTCAGTTCTTGGAAGACACGGAGGGCCTTACTGATAGGGAACATATCATTGCCCTCTTGTCCAATTTATGAAACAACGCAGTGAAATAATTAAAACATTGGATGCATTGGAAATGTCTGGCATGTTCTTTAAAGATTACCTCATGGAATTTTGTGTATTTTTATTTGCTCTGAACTATAAGATATATTAAAATGTAAAAGCTTTTGACAAGCGGTCATTAAGTTGTACAGCTCTGCTCAACAGAATTGTCCTTCAGAAAAATGCCGACCTGAATGAGGGTGTTCTAACCATTGGCACATGCACTCACCAGCATTGTGATGAGGACACTAAATTCACTTCTAGTTTAATGTTACATAGAAACAGAAAATAGGTGCAGGAGTAGGCCATTCGGTCCTTCGAGCCTGCACCGCCATTCAATATGATCACGGCTGATCATCCAACTCAGTATCCCGTACCTGCCTTCTCTCCATACCCCCTGATCCCTTTAGCCATAAGGGCCACATCTAACTCCCTCTTAAATATAGCCAACGAACTGGCCTCAACTACCTTCTGTGGCAGAGAATTCCACAGATTCACCACTCTCTGTGTGAAAAATATTTTTCTCATCTCAGTCCTAAAACAATCTTCCTGCATCTAGCCTGTCCAACCCCTTAAAAATCTTGTCAATCTCTATAAGATCCCCCCTTAATCTTCTAAATTCCAGCGAGTACATGCCGAATCTATCCAGTCTTACTTCACATGGAAGTCCTGCCATCCCAGGAATCAGTCTGGTGAACCTTCTCTGTACTCCCTCTATGGCAAGAATGTCTTTCCTCAGATTAGGAGACCAAAACTGTACGCATACTCCAGGTGTGGCCTCACCAAGGCCCTGTACAACTGCAGTAGAATCTCCCTGCTCTTGTACTCAAATCATTTTGCTATGAATGCCAACATACCATTCGCTTTCTTCACTGCCTGCTGCACCTGCATGCCTACTTTCAATGACTGGTGTACCATGACACCCAGGTCTCGTTGCATGTTAGACTTCTCCAACTTCAAGTCACCCTTGCTTTCTCTCTCGCTCCGTCCCTCCCCCACCCTAGATCTCCGACTAGTTTCACCGTCCTTCTGATTAGTTTTATTGCATGCCTCTTTATTCAGTTTAGTTTAATGTCACGTGTACCGAGGTACAGTGAAAAGCTTTCGTTGCGTGCTAGCCAGTCAGTGGAAAGACAATACCTGATTACAATCGAGCCGTTTACAGTGTACAGATACATGATAAGGGAATAACGTTCAGTGCACGGTTCAGCCAGTGAAGTCCCATCAAGGATAGTCCGAGTGTTTAAGAAAGAACTGCAGATGCTGGAAAAATCGAAGGTAGACAAAAATGCTGGACAAACTCAGCGGGTGAGAGAAGGAATAGGCGCTGTTTCGAGACTCGGTTTCTGAAGAAGGGTCTCGACCCGAAACGTCGCCTTTTTTTTTCTCCATAGATGCTGCCTCACCCGCTGAGTTTCCCCAGCAAGGATAGTCCGAGGGTCACTAATGAGTTAGATAGTAGTTCAGGGCTGCTCTCTGGTTGTGGTAGGATGGTTCAGTGGCCTGATAACAGCTGGGAAGAAACTGTCCCTGAATCTGGAGGTGTGTGGTTTGGTTTTCACACTTCTGTACCTTTTACCTGTTGGGAGAGGGGAGAAGAGGGAGTGGCCGGGGTGCGGCCCGTCCTTGATTATGTCACTAACAATGAACCATTCTACATTTCACTGATCATCGTCTGCTTTGATCTGTTGTTTTCACACCTTACCCATCCATATCTCTAGACTCCCTCTCCCCTGACTCTCAGTCTGAAGAAGGGTCTCGACTCGAAACGCCACCCATTCCCTCTCTCCTAAGATGCTGCCTGTCCCGCTGAGTTACTCCAGCATGTGTCTATCTATTGTAGATGTTTAAAGCACGGAAAGAGGGTATTCTGTTTAAGAAGGAACTGCAGATGCTGGAAAAAGCGAAGGTAGATGAAAATGCTGGAGAAACTCAGCGGGTGAGGCAGCGTCCATGGAGCGAAGGAATAGGTGACGTTTCAGGTCGAGACCCTTCGAAGAACCTTCTTCGAAACTCAGCGGGTGAGGCAAAGAAGGGTCTCGTCCCGAAACGTCACCTATTCCTTCGCTCCATAGACGCTGCCTCACCCGCTGAGTTTCTCCAGCATTTTTATCTACCTTCGAAAGAGGATATTCCGTCATTGAGCTTAAATTGCATCCCCCTTCACCATTCTTTCTCAAAACACTGACATTTTCTTTTCCTATTTTAATATATTTCCAGTTTCCATTTTGTGTTCGTCATCCTCTGTAGAGGAGTTACCACGAAGCAAGCTGGACTCTCTGGCATATATTGTAACTTCCTTGAGGCTGTTGCAAGGACAGACACAACTCATTTTAGCCACAGCAGATAAGGTGACACTTAATGTGATGATTTTTTAAAAGGCAGATTAATTCAAAAATGCCCTTATTGCGGAGATGTCAGTGAGTTATAGCTGTCAGGGTATGAATTTAATCTGAGTCTGATGTGTTGAGGGGGAAGGTCAGAGTGACAACCATGCAGCCGACTGCATTAAACCATGCAGCACAGAAGCAAGGCCTTGGGCCTAACTTATGTGTGCCTGTGGTTATGCTGCACGCAAGCCTCCACCATCTTATTCATCTGGCCCGCATACATAACCAGCACCTTGCTCCCTCCCGTGTTCAACTGGCTGCCCCTTAAGTGCATCTCTGCTAGTTCGTTCAGTTCAGTTTTAGAAATACAGTGGGGAAGCAGGCCCTTTGGTCGACCAGCGATCCCCGCCGCACATTGACACACACGTCAACACCAAAGATCCTACAGCGAGCAAGATAGATCCACTCGACGAAAAAGACGCAGTACGGTCATGGGCAATTTTCGGCCCCATTTCCGTAACCGGCTTCTGTCTCCACACCAAAGATCCCGCCACAGCGGAGCAAAGATAACTAGTGCGGAGACGAAAGCCGGTTACGGAAACATCCTCGTAAAAATCAAAGTTATTTGGGAAAAATCTTCTCCTCATTTTCAGAATTATAATTTATTAACACAAACTGTTCCCCCGCAACGTTGATTACACTGCGAGTCGGGTCGGGTCGGGTCGGGTTACTGAAATGGATGAATAAAAGGCCCAGGTTCTGCTCCGTTGCGTACTGCACGTCAGCCCATTGCATTTAGAAGGAGTGATCTATCTTGCTCCGTTCTAGGATCTTTGGTTAACACTATCTACACTTTACGATTTTACAATTTACAAATTTACAATTTTATCACGCCAATTAACCTGCAAACCGGGGTAAACCCACACAGGTGGCGGGGAGAACGTATAAACTCCGTACAGACAGCACACGTAGATACGATGGAACCCGGGTCTCTGGCGCTGCCAGGCAGCAACTCCAAGGCTGCTCCACCGTGCTGAACCACCAGGTTACTTTAGTTTCTGCGTGAGATTATGGGTTGCACATACATATTTAGAATCATAGAATCGTCGAATCATAGAAAATAGGTGCAGGAGTAGGCCATTCGGTCCTTCGAGCCTGCACCTCCATTCAATATGATCCAACTCAGTATCCTGTACCTGCATTCTCTCCACACCCCCTGATCCCTTTAGCCACAAGGGCCACATCTAACTCCTTCTTAAATATAGCCAATGAACTGGCCTCAACTACCTTCTGTGGCAGAGAATTCCACAGATTCACCACTCTCTGTGTGAAAAATGATCTTCTCATCTCGGTCCTAAAAGACTTCCCCCTTATCCTTAAACTGTGACCCCTTGTTCTGGAGTTCCCCAACATCGGGAACAATCTTCCTGTCCAACCCCTTAAGAATTTTGTAAGTCTCAATAAGATCCCCCCTCAATCTTCTAAATTCCAGCGTGTACAAGCCGAGTCTATCCAGTCTTTCTTCATATGGAAGTCGTGCCATCCCAGGAATCAGTCTGGTGAACCTTCTCTGTACTCCCTCTATGGCGAGCATGTATTTAGTTTAGTTTAGAGATACAGCGTGGAAACTGGTCATTCGGCCCACCGAGTCCTCGCCGACCAACGATCATCCCAACATTTTTGCTCCATCTAATACACTGGGACAACTTCCAGAAACGAATTAGCCTGCACACCATTGGAATGTAGGAGAAAACCGGATCACCAGGAGTAAACCTACGCGGTCACGGGGGGAACATACAAACATCATACAGACAGCGCCTGTAGTCAGGATCGAACCGGGGTCTGTGGCGCTGTAAAGGCAACAACTCTACCGCTGGTCCACCAACTTATTGAGTGTCCGTTGGCTGCAGGAAGGTGCAACTGGGACTATCCTCCCACAATGACCAGAAAGGAGCACTTTGTAGCAGGCCATCCTGAGCAACAAGTGACCAGGACCAGAAACCCGATATTATTTTTTACCGGACCCCCTTGTGAGCTTAAGGACAATTTTACTGCTGCTTGTCTCTGATCTAGAACGGAGGGTTTCAGCTGTAGCGGCAGATTTTGGTATCGTTCAAGAGATTAGTCCCTCTAGCCGCTAAATGGACAGCATGGTTAAGGGGAATGTCTTCGATACGCATGCAAGCTCACCATCAGAGACCTTCAGAGATTCTTCACAGATAAGTCTTCCAAAACACAGTCTTTTGATTAATAGATTTTTTATTGATGATGAAAGCTATACATCCAAACTTCTTCCGACACGTACACTATAACCTTCTTCGAACACCAGCTTATCGCTTTAAACATTAGAAAACGCCTCGTGTCTCCGTTATGCCCCTGTCCCACTTAGGAAACCTGAACGGAAACCTCTGGAGACTTTGCGCCCCACCCAAGGTTTCCGTGCGGTTCCCGGAGGTTTTTGTCAGTCTCCCTAATGGTCGAAAGTGGTTTCCGTTTTAAAAATCGGTAAATTTTTTAGTCGAAGCCGGTTGCGATGCTAGTTGAAGGTGGTTGCCGGAGGACAAAAACCTCTGGGAACCTCCGGGAATCGCACGGAAACCCTGGGTGGGGCGCAAAGTCTCCAAAGTTTTCCGTTCAGGTTTCCTCAGTGGGACAGGGGCATTACACTTCGCATGGTTGATGTGTAAACCTTCTCCATGCTGGTTCCAAACTAAACTAAAAACTAAGCTTCTGCGCAAGATACATAGCGCAAAACACGCCCTAAAATACGTCATAAATCCCATCCACAGTATAACGGGCAGTCTAAAATTTAAAGACACATGCCATCATCAATGACATGCAAAACAAGCCAAATGGCCACTACATCAGCTACAGGGAGCAGTTGGATAGACTTGGATAGTTTTCCCTGGAATGCCAGAGGTTGACGTTACACTTGATACTTGATAGAGGCATAGATAGAGTCTTCTTCTTCTTGCGTGTGGCGTGCACAGCCTAAAGTTGCAGGACAACTTGTTCTATTTGATCTGATTTGATTGTTCACGCCGGGTTGATTGCATTCGTCGAAACAGGGCGGACCACGTGAAGGTTGCAATCTTCCACCACATAGACAGGGTAGACAGTCAGAGCCTTTTCCCCAGGGTGGAAATGACCAACACTAGAGGGCGCAGCGATAAGGTGAGAGGGGAAAAGTTTAATGGAGATGTGCGGGGCAAGTCTTTTACACAGAGAGCGGTCGGTACCTGGAAATTCGTGGAAACAGAGATGACAATGGCCTTTAAGAGGCTTTTGCATAGGCAGCTTACAGTTTAGTTTATTGTCACGTGTACTGAGGTACAGTGAAAAGCCTTTGTTGCGTGCTATCCAGTCAGCAGGAAGACAATATATTATTATAATTGAGCCATTTACAGTGTGTAGATGATACATGATAAGGGAATAATGTTCAGTGCAAGGTAAAGCCAGCAAAGTCCAATCAAGGATAGTCCGAGGGTCACCAATGAGGCAGATAGTAGTTCAGGACCGCTCTCTGGTTGTGGTAGGATGGTTCAGTTGCCTGATAACAGCCGGGAAGAAACTGTCCCTTAGTAGACAATAGACAATAGACAATAGGTGCAGGAGTAGGCCATTTGGCCCTTCGAGCCAGCACCGCCATTCAATGTGATCATGGCTGATCATCCCCAATCAGTACCCCGTTCCTGCCTTCTCCCCATATCCCCTGACTCCGCTATCTTCAAGAGGTCTATCTAACTCTCTCTTGAAAGTATCCACTGCCCTCTGAGGCAGATAATTCCAGACTCACAATTCTCTGTGTGAAAAATCCGGAGAGGGGAATAGAAGGAGTGGCCAGGGTGCGGCTCGTCCTTGATTATGCTGCTGGCCTTTACAGTGTACAGATGATTTAAACAATAGCAATAGGCAATAGACAATAGGTGCAGGAGTAGGCCATTCGGCCCTTCGAGCCAGCATCACCATTCAATGTGATCATGGCTGATCATCCCCAATCAGTACCCCGTTCCTGCCTTCTCCCCATATCCCCTGACTCCGCTATTTTTAAGAGCCCTATCTAGCTCTCTCTTGAAAGCATCCAGAGAACCTGCCTCCACCGCCCTCTGAGGCAGAGAATTCCACAGACTCACCACTCTCTGTGTATAGATGATACATGATAGGACTTGGGGAAGCTTTATTCAATATTTTCACACGATATAAATTGCTCCCTCTCCAGCCGTTATAATCTCCTTACCCTTATACGTTGGAACGGATTTGGCGACAGACAGGGATCTAAATTGTTGAAATATCTTGGCAGCCAGGATTCTGTTTTTTTTTTGTTTAAGAAGGAACTGCAGATGCTGGAAAAATCGAAGGTAGACAAAAGTGCTGGAGAAACTCAGCGGGTGTAGCAGCATTTATCGAGCTCCATATCCGCTGAGTTTCTCCAGCACTTTTGAAACATAGAAACATAGAAAATAGGTGCAGGAGGAGGCCATTCGATCCTTCGTGCCATTCATTGTGATCATGGCTGAACGTCCGCTATCAATAACCCGTGCCTGCCTTCTCTCCAACTCCCTTGATTCCACTAGCCCCTAGAGCTCTATCCAACTCTCTCTTAAATCCATCCAGTGATTTGGCCTCCACTGCCCTCTGTGGCAGGGAATTCCATAAATTCACAACTCTCTGGGTAAAAAAGTTTTTTCTCACCTCAGTCTTAAATGACCTCCCCTTTATTCTAAGACTGTGGCCCCTGGTTCTGGACGCGCCCAACATTGGGAACATTTTTCCTGCATCGAGCTTGTCCAGTACTTTTATAATTTTAAAGAAGGAACTGCAGATGCTGGAAAATCGAGGGTACACAAAAAGCTGGAGAAACTCATCTGCAGTTCCTTCTTCTTCAGTCTGAAGAAGGGTTTCGGCCCGAAACGTTGCCTATCACCTTCGCTCCTTAGATGCTGCTGCACCCGCTGAGTTTCTCCAGCTTTTTGTGTACCCGGGATCTAGGAATAACTGTGCATAGTTCCCTGAAGGTGGAATCTCATGTAGATAGGGTGGTAAAGAAAGCTTTTGGTGTGCTGGCCTTTAAAAAATCAGAGCATTGAGTATAGAAGTTGGGATGTAATGTTAAAATTCTACAATGCATTGGTGAGGCCAATTCTGGAGTAGGGTGTACAATTTTGGTCGCCAGATTATAGGAGAGATGTCAACAAAATAGAGAGAGTACAGAGGAGATTTACTAGAATGTTGCCCGGGTTTCAGCACCTAAGTTACAGAGAAAGGTTGAACAAGTTAGGTCTTTATTCTTTGGAGCGCAGAAGGTTAAGGAGGGGACTTGGATAGAGGTCTTGAGAAGTAGGAAAGATTAAACAAGGGACATGATTTGGAAATTAAGGGACAGACGTTTAGGGGCAACATGAGGGGGAACTTCTTTACTCAGAGAGTGGTGGCTGTGTGGAATGAGCTTCCAGTGGAAGGGGTGGAGGCAGGTTCGATTTTAACATTTAAAAATAAATTGGATAGGTATATGGACGGGAAAGGAATGGAGGGTTATGGTCTGAGTGCAGGTAGATGGGACTAGGTGAGAGTAAGTGTTCGGCACGGACTAGAAGGGCCGAGATGGCCTCTTTCCGTGCTGTATGGTTATATGGTATCAATATCGCTGTTATGTTTTTCATTATTTTTTTGTTTTTTGAAAATAAATAAAAAGATTCTAAAAGAAAAGAAAGAACAACAGCACCTGCTTCAAGGGTCCCTTTTCAGATACTGAACTTGTGTGAGCAGTCATTCATAAAAAGCTACTGCCTGCCATATTGCGGAGGTCTAGAGCGGGTATCCCGGTGAAGGTCAGTCGCCTCCTGGAGGCGTGTTGTGCAGACTCCTCGTTTAATGACTTTATGCTGACAGGAGAGGATATTTACTCACCCTGATTCTTTACCAGCGCGTGCCACAGTGACTCCTGCAGCTAGCCTTATTGAGAGACACAAAATGCTGGAGTAACACAGCGGGACAGGCAGCATCTCGGGAGAGAAGGAATGGGTGACGTTTCGGGTCGTGACTGATTTCAGTCTGAACAAAATTTCGTGCCTTGCAGTCATAAGCTAGAATAAAATAACAAAACACACACTTAACAGAGATTTAACATCCACCACAGTGAGTCTACCAGGCATCTCCTCACTGCGATGGAAGGCAAAAGTCTTTGAAAGTCCTTGTCTCTTCCTTCCTTGTTCTCCCTCTGCGCTGAGGCGATCCAGGCTTCCGATGTTGCCCCCCCCCCGCCGGGTGATGGTAAGTCCCGCGGCCGAATCCGAGCTCCGCGAACGGGCCGGCTCAAACCCCGCGGCCCGGGGCGGTCGAAGCTGCCGCCCTCCAGTCCAGCGGACGAAGCTGTCGTTGCGGGAGCTCCGGAGAGCCGATCACCAACCTGGGACCTGCGCGCTCCTGACGATGTCGTCCACTGGGCTCGCGGCCGAAGCCTCCGAGGCTCCGAAGTCGGGCCGCCGCTCCGAACAAGGGTCTCGACCCAAAACGTCATCCCATTCCTCCTCTCCAGAGATGCCGCGTTACTCCAGATTTTGTGCCTTTCTTCGGTGTTTAAACCAGCATTTGCAGTTCCTTCCTTCACTGTGTGTCTCCCCGATCTATTCCTCTGGTGATCTTATACACCTTTATAAGATCATCCCTCATTGACCCTGAAGTGTCTCGACCCGAAACGTCACTATTCCTTCTCTCCAGAGATGCTGCCTGAGCCGCTGAGTTACTCCAGCTTTTTGTGTCTGTCTTCAGTTTCGCACACAAAGAACTGCAAACCCAGGATTCGGGTCGAGACGGGTCGGGTCTGAAGAAAGGTCTTGACATGAAACGTCATCCCATTCCTTCTCTCCAGAGATGCTGCCTGTCCCGCTGAGTTATGCCCCTGTCCCACTTAGGAAACCTGAACGGAGACTTTGCTCCCCACCCAAGATTTCCGTGCGGTTCCCGGAGGTTATTGTCAGTCTCCCTAATGGTCGAAAGTGGTTTCCGCTTCTTCTATGTTCCGGCGATTATTTCAAAAAATTGAAAAAAACTCCGGGAACCTGACAAAAACCTCCGGGAACCGCACGGAAACCTTGGGTGGGGCGCAAAGTCTCCAGAGGTTTCCGTTCAGGTTTCCTAAGTGGGACAGGGGCATAACTCCAGCATCTTGGGCCTACCTCCAAGGTGCGCATCCTCCTCCAGTAACATAATCAAGCGCATCTCTCTTTTGCCATTCCTCTACATTTGGCGACTGTGCCTTCACATGCCTGGCCTCCGAGCTCCGGATTTCATCTCCTTAAACCATTCTCTGGCTTTCTCCCTTCAATGTTCTTCAAAGATACAGCACCGTTTTTGGTTGCAGACCATAATGCCTCCGTTTGATGTTTCTCCAGAGTGCTTTGGGACGTATTTCGAAATCAAAGCTGCCGCATGGTTCCAAGATTTTGCCAAATAGTCTGCTGATTCTCTTGCCAGACACCCAGGCACAGAGTGTGGCTGAGACATCAGAGGGAGATTGCTGTTCCAAGCACTGTCAAGAGGCCCGTTCGCAAAATATTTCAAATCAGACCTTTCAAGTAAAGTTTATTTTGTGATCTTTAAATATTTCTTTCAACCTTTGTTCTTGAATCTTTGCGCATCTTCCTTGTCGGGCTCTGCTGTGGAGCCATTCACTGAAATGAAGGCCGGAAACATAGCGACTCTTGTGTACTTCTTCAGAGCAATCTATTATTCATAAGTGATAGGAGAAAAATTCGTCCATTCGGCCCATCTGCACCATTCAATGATAGCTGATCTAAAGGTTAAGCAGAAGGTTAAGGGGGGACTTGATAGAGGTCTTTAAAATGATGAGAGGGACAGACAGAGTTGACGTGGATAAGCTTTTCCCATTGAGAGTAGGGAAGATTCAAACAAGAGGACATGATTTGAGAATTAAGGGACAGACGTTTATGGGCAACATGAGGGGGAACTTCTTTACTCAGAGAGTGGTAGCTGTGTGGAATGAGCTTCCAGTGGAAGTGGTGGAGGCAGGTTCGATTTTATCATTTAAAATTAAATTGGATGGGTATATGGACGGGAAAAGAATGGAGGGTTATGGTCTGAGTGCAGGTAGATGGGACTAGGTGAGAGTAAGTGTTCGGCACGGACTAGAAGGGCCGAGATGGCCTGTTTCCGTGCTGTAATTATTATATGGTTATCTATCTCTCCCTCTGAACCCCATTCTCCTGTCTTCTCTCCATAACCCCTGATTCCCGTACTAAACAAGAATCTATCAATCTCTGCCTTAAAAATATCCATTGACTTGGCCTTCCACAGTCTTCTGTGGCAATGAATTCCATTATTCTTAATGCCCCTGTCCCACTTAGGAAACCTGAACGGAAACCTCTGGAGACTTTGCGCCCCACCCAAGGTTTCCGTGCAGTTCCCGGAGGTTCCCGGAGGTTTTTGTCAGTCTCCCTACCTGCTTCCGCTACCTGCAACCTCCGACAACCTCCGGGAACCGCACGGAAACCTTGGGTGGGGCGCAAAGTCTCCCGAGGTTTCCGTTCAGGTTTCCTAAGTGGGACGGGGGCGTTGTTACACTCTTGTACTTAAGTATAATTGTGCTATGTATAGTAAGATTGTTACTAAACTGTATGCAAAATAAGAATTTCACCATATGTCGGTATATATGATAATAAAGTACCATTGAACCATTAAAAAATAAAAAATAAAATGAAAATAAATTCATGAGATGAGGTGGCACCTCGTAGGGTCGCTGCCTCACCGCGCCAGAGATCCCGGTTCGATCCTGACTACGGCAGCTGCCTGTACGGAGTTTGTACGTTCTCCCCGTGACCCGCGTGGGTTTTCTCCAGGTGCTCCGGCTTCCTCCCTCACTCCAAAGACGTTCCAGCTAGAGTCATCGATTCATAGATTAATCCAGCGTGGAAACAGGCCCTTCGACCCAACTCGCCCACACCGGCCAACACTGTCCCAGCTACACAAGTCCCACTTGCCTGCGCTTGGTCCATATCCCACCAAACCTGTCCTATCCATGTACCTGTCCCACTGTTTCTTAAATGATGGGATAATCCCAGCCTCAACTACCTCCTTTGGCAGCTTGTTCCACACACCCACCACCCTCTGTGTGAAAATGTTACCTCTCGGATTCCTAGTAAATCTTTTCCCCTTCACCTTGAACCTGTATCTGGTCCTCGATTTCCCTACTCTTTGTAAAAGACCTCCTCTGGCAGCTCGTTCCATACACCCACCACCCTTTGAGTGAAAAAGTTACCCCTCATATTCTTATAAAAAAACTTCCCCTTCACCTTGAACCTATGTCCTCTGGTGTCTGGGTAAAAGACTCTGAGCATCTACACGATCTATTCCCCTCATGATTTTGTACACCATTATAAGATCTCCCCTCATCCTCCTGCGCTCCATGAAATAGAGTCCCAGCCTGCTCAGCCTCTCCCTATAGCTCACACCCTCTAGTCCTGGCAACATCCTCGTAAATCTTTTCTGAACCCTTTCAAGCTTGTAGGTTAATTGGCTTTGGTAAAATTGTCCCTAGTGTGTGTAGGATAGTGCTGGTGTATGGGGTAATCGGAAGATAGTGTGTTCGTCTGATGGTGTGTAGGATGGCGGTAGTCAAGTCAAGTCAAGAGCGGAACCTAGATTCAAGATTCAAGAGAGTTTATTGTCATGTGTCCCAGATAGGACAATGACATTCTTGCTTTGCTTCAGCACAACAGAATATTGTAGGCATAAATACAGATCAGATCAGTGTGTCCATATACCATAGACTATATATATATATAAATAAACATAATAAATGTATTGTTTTTAAACATAAACAAATAAATATATATATATATATATATATATATAAATAAACAGATAAAGTGCAATAGGCTGTTATAGTTCAGAGTTTGTTTGAAGTTGAGTTTAATGGCCTGATGGCTGTGGGGAAGCGGCTATTCCTGAACCTGGATGTTGCAGTCTTCAGGCTCCTGTACCTTCTACCTGAGGGCAGCGGAGGGATGAGTGTGTGGCCAGGATGGTGTGGGTCCTTGACGATGCTGCCAGCAACCTTTTTGAGGCTGAGTGTGCGCTGATCGTTGGTTGGCACGGACTCGGTGGGCCGAAGGGCCTGTTACCGTGCTGTATCTCTTAAAGTCTAATGTCTAAAGTCTCGAGTAGACCTTAAGAGAATGATGGGATATGGAATTTGTGCAGGAAGCGATGCTGGAGTTAGTTTAACAGCCATGAACTTACTGAAGGACGGTGTGGACACAAGGGCCCAAACTGTCAAGTCCTGCTTGCCTAATCTGAGGAAAGACTTTCTTGCCATAGAGGGAGTACAGGGAAGGTTCACCAGACTGATTCCTGGGATGGCAGGACTTCCATATGAAGAAAGACTGGATAGACTCGGCTTGTACTCGCTAGAATTTAGAAGATTGAGGGGGGATCGTATAGAAACTTACAAAGTTCTTAAGGGGTTGGACAGGCTAGATGCAGGAAGATTGTTCCTGATGTTGGGGAGGTCCAGAACAAGGGGCCACACTGTTTAAGGATAAGGGGGAAGTCTTTTCGGACCGAGATGAGAAAATCATTTTTCACACAGAGAGTGGTGAATCTGTGGAATTCTCTGCCACAGAAGGTAGTTGAGGTCAGTTCATTGGCTATATTTAAGAGGGAGTTAGATGTGGCCCTTGTGGCTAAAGGGATCAGGGGGTATGGAGAGAAGGCAGGTACGGGATACTGAGTTGGATGATCAGCCATTGATCATATTGAATGGCGGTGCAGGCTCGAAGGGCCGAATGGCCTCCTCCTGCACCTATTGTCTATGTTTCTATGTTTACTCGTACATACTCAGCAACCAGCCTCTATTTCTTCTTCTCTTACCATCCCTGTTTCACCCTGATTGGCAAACACTAATGCTGTTGGACCACACTCAACATGTTTGATTGCAGTTAGAGCATCATGAATATGATTCAATCGTTTATAAAAATTCGAAGTTAATTATCCCTTGATTTGTGCGAATGATTTAATAGCTCATTGGCGCTGGCTTGTGTGGAATGGACACATGGGACCGAAAGCTTAGCTGCATTTATCACAACTGCCAGCATTGTTCCTGAAACAATGACCGAGTTTGAAGTGTC
The DNA here is from genome assembly GCA_035221665.1 of Okamejei kenojei. Classification (NCBI taxonomy): domain Eukaryota; kingdom Metazoa; phylum Chordata; class Chondrichthyes; order Rajiformes; family Rajidae; genus Okamejei; species Okamejei kenojei. The sequence continues at coordinate 2,635,942 of CM069173.1, forward strand.
GTAGCCCATTGTTACACAATCTGTAACAACTCTTTGAATAGCGGTATCTGAAAGAAACATACACGCTAGGAACAAAGAACAGTAGATGCTGGTTTACGAAAAAGTGGACACAAAGTGCAGACTGATTGTTGGGGAGGGGGGAGGAAGGCTGGAAGAGAGGAGAGCAGGACAATAGGTCAACACCGGCGAGGGAGGGAGGGGCTGATAGGCAGATGGCTGGTCAAAGGCCAGAGATAAGAAAAACAGGTGTGAGACAAAACGATTGAAGAGTATTGAATTGTGAAGCCTGAGGATGGGATGCGTTGTTGTTTCATTTAGCTCTCCCATTCCTTCTCGGTAGAAATGCTGCCTGTCCCGCTAAGTTATTCCAACGTTTTGTGTTTATCTTTGGTGGAAGCCGCCATCCGCAGTTCCTTCCAACACATTTTGTCCGCTCCACTGCGGAATCTCCTGCTTTGGAGAAGTTCTCCTCCTTGCTCCGACGAGGGTTCTGCGACACCCCCTCTCGCCGCTCCTTCTCTGTCATTCCTCCTTCTCTCCAGCTCTATGGCCACATTTTCCACCTTGTCATCTTACCCTCATCCGACGTTCTACTTGACATCATCTGATTTGATCTGTCATTTTCACATCTTACCCTTCCATATCTCTGGTTTCTCTCTCTCCCGACTCTCATTCTGAAGTAGAGTCTCGATCTGAAGCGACACCCATTCTTTCTCTCCAGAGATGCTGGAGTTACTCCAGCTTTTTGTGTCTCTCCAGACCTTCTTCTTAGGCCCCCTTCGGTCGGGGCTGACCATGGGTGTCTCCAGGGTTGGGGGACGCCTGTGCGTGACTTTGTTTAACGTGGGGAGACCGGTGCACAGACAGCCACCCCACGGTCCTTGACAGATCTCAGTCAGGATCCAGTGGCATGGAGTCCAAGACGACCGGAGACCCTTTTCTGCTGCAGCCTTCATCCGCCTTCCCAGCCGTTGTGACGCTCCAGTCAGCCAACACCCTCCGCCTGTTCCACCGTTGAGGTCTTGGTTGGATTGCTCTGTGTCAGAGACCTCCCCCTCGACCTTACCGCCATGGGTGGCCCTACCAGGAGCCTAGCTCCAGACGGCATCGCTCTCAGGATCTCAGGACCACACAAGCTTCTCCACCACGACAAGGTGACAATCCACTATCTAGACCAGCTGGCATGTTTAAGCAGCCTTGATTCTGCGATGGCCATTCATCATTCAGTCTATCTCACTTCACTGAGAGAAGAGATTCCAGGAAAAATAACAGGGGGTCAATTCTGTTTAAGAAGGAACTGCAGATGCCGGAAAATCGAAAATGCTGGAGAAACTCAGCAGGCGAGGCAGCATATATGGAGCAAAGAAAATAGAAACATAGAAACATAGAAACATAGAAATTAGGTGCAGGAGCAGGCCATTCGGCCCTTCGAGCCTGCACCGCCATTCAATATGATCATGGCTGATCATCCACCTCAGTATCCTGTACCTGCCTTCTCTCCATACCCCCTGATCCCTTTAGCCATAAGGGCCACATCTAATTCCCTCTTAAATATAGCCAATGAACTGGCCTCAACTACCTTCTGTGGCAGAGAATTCCACAGATTCACCACTCTCTGTGTGAAAAACGATTTTCTCATCTCGGTCCTAAAAGACTTTCCCCTTATCCTTAAACTGTGACCCCTTGTCCTGGACTTCCCCAACATCGGGAACAATCTTCCTGCATCTAGCCTGTCCAACCCCTTAAGAATTTTGTAAGTCTCTATGAGATCACCCCTCAATCTTCTAAATTCCAGCGAGTACAAGCCAAGTCTATCCAGTCTTTCTTCATATGGAAGTCGTGCCATCCCAGGAATCAGTCTGGTATAGGCGACGTTTCGGGTCGAGATCCTTCTTCACGCTTTGCTTTCAACGTCCGATTCATGCTCAGTCCCCTCTAAAGTTCGTTCATAAGCGATAGGAGCAGAATTAAGCCATTCGGCCCATCAAGTCTACTCCGCCATTCAGCCTGATGGCATCAATTCTTATTTTCCATAACTGGATTCCTGAACTGTATCGAAATACAAGATGAATTTTTGAAAATTGACCAACTGTGACAAGTTTCTTTGTCATTTGGGAGTATAAATAACATCTTGTTCCTCCCAGTGTTGTGAAATTGTGGTGTTACATTTGACTCCGTTTGTTCTTCTGTAGAAAAAACCTCTTTACTCCTCTACTGAACAAGAGGATTTCAGTGTAGGAGTAAAGAGGTTCTTCTGCAGTTGTATAGGGCTCTGGTGAGACCACATCTGGAGTATTGTCTACAGTTCTGGTCTCCTAATATGAGGCAGGACATCCTTGTGATAGAGGCAGTGCAGCGTAGGTTCGCCAGATCGATCCCTGGGATGGCGGGACTGTCATATGAGGAAAGATTGAAAAGACTAGGCTTGTATTCACTGGAGTTCAGAAGGATGAGGGGGGATCTTATAGAAAGATATAAAATTATAAAAGGACTGGACAAGCAATAATAATTTGAAGAGACGGTAATTTATCATCACAGAGAAACCTCACATCTCTGTACTCACTTGAAAAAAAGGGGAAGTGTAATAAATAATAACTTCTTGACGTCTTTGGTTATCAAGTCTGACACTTTTATTAATGTTTTAATTCACATTATAGCATTGCTTTCAAATGGATGAACCAGTCGCTGTAGCCCTGAGGCTGCAATCTTGTTCAGTTGGATCTCGGCATCTGACGGAGCGACTGCACTAATTTCATTTTACAAGCCTGCCGCTTCTGTACCTTTAAACCCATTAAAGGTCAAGCATGGTGTTTCGGCATTCCATTACCCAGTATGAGAAGGTTAGCATTTTCATATGCCAAAATGTTACACATTTTGTGACCTTCACCGCCTCTCCTTCTCTTCCCTTTAATGCATTGTGTGCACGGTACAGCCCTTGCCTGAGATTTATTTTCGACATCAAGCACGCCTTTTAGGATGTTGGGCATGCGTTCGGTGTTTATGCTCCCTCCCATCCCCTCCGCACTTCGTCAGCAGTGTAACCTTCTGTCTCTTCTCCTTTGAGTGTTTCTCTGGCTCGCCTTCAAATGCATCTATAAAAAAATGATTTGCATTTGTACCGCTCCCTCCGTGACCTCGGGACACCTCCAAACCGGGAACGCACCTCTGAAGATCAGTCGCTGTTGCAATGCGGAAAATGCAGGAACCCGTCGACGCACGACACAAAAAGCTGGAATAAATCATAGAAACATAGAAACATAGAAACATAGAAACATAGAGAATAGGTGCAGGAGGTGGCAATTCGGCCCTTCGAGCCAGCACCGCCATTCATTGTGATCATGGCTGATCGTCCCCTATCAATAACCCGTGCCTGCCTTCTCCCCATATCCCTTGACTCCACTAGCCCCTAGAGCTCTATCTAACGCTCTCCAACTCAGCGGGACAGGCAGCATCCCTGGAGAAAAGGAATGGGTGACGTTTCGGGTCGAGACCCTTCTTCAGACTGAGAGTCAGGGGCAAGGGAAAATGAGAGATACAGATGGTGATGTTAATAGACAATAGGTGCAGGAGTAGGCCATTTGGCCCTTCGAGCCAGCACCGCCATTCAATGTGATCGTGGCTGATCATCTCCCCAATCAGTTCCCGTTCCTGCCTTCTCCCCATATCCCCTGACTCTGCTATCTTTAAGAGCGCTATCTAGCTCTCTCTTGAAGGTATCCAGAGAACCTGCCTCCACCGCCCTCTGAGGCCCATAATTCCAGACTCACAACTCTCTGTAAGAAAAAGTGTTTCCTCGTCTCCGTTCCAACTGGCTTACCCCTGTCGAGAGATATGGAACAAATGAATGATATGCAAAAAAGTAACGATGATAAAGGAAACAGGCCATTGTTAGCGGTTTAAGAAGGAGCTGCAGATGCTGGAAAAATCGAAGGTAGATCAAAATGCTGGAGAAACTCTATGAGTGAGGCAGCATCTATGGAGCGAAGGAATAGGTGACGTTTCGGGTCGAGGTCTCACAGAGAATTGTGAGTGTGGAATTCTCTGCCTCAGAGGGCGGTGGAGGCCAGTTCTCTGGATTCTTTCGAGATCAGGTACCAGGTCCAGGCGGACTGAGCTGAGGCGATCGCTTCCCTTCCCCCTGACTCTCAGACTGAAGGAGGATCTCGACCCGAAACATCGCCCATTCCTTTTCTCCAGAGATGCTGTCTGACCCACTGAGTTACTCCAGCTTTTTGTGTCTATCTTCGATTTAAGTTCCTCCCTGCACAGGCTCCCGTTGGCAGTGGTTTGTTAATTGTGAGGTGACCTGTCGTTTGTGTAGGAAAGAACTGCAGATGCTGGTTTAAACGGAGGGTACACACAAAAAGCTGGAGTAACTCAGCGGGACAGGCAGCATCTCCGGAGAGAAGGAACGGGTGACGTTTCGGGTCGAGACCCTATCTTTTAATTGTTGCTGTGGTAATTATTGGATTTGGCGCTGAGAAGATTTGCCTTGCAGCTGGTAGTATGAGACTTTTGATTGAGAAGGATTATATCTTCATTCTGAAATAAGTGAATAATGAGATAACAAAGGCATGATTTTATTTGATAATCTACACGCAAGTAATAAAAATATCAATTGATTTGAAGGGAAAGAATGGCGAAGACTGGCGAAATATCAAAATCAGCTCCCACATCATGATTTAAAATGGACAGGCCAAACCTGAATGAAAATTCAATTGAGGCCAATCAATTAGTGGTCTATATCAAATAAAACAGTCAAAGTGTATGGGATCTGTAAACTCGTCAGTTTATATATAGATAATGCATCTTTACTCAAAGATGAAATAGCAAAAAATATAAGAAAGGAAAATAAAATGGGCGGCACAGCACCAGAGACCCGGGTTTGATCCTGATTACGTTCTGTCCAGGATCTCCGGTTTCCTCCCACGCTCCAAAGTCGTACAGGCTTGTCAGTTAATTGGGCTTGGTATCATTATATATTATCCCCGTACATAGAAACATAGAAACAGGTGCAGAAGTAGGCCGTTCGGCCCTTGTGGCCAGCACCGCCATTCAATATGATCATGGCTGATCATCCAAAATCAGTACCCCCTTCCTGCTTTCTCCCCATATCCCTTGATTCCGTTAGACTAAGAGCTAAATCTAACTCTCTCTTGAAACCATACAGTGAATTGGCCTCCACTGCCTTCTGAGGAAGAGAATTCCACAGATTCACAACTCTCTCTGGGTGAAAATGGTTTTCCTCATCTCAGCTCTAAACTGCCTTCCTCTCATTCTTAAACTGTGTGACCCCTGGTTCTGGACTCCCCCAACATCGGGGAACATTTTTCCTGTCCAATCCCTTAAGAATTGTATGTATTTTATATGTTTCTATAAAATCCAGCGTGGAAACAGGCCCTTCGGCCCAACTTGCCCGCGCTGACCCATGTGTCCCAGCTCAGACCTTCGAGTCCTGACAGCATCCTCGTAAAAACAATTTTGGGAATATAATCATTAATATCAGTCGATTGGATCGAAACCATACGATAGACTTGGCTTGTGCTCGCTGGAATTTAGAAGATTGAGGGGGGATCTTATAGAAACTTACAAAATTCTTAAGGGGTTGGACAGGCTAGATGCAGGAAGATTCCCGATGTTGGGGAAGTCCGGAACAAGGGGTCACAGTCGAAGGATAAGGGGGAAGTCTTTTAGGACCGAGATGAGAAAATCATTTTTCACACAGAGTGGTGAATCTCTGGAATTCTCTGGAATTCTCTGCCACAGAAGGTAGTTGAGGCCAGTTCATTGGCTATATTTAAGAGGGAGTTAGATGTGGCCCTTGCGGCTAAGGGGATCAGGGGGTATGGAGAGAAGGCAGGTACGGGATACTGAATTGGATGATCAGCCATGATCATATTGAATGGCGGTGCAGGCTCGAAGGGCCGAATGGCCTACTCCTGCACCTATTTTCTATGTTTCTATGAATGCCCTTCCCCCCGCCCAACCCCTTAATACCATGTACGAGCGATTCACTCATCAGGCAAATGTTTTATTCTTTTTCAATACTCTGCTGTTTTGCTGGCACATAAAAAGCTGGCTGGGTCTTAGCAAAGCTCGCACAGCAGCAGAGCACTGCTGATTAAAGTGTCGGATGACTGAACTGCCAGAAGACTGAGTGAGGAGGGAATCAGTGAATCGGGGCGGTGTGCGCTCAGCTGCGACTGCCACTGCATTACCAGGTCGGCTGTGCCTCTGAGAGCAGTCACCTGAAGTGGGAGATTGACATTTTCCAGGCGGGGAGAGATACGCAACTCTGGGAGCAAGCGGCAGTGTATAAAAAGTCAGAATTCGCCACGTCGGAGAGAGAGAGGGAGAGAGACAGAGAACCAGTGAGCCGAAATCTGCCGCGTTGAATGAGCTTCAAACTCTTCTCCAGAAAAGGTTACGAGGCTTCGAGAGAAGAATTGCAAACCAAATGCCAGTCAAAATCACCGAACTATGCGGCTGAGGGGGTGATCTTATATAGGTGTATAAAATCATGAGAGGAATAGATTGGGTAGACGCACAGAGTCTCTTGCCCAGAGTAGGGGAATCGAGGACCAGAGGACATAGGTTTAAGCTGAAGGGAAAAGATTTAATAGGAACCTGAGGGGTAACTTTTTCACACAAAGGACGGTGGGTGTATGGAACGAGCTGCCGGAGGAGGTAGTTGAGGCTGGGACTATCCGAACGTTTAAGAAACAGACAGGTACACGGATGGGACAGGTTTGGAAGGATATGGGCCCAATGCAGGCAGGTGGGACCAGTGTAGATGCGACATTTTGGTCGGTGTGGGCAAGTTCAGATTCAGATTCAGATTCAGATTCAGATTCCTTTATTGTCATTCAGACCTTTCGGTCTGAACGAAATTTGTTACCTTGCAGTCATAACATGCAATAAATTAAAACAAAACACACAATAAACACATAATTTAACATCCACCACAGTGAGTTCACCAAGCACCTCCTCACTGTGGGCCGAATGGGACAGTTTGGGCCGAAGGGACAGTTTCCACGCTGTATTGGGCCTGTCCCACATAGGCGATTTTTTTTTTTTTTAGGCAACTACAGTTTGTCGCCACAGGAGTAGTCTCCTCAGCCGCGCAAAAAAGTCGTAGCGTCTTTCTGGTCGCCGCTAAATTTTCAACATGTTGGAAAATATTTCGGGTTTGACGCCAACAAGCGTCGCTTGACTTCTGACGCAGGGTGACGAATGTTGCCGCGACCTGCTACAACTATGACAGTCACCGGCAGTCGCCTTAGAAAATCGCCAAGTGGGACAGGCCAATTAAGCTTCATGACTCTGTGACTGGATTTTGGCATTCAGATCCATTGACAAATCTCATTAGCAGTTGATAATGTGCAATATTATTGGAACCAAATGTTCATTGAATACAGAGGGCCTAATTAGAGCTGGAGTATTTTCACAGAACTGAGATCCACAATGGTTATTTGGCCCATTGGGTGTCATTCTAATAAAACTGGCAGACTGATCAGAAAATCGAAAAGCCCAGGAGATCGGAGGGAAAATGGTGGATTGTCAACAGAAATAGCCATTAGATGTGATGATTGGAGGTGATGCATGTTTTAGTGACCAGAAATCTATTATCGCTGCATTGTTTTTAAGAAGGAACTGCAGATGCTGGAAAATCGAAGGTAGACAAAAGTGCTGGAGAAACTCAGCGGGTGAGGCAGCGAAGGAAATAGGCAACGTTTCGGCCCAAAGCCCTTCTTCAGTCAAGAGAGTTTATTGTCATGTGTCCCAGATAGGACAATTAAATTCTTCCTTGCTACAGCACATAGCGGGTGAGGCAGCGTCTATGGTGAGCGAAGGAATAGGCGCTGTTTCGAGACTCGGGTCTGAAGAAGGGTCTCCATAGATGCTGCCTCACCCGCTGAGTTTCCCCAGCAAGGACAGTCCGAGGGTCACCAATGAGGTAGATAGTAGTTCAGCACCGCTCTCTGCTTGTGGTAGGATGGTTCAGTGGCCTGATAACAGCCGGGAAGAAACTGCCCCTGAATCTGGAGGTGTGTGGTTTGGATTTCACACTTCTGTACCTTTTACCTGTTGGGAGAGGGGAGAAGAGGGAGTGGCCGGGGCGCGGCCCGTCCTTGGATTATGTCACTAACAATGAACCATTCTACATTTCCCTGATCATCGTCTGCTTTGATCTGTTGTTTTCCACACCTTACCCATCCATATCTCTAGACTCCCTCTCCCCTCACTCTCAGTCTGAAGAAGGGTCTCGACCCGAAACGCCACCCATTCCTTCTCTCCAGAGATGCTGCCTGTCCCGCTGAGTTACTCCAGCATTTTGTGTCTATCTATGGTAGGTGTTTAAAGCACGATAAGTCGCCTATCTCCTTCGCTCCATAGATGCTGCTGCACCCGCTGAGTTTCTCCAGCACTTTTGTCTATTAGCACTGCAATTCAGTGGAGGTTAGTGTTCAAATGACATCGATTAGTAGCATAGACCCAAGAATAGGGACAATATTTGAAAAGTTTGCAAGTAGGATAGTTGCAAATTGTAAAATCATGAGAGGAATAGATCGGGTAGATGCACAGAGTCTTTTACCCAGACACCAGAGGACATAGGTTCAAGGTGAAGGGAAAAAATATTTATAAGAATCTGAGGGGTAACTTTTTCACACAGAGGGTGGCGGGTGTATGGAACGAGCTGCCCAAGGAGGTAGTTGAGGCTGGGACTATCCCAACGTTTAAGAAGCGGTTAGACAGGTACATGGATAGGACAGGTTTGGAGGGATATGGGCCAAACGCGGGCAGGTGGGACTAGTGTAGCTGGGGATATGTTGGCCGGTGAGGGCAAGTTGGGCTGTATCACTCTATAGGGCCTGTCCCACTTGGGCGTCCATTTGCGCGTCACGCAGGTCGCGCGCGAAGATTTTGTGAATCGCAAAATCCTGGTGCTCCGCGCGCGACCTCGCGTCACTGCCTACGCCACCGCGTCTCACCACGCGCCATGCGCGCAACACGTGTGCGGCACGAAAATGATGGTGCGTTTTGCGTCGTGACGCGTAAATGATGTTGCGTAAATGATGCGCAAATCACACCCAAGTGGGACTGGCCCTTCTTCTTCTTCTTTCGTGTGGCGTGCGCAGCCTAAAGTTGTCGGACAACTTGTTCTAGTTGATCGTCCGTTTGTGCGCGTCGAGTTGATTGCATTAGTCGAAACCGGGCGGACCACGTGAAGGCTGCAATCTTCCACCCCGGACGGACAGGCCCTTATGACTCTGTTACACTAGTACCTTTGGGATATGTCGTATAACAGGGACTTTGTCATATGTTGTATCCAACTGCTAATTTGAGGAAGGACATTCCTTGCTATTGAGGGAGTGCAGCGTAGGTACCAAATTCCCGGGACAAAAACATTAAAACATTAAGAATAAAACATTATAGTTTTACCATGTGAATGAAATAAAGTACCAGATCAAAGGGAGGCTACAGATTTTTGGCTGTTGAGTAGAGCTACTACTCGTGGATAAAAAAACTGTTTTTAAGTCCGGCTGTGGCAGCTTTGACAGTCCGGAGTCGCCTTCCAGAGGGAAGTGATTCAAAGAGTTTGTGGCCAGGGTGAGAGGGGTCAGAGATGATCGTGCCCGCTCGCTTCCTGGCCCTTGCAGTGCGCAGTTCATCAATGGAGGGAAGGTTGCAGCCAACAACCTTCTCTGCTGATCGGACGATTCGCTGCAGCCTCCGGGTGTCGTGCTTGGTGGCTGAGCCAAACCAGACCATGATGGAGAAGGTGAGGACAGACTCTACGATGGCCGTGTAGAATTGGACCATCATGGCCTGTGGCAGATTGTGTTTCCTCAGCTGCCGCAGGAAGTACATCCTCTGTTGGGCTTTTTTTGACTGTGGAGTCGATGGTGGCCCTCCATTTTAGGTCCTTGGAGATTGGAAAAATCGAAGGTGGATAAAAATGCTGGAGAAACTCAGCGGGTGAGGCAACATCTGTGTAGCGAAGGAATAGGCGACGTTTCGGGTCGAGACCCGTCTGAAGTCTACTATCAAGGATAAGCGAGGAAGCTGAGATCTCGTTTTCACACAGTGTAGTTGTTGTTGAAACTCACTGCTTGAAAGTGTGTCATAGAATCATAGAATCATAGAAAATAGGTGCAGGAGTAGGCCATTCGGCCCTTCGAGCCTGCACCGCCATTCAATGTGATCATGGCTGATCATCCAATGGTGTCACTCTGGAGTTTAGAAGGATGAGAGGGGATCTCATTGAAACATATAAGATTGTTAAGGGTTTGGACACGCTAGAGGCAGGAAACATGTTCCCGATGTTGGGGGAGTCCAGAACCAGGAAATAGGCAACGCTTTCAGACTGATGTGAGGGTGGTTTGGAGGGGGGGGGGGGGGGGGGGGGGGATGGGACGAAGAAAGGAAGAGGAGGTGCCAGCGGGCTGAGGGAGAGCTGGGAAGGGGAGGAGAAAGTAAGGACTACCTGAAATTAGAGAAGAATTTTGTTGACTACATTGACGAGGCCATGCTTAGCTTCACAGCTTTCAGGCGGCCAGGACAGACGGACCAAGTGGCCGCCTTCCGTGCCGTGAAACCCTACGATATCTGTGAAACGCAAAACAGAATTCCAACCCCTGGTGTCCTAGCTGCAACGATTAACAAGAGCCCGGATTATTTGCCTGGATTTCGAGGAAGCATTATCAAATTCTCAGTGTGCACATATTGCAAAATAACCTCATTTTGCACAACACTCGACTAAATGGAGGCTGCCCATAATTTTTATCATCTCTTTTAATGGGGTCCCTAATTGAGGTCTCTTTATGCACACACTTGTGAGGATAATACAGCGAGGTTTTGTACGCTCTCGCTGGCTGAAACCGGGGAGCCTGAGATAATAAAATGGAGTTTTTTTTTCTAATCCAGGTGAAAATAAACGCTTGAAATAAAGCCTGATCGCAGTGGAAACATAAAGCTCGTCTGCCGAGAGCCGGCGAGACGAGGGCGGTTTAATGTTTGATGCGGAATTTGAATCACAAGTGAAACCTCTCTTGACAGACCTCTTATACTTTTATCTATATTTTAGCTATGTTTTTGCAATTAATCTATTAATAATTTTGATAGCTTTTCAATTCCAAATAGCTTCAAATGTAGCCATCTTTATTGAAAAGAATTCCAGGTGAAGTCTGTCTCAATTACTTCCATTCTACTGTGTGTCTCCTCAAAACACCCAATCCTTATAATAACCAAATACTTAAATGCTCACTATCGTTGATATTCTTTTTAATCTTATTATCATGTTCCTTTGCTTTTTCCATTCTTTCTCTCCTCTCTCTATCCCTCTTTCTTTCTATCTACTCTCTCTCTCTCTCTCTCCCTCTCTTCCTCTCTTCCCCTCTCTCTCTCCCTTTCTCTCTCTCTCCTCTCCACCCCACCTGTCTCTCACTCTCTCCCTCTTCCCCCTCTCACTCTCTCACTCTCCCTCTCTCTCTCTCCCCCCTCTCCCCCCTCTCCATCTCTTCCTCTCTCTCTCCCACCCTCTCTCTCCTCTCACTCCCTCTCTCTCTCTTTCTCTCTCTCTCACTCTCCCTCTCTCCCTCTTTCTTTCTCTCTCTCTCTCTCTTCCCCTCTCTCTCCCCCTCTCACTCTCCCTTAATTTCTCTCCATTTTCTCTCTCTCCTCTCCACCTCTCTCTCCCTCCCTCTCTCTCCCCCCCTCCCTCCCCCTCTCTTCCTCTCTCTCTCCCTTTCGCTCTCTCTCTCCTCTCCACCCCACCTGTCTCTCACTCTCTCCCTCTTCCCCCTCTCACTCCCACTCCACTCTCTCTCTCTCTCTCCCCCTCTCTCCCCCTCTCTCTCTCCTCCCTCTCTTCCTCTCTCTCTCTCCTCTCTCTCTCTCCTCCTCCTCTCTCTCCCTCTCTCTCCCTCTCTCCCTCCCCCTCTCTCTCCTCTCTCTCTCCCTTTCTCTCTCTCTATCTGCCCCCCCTCGCTCTCTCTCTCAGACTCTCTCTCCTCCCCCTTTTCTCTCTCTCTCCCTCTCTCTCTCTCTCCCCTCTCTCTCCCCCTCTCTCTCTCTCTCCCGCTCTCTTTCCATCTCTCTCTCCCTCTCTCTCTCCCCCTCTCTCTCTCTCTCTCTTTTCTCTCTCTCTCACAATATATATATATCTCTCCTCTATCTCTCCTATCTCCCTCTCTCTCTCTCTCTCTCTCTCTCCCTCTCTCCCTCTCTCTCTCTCTTTCACTCTCTCTCTCTCTCTATCTCCCCTTCCCATCTCTCTCTCTCCCTCTCTCTTGCATACACACACCCCTGTCTTTTCTTCAGTCTGAAGAAGGGTTTAGGCCCGAAACGTCACCTATTTCCTTCGCTCCATAGATGCTGCCGCACCCGCTGAGTTTCTCCAGCACTTTTGTCTACCCCCGACTCTCACTGTTCCTTTTCTACCTCACCCACCGTGCCTCCGTTCATCCCTCTGTTATTTTTATCCTGTCCTGTGTCCGTATCCTTTCACTTGGTCTTCCTCCCTATTCCTATATCACCTTTACCATCTCACCGTCGACTTATTTCAGTTGCAGCCAGACTCTCTCAATCTCTCTGCATGCACACACAGTCACACACTCACTTCCCCTCTCAACGCTGATGATGCTTTATCACAATTACAATAGGAAAGATAAGAGCCTCTGTGCAAATCCACCCCATTGCACCCTCTCCCCTATCCCAGTTGTACAGGGCCCTAGTGAGACCACACCTGGAGTATCGTGTGCAATTTTGGCCTGTTGGCCTTCATAACAAGAGGAGTCGAGTATAGGAGCAAAGAGGTCCTTCTGCAGTTGTACAGAGCCCTAGTGAGACCACACCTGGAGTATTGTGCGCAGTTTTGGTCCCCTAATTTGAGGAAGGACATTCTTGCTATTGAGGGAGTGCAGCGTAGGTTTACAAGGTTAATTCCCGGGATGGCGGGACTGTCATTTGCTGAGAGAATGGAGCGGCTGGGCTTGTACACTCTGGAATTAGAAGGATGAGAGGGGATTTTATTGAAACATATGAGATTGTTAAGGGCTTGGACACGCTAGAGGCAGGAAACATGTTCCCGATGTTGGGGGAGTCCAGAACCAGGGGCCACAGTTTAAGAATAAGGAGTAAGCCATTTAGAATGGAGACGAGGAAACACTTTTTCTCACAGAGAGTTGTGAGTCTGTGGAATTCTCTGCCTCAGAGGGGGGTGGAGGCCGGTTCTCTGGATGCTTTCAAGAGAGAGCTAGATAGGGCTCTTAAAGATAGCGGAGTCAGGGGATATGGGGAGAAGGCAGGAACGGGGTACTGATTGGGGATGATCAGCCATGATCACATTGAATGGCGGTGCTGGCTGGAAGGGCTGAATGGCCTACTCCTGCTATTGTCTATTGTCTCTCTCTCCCTCCCTCTCTCTTTTCTCTTTCTGCTTTTCTTTTCTCTATTTTTCTCTTTCTCGCTCTCTCCCTCCCTCTTACTCTCTCTCCCCCTCTCTCCCTTTCTCTTGCCCCCTCTCTCTATCCCCCTCTCTCGTTCTGTCCCTCTCCCTCTCTTATTCTCTCTCTCATCCTCTCTCTCTTTATAGAAACATAGACAATAGGTGCAGGAGGAGGCCATTCGGCCCTTCGAGCCTGCACCGCATTTCATTGTGATCATGGCTGATCGTCCCCTATCAATAACCCGTGCCTGCCTTCTCCCCATATCCCTTGACTCCACCAGCCCCTAGAGCTCTATCTAACTCTCTCTTAAATCCATCCAGCAACTTGGCCTCCACTGCCCTCTGTGGCAGGGAATTCCACAAATTCACAACTCTCTGGGTTAAAAAGTTTATTCTCACCTCAGTCTTAAATGACCTCCCCTTTATTCTAAGACTGTGTGGCCCCTGGGTCTGGACTCACCCAACATTGGGAACATTTTTCCTGCACCTAGCTTGTCCAGTCCTTTTATAATTTTATGTTTCTATAAAACATAAAGAAAGCCCCTCATCCTTCTAAATTCCAGTGAATACAAGCCTAGTCTTTTCAATCCTTCCTCATATGACAGTCCCGCCATCCCAGGGACCAATCTCTCTCCCTCTCTCTCCCTCTCTCTCCTCTTTCATCCCTGAGTCTGCCAACCACAGCCAATCTCTTTGCCATGCTAGATTGCAGTGAATAAAAGCTTAATATTTTCATCCTCATGTCTCCACAAGCAGTAAACGTACGTAGACAAGCAAACCGCTTGGCACACCGGCCTCCCCCTGAGGTTATTCTACGTCACATTTTCACATTATAAGTAAGAGGCTGAATTAAGTTTGGGCTACTCCCGTTCTCGTCCTTATCGCCACCGGCAGTTCCCGGCCACAGTTTCCCTGCTGTCCCAAACAATTTTGGAAAACGAAATCTATTCAGGAAATGGTCGCCCCCTTGTCATAAGAAATCTATTAGGATTCCCACGTGATGCTTAATCTGTTCCATGAAGCCTGGACATTTGTCTGACGAGCATCTTATTTGTGAGGCTAGCAATGTCGGAGAGGTCCCCTGGGAGGTCCACAGTTGCTTTCATTTAGAAAAAGCCTATCCCGATTGTCTGAACTCATGTATTTTTGCTGTTCTGCTAACCTATTTTAAAGGGGCTGTCCCACTGCGGCAACCTATTTGGCAAGTTTAGAAGAGTTTAGGACGGTTTGGAAAAAAATGGCATGTTGAAGACCTGTTGACATAGAAGCATAGAAACATAGAAAATAGGTGCATGAGGAGGCCATTCGGCCCTTCGAGCCTGCACCGCCATTCAATATGATCATGGCTGATCGTTCACTATCAATAACCCGTGCCTGCCTTCTCCCCATATCCCTTGACTCCACCAGCCCCTAGAGCTCTATCCAACTCTCTCTTAAATCCATCCAGTGATTTGGCCTCCACTGCCCTCTGTGGCAGGGAATTCCATAAATTCACAACTCTCTGGGTAAAAAAGTTTTTTTCTCAGCTCAGTCTTAAATGACCTCCCCTTTATTCGAAGACTGTGGCCCCTGGTTCTGGACTCGCCCAACATTGGGAACATTTTTCCTGCATCTAGCTTGTCCAGTCCTTTTATAATTTTATATGTTTCCATAAGATTCCCCCTCATCCTTCTAAACTCCAGTGAATACAAGCCTAAATCTTTCCTCATATGACAGTCCCGCCATCCCAGGGATTAATCTCGTGAACCTACGCTGCACTGCCTCAACCACAAGGATGTCCTTCCTCAAATTAGGAGACCAAAACTGTACACAATACTCCAGATGTGGTCTCACCAGAGCCCTACACAACTGCAGAAGAACCTCTTTACTCCTGTACTGAAATCCTCTTGTTATGAAGGCCAACATCCCATTAGTTTTCTTCACTGCCTGCTGTACCTGCACGCCAACTTTCAGTGACTGATGTACAAGGGCGCCCAGGTCTCGCTGTACCTCCCCCTTACATAACCTAACCCCATTGAGACATGTTGTAGCGGAGTCAAGGGATATGGGGGAGAAGGCAGGAACGGGGTACTGATTGTGGACGATCAGCCATGATCACAGTGAATGACGGTGCTGACTCGAAGGGCCGGATTGCCTACTCCTGCACCTGTTGTCTATCGTCTGTAGGCCCAAAACGTCACCTATTCCTTCTCTCCAGAGACGCTGACTGACCCCGCGGAGTTGCTCCAGATTTCTGAATCTGCCTTCAGCCCGGTCGGGCAGCTCGGCTGCCGAGTTTCAAAGTCAAACAGACCAACATTGCGACCGAAACTAAACAGACGCTGAGGGAAATGCAACTCCTGAATCCAGGAACAATCAGCAATTATTCCGCTTCAGATAAGGATCCCATCAGATGGAACAAACCTTTCTTTCACCTTGAGCTGCTCCATGAAGCTGGCAAAGGATTTATTGCCGTGAATAAAACAGTGTGTTGGTCAATAAGCTAACCCTCTCAAGGATAGTTTAATACACATCGCATTGTGCCATAATTCAATTTTATATAATTAATGTACCTCATGTATTGAGCTGCCTGACAAGATAATTGCGATCATTTTGTTAATTGCTATGGTGTGATTTGTTTTAATTAAATCTTAAAAAATATAGGGGACCCCATATCTTTGAAGGCAATGCGATTGAAGCCTCGTGCCTATTGTGGAAGATCGACACAAAACGCTGGAGCAACTCAGCGGGACAGGCAGCCTCTCTGGAGAGAAGGGACGGGTGACGTTTTCGGGTCGAGACCCTTCTTCAGGGTGAAAGTCAGGGGCGAGGGAGACACGGAGATAAGGAAGTGCAAGGCGTGCGAACGAGGCAATCAAAGGGGATGAAGGTCAAGGAAAATGTAGAATAGATTCCTGCACCTACTTTCCATGTTTCTATGGGTTATTGATTGGGGACGATCAGCCATGATCGCAATGAATGGCGGTGCTGGCTCGAAGGGCCGAATGGCCTCCTCCTGCACCTATTGTCTATGTTTCTATGTTTCTCGATCATTTTTAGCTAGGAGTAGGAGACAACAAAGCAAACAGAGATTAAAAATATTTAAGAAGGAACTGCAGATGCTGGAACAATCGAAGGTGGACAAAAATGCAGGAGAAACTCAGCGGGTGAGGCAGCATCTATGCAGCGAAGGACTGGGTGGCGTTTTGGGTCTCGACCCTTCTTCAGACTGATCAAAATGTAATTGTTTAAGGAAGAACTGCAGATGCTGGAAAAACCGAAGGTCGGCAAACTGCTGGAGTAACCCAGCGGGTGAGGCAGCAACTATGGAGCGAAGGAGTAGGCGACGTTTCGGGTCGAGACACCTTCTTCAGACGAAACGCGGAAACAGGCCCGACCCGAAACGTCGCCTATTCCTTCTCTCCACAGATGCTGCCTCACCCGCTGCGTTCCTCCAGCATTTTTGCCTACCTAGAATATAATCGCGGATAGTCTGGTGGGAGAGCTGCGAAGGGGGAGGGATGGAGTGAGAGGGAAAGCAAGGGTTACTAGAAGTTAGAGAAGTCAATATTCATACTGCTGTGTTGGCACCTGCTTATTTTGAAGGCTGGGAATGCCACTGGTAAAAAAGCCCTGCTTTAAAAAAAAAAAATCTCTCCCAGTGTCTCGAGTGATGAATTGGGCAGTGTTTGGTTTGAATGAGTCTATTGGCATCACTCTGGGTTCAGAAGTTCGAGTGCCTGCGATGTCTCTATTATAGGGGGAGACGCGCTTTATGCTTGCCTCCTTTGTGTAAGGAAAGCGGGTACTAAAGTCCACTGCCACTGCCACTGCCCGACGGCAGCCTCCTAGGCCAAGCGCGGCACGGTGGCGCAGAGGTAGAGTTGCTGCCTCAGCGCGCTTGCTGCCTGGAGACCCGGGTTCGCTCCCGACCACGGGCGCTGTCTGTACGGAGTTTGTACGTTTTCCCTGTGGGTTTTCGCCGAGATCTTCGGTTTCCTCCCACATAGAAACATAGAAAATAGGTGCAGCAGTAGTAGGCCTTTCGGCCCTTCGAGCCTGCACCGCCATTCAATATGATCATGGCTGATCATCCAACTCAGTATCCCGTACCTGCCTTCTCTCCATACCCCCTGATCCCCTTAGCCACAAGGGCCACATCTAACTCCCTCTTAAATATAGCCAATGAACTGGCCTCAACTACCTTCTGTGGCAGAGAATTCCACAGATTCACCACTCTCTGTGTGAAAAATGTTTTTCTCATCTCGGTCCTAAAAGACGTTTCCCTTTTCCTTAAACTGTGACCCCTTGTTCTAGACTTCCCCAACATTGGGAACAATCTTCCAGCATCTAGCCTGTCCAACCCCTTAAGAATTTTGTCAGTCTCTATAAGATCCCCCCTCAATCTTCTAAATTCTAGCGAGTACAAGCCAAGTCTATCCAGTCTTTCTTCATATGGAAGTCCTGCCATCCCAGGAATCAGTCTGGTTTGTAGGTTAATTGGCTTGGTGCCTGTGTAAATTGCCCCTAGTGTGCGTAGGATAGTGCTAGTGTGCCGGGGATCGCTGGTCGGCGCGCACTCGTTGGGCCGAAGGGCCTGTTTCCGCGCTGTGTCTCCAAGCAAAACTAAACCTATGTCACGTCACGTTCATGGCCGCTTGCGTCCGTCCTCTGTGTCAGATTCTATTGTCTGTCAAATACTTTCCGTACTGTCAACGTTTGGATGAGCCGAGCTTGTCAAGAGGCTGAAGGCGGAGTGGAATGTGACGGGAGGAGCGGGGAGACGTTTGCGTTAGCCAGCGAGTCGGGGCATCTCAGAGCTTCAAATCTCAAAGCATCTGGCCAAAAAGCAGCACTGACAAACGCAACGACTTAATAATTGATGCCGACTGCCTACTCTCTGACAGGATTCATGCCCGAAGACATTTGACAAGAGATTGAGAGCAGATGAGTGGGGACCAAATATTTACCCAACGCTTAGTTGTAAAATAAGAATAAATCGCAGGTAAATAGTGTAAAAAAATTACCAAAATAGTTCACAAATTCAAGTCCAGTCAAGTCCATTTTATTTCTATAGCACATTTAAAAACAACTCTTGTTGACCAAAATGTTTTACTAACGTGCTACATACAGTGGTACATAGATCTAACAATACATACATAGATACATGCATACAGCGCTCCCTCAGAGGACCTCAAGAAAGGCTTGTGAGTAGAAATAGGTTATAAGTCTCGACTTCAAGGAGTCGATGGAATGGGCAGTTCTGATGAGAAGAGGGATGTTGTTCCACAGTCTAGGAGCTGCAACGGTCGCCCCTGAGCTTAAACCTGGACCGCGGGATAGTCAGTAGCCCCAAGTCAGCCGATCTGAGGGAGCTGGAGGTGGTATGGTGGGTTAGCAGATTTTGGATGTGGGTGGGGGCATTGTATACATAAAGGAGGAGCTTGAATTTGATCCGGAACCGCACAGGGAGCCAGTGGAGAGAGGCCAGGATCGGGGTGATGTGGTCCCTTTTTCGGGTGCCCGTCAGGAGTCTCGCTGCGGCGTTTCGGACCAATTGCAGGCGGGACAGGGATGAGTATAAAGGGAGTTGCAGTAATCGAGGCGGGAGGAGATAAATGCGTGGATGATCTTTTCAAGGTCGTTGAATTGGAGGAATGGTTTTATTTTAGCTATCGTGCGAAGCTGGAAGAAGCGAGCTTTTACCCCGGCATTGACTTGTTTGTCAAACTTCAACGCGGAGTCAAAAATCGCGCCAATGTTTTTGACGTGAGATTTGACTAAGGAGGTTAGGCTTCCAAGGCTGCCTGCTATCGTTTTGACGGAGTCCGAGGGGCTGAGTAGGATGACCTCAGACTTGCTCTCGTTTAGTTGGAGGAAGTTCTGGGCCATCCAACACTTTATAACCTCGAGGCAGTGCATAACGCTGAGTAGATTTGATCGGCTGTCGGGATTCAGGGGGAGATAGAGTTGTGTATCGTCAGTGTAGCAGTGGAAGGAAATGCCGTGCCTTTGAATGACTTGGCCTAAGGGGAGCATATACAGGGAGAAGAGAATGGGGCCTAGCATGGAGCCTTGAGGAACCCCACAGCAGAGGCTAGCTGGGGAGGAGAAAGAGTTGCCTATGTTTGCAGAGAAACTCCTACCTTTGAGGTAGGAGACGAGCCAGCTCAGGGCAGTGCCATCAATACCAACCCCGTACCGGAGATGGTCGATTAGGATGGTGTGGTCGACAGTGTCAAATGCTGCTCTGAGGTCAAACAGGAGCAAGATTGCACAGTCGCCGGAGTCAACAGTGAGAAGCAGGTCATTATGTATCTTCAACAAGGCAGACTCTGTGCTGTGGTGAGCCCCGAAACCTGATTGGAAACTTTCCAGGATGGTATTCAGGTGAAGGTAAGGCAGAAGTTGATTTGGAATTACCTTTTCAAGGACTTTTGAAAGGAAAGGCAGTTTGGAAATAGGTCTGTAGTTGCCGGGCAAGGTGGGGTCTAGGCTGGGCTTTTTCAGGAGGGGCTGGACCGCCACGTGCTTGAAGCAGGTTGGAACAGCGCCAGTGGCCAGAGAACTGTGAGGATGCTGGGACCAGCTATTGCAATGACATCCTTCAGAAGGGCAGAGGGGACAACGTCGAGGGGGCAGGTAGCAGGTTCCATAGTGGAGACCAGCTTTACAAGGGAGGGTTGGAAACAGTCTAATTCAGAAGAACAGACCAATGAGACAGCTAGGTCATGGATGGGAGGGGAAATATTGGTTCTGATGCTCTCAACTTTGCTGGTGAAAAATGTAGTAAATTCTTCGCACTTAGCAGGGGACCAAGCTAAGTTGGTACTGGGGGCAGGACACATGACAGAGGTACATAGAAACATAGAAAATAGGTGCAGGAGTAGGCCATTCGGCCCTTCGAGCCTGCACCGCCACTCAATATATTCATGGCTGATCATCCAACTCAGTATCCTGTACCTGCCTTCTCTCCATACCCCCTGATCCTTTTAGCCACAAGGGCCACATCTAACTCCCTCTTAGATATAGCCAATGAACTGGCCTCAACTACCTTCTGTGGCAGAGAATTCCACAGATTCACCACTCTCTGTGTGAAAAATAATTTTCTCATCTCGGTCCTAAAAGACTTCCTTCCCCCTTATCCTTAAACTGTGACCCCTTGTTCTGGACTTCCCCAACATCGGGAACAATCTTCCTGCATCTAGCCTGTCCAACCCCTTAAGAATTTTGTAAGTCTCTATAAGATCCCCCCTCAATCTTCTAAATTCCAGCGAGTACAAGCCAAGTCTATCCAGTCAATACACTCAGCGTAGAATTGACAAAAATATAGAGAAACAAAATACAGAGAAACAAAGAAATGCAGATGCTTGTTTATACCAAAGATAGACACAAAGTGCTGGAGGAACTCAGCGGGTCAGGCAGCATCTCTGGAGAAAATGGACAGGTGACGTTTCTTCAGACTGGAGAAGGGTCCCGACCCGAAACGTCGCCATTCCTTTTCAGACTTCTTCAGGCTGAAGAAGGCTCTCGACCTGAAACGTCACCCTTCCTTGATCACCGGCGTTGCTGCCTGTCCCGCTGAGTTGCTCTCGCACTTTGTGTCCGTCTTGAGAAAAAAAAGAGCTGTATTTGGAAGAGGAAGCCAGAACAGCCAAGACCGTAAGAAGTTGCAGAGACGAGGATGTTACCCAGACCATCATTCATAACAGCCTCCTTTATATTATATTAAGTGTCTAATTAATTTGTTTTGTAAAACTTTATAATTGCATTCGCAGACAGGCATTGAGGTGTCAAAACCCTCTATTATGTTAGCCTTTCAGTCTCCTTCCTACACAAAATGAACATTAATTGATGAGTTTATAATTAATTTTGGTCCGCTTCTAAATTGTCCAATGATATATAATGAGATCTTTCTGCACTGGTAGCGCACATTCCCATTAATTATTTTTGTCAGTTAATCAAACTTTGGATCATTTTATTAAAAACGCAGATACCGATCCTGTGGCAAACCAGCGATGGGCCTAACATTCAGCTGTTACACAAAAGCCTTAAGGGCCTGTCCCACTGTACGAGCTAATTCAAGAGTACCAGCCTTGAGTCACCATTGCATGGGGATGGGGTTTGACTGGATCCAGCGAAGTCCAGTCCATTGTTTCATGATGCCTGCACGCTGCAAGGGCCAGGAAGCGAGCAGGCAAGGTCATCTCTGACCCTCTCACCCTGGCCACAAACTCTTTGAATCACTTCCCTCTGGAAGGCGACTCCGGACTGTCAAAGCTGCCACAGCCAGACATAAAAACAGTTTTTATCCACGAGTAGTTGCTCTACTCAACAGCCAAAAATCTGTCGCCTCCCTTTGATCTGGTATTTTGTTGGTTCACATGCTTGATCAATGGTGTTTTATCATGAATGTTTTATTATTATTAATGTTTAGCGTTGACTGAGTCACTCGTAACTGTCACTGTATGTCATGTTGTTGCTTGTGGGCGGAGCACCGAGGCAAATTCCTTGTATGTGAATACTTGGCCAATAAACTTACTCACTCACTTACTGTACCTCACCTGTACTTGTGCATAGGACAAAAAACCCGACCTGACTTCTCCCGAGTTTGCCCTGATTCGAACTTGGAGAATTACGGTAATGGCCGCTCGTAGGTACTCGGGGCTCTCGTGGACATTTTTCAACATTAGAGACGTCCCCGCGCTCCGAAGTACCCGCTACGTACGTTCCACGTGCTTACCACGAGTTTGATTTTTTTTTTAACTCAGGAGAGCTCTTGAATTACCTCGTACAGTGGGACAGGCCCTTTACTATAAGGACATTTTAAGGTCAGGGCCACCCACTGATGAAATAATTTAAAATTATTTTTTTTGTTATCCAGCTGGGTAGTATATTTAAATTATAATTGAATGTAACGCTTAGAATTTTTCAAACTTTCTTTCAAAAAATTGCATTAAAAAAAATCCCAAAGCTGCAGAGCGAGGTATAAATGGAGTCAATGGAAGAGAGGTTGGTTCGTGTGATGATGTGGGCTACGTCCACAATTCGTTGCAATTTCTCACAGTCTTGGATGGAGCTGTTCCCAAGCCAGGCTGTGATTATAAAATAATGTGGATTCGCTCCCCCACCCCAGTCGCACCAGCTTCTCATTTTCGCGCCACAAACAGCTTACAATGGCTTGTTCCCTTTATCACCGATACTTTTTTGCATATCTTTCACTCATTGTTCCTTATCTCTCCACATCACCGTCTGTGTCTCTCGTTTCCCTGATCCCTGACCAGTCTGAAGAAGGGTCTCGACCCGAAACGTCGCCTATCTCCTTCGCTCCTTAGATGCTGCTGCACCCGCTGAGTTTCTCCAGCTTTTTGTGTACCCTGTGATTATAAAAGGACTGGACAAGCTAGATGCAGGAACAATGTTCCCAATGTTGGGTGAGTCCAGAACCAGGGGCCACAATCTTAGAATAAAGGGGAGGCCATTTAAGACTGAGATGAGAAAAAACTTTTTCACCCAGAGAGTTGTGAATTTGTGGAATTCCCTGCCACAGAGGGCAGTGGAGGCCAAATCACTGGATGGATTTAAGAGAGAGTTGGATAGAGCTCTAGGGGCTGGTGGAGTCAAGGGATATGGGGAGAAGGCAGGCACGGGTTATTGATTGGGGACGATCAGCCATGATCACAATGAATGGCGGTCAATAGTTTAGATTGAGTGTGAAGAAGGGTCTCGACCCGAAACGCATTCCGCAGAAGGATCTCGAACCGAAACGTGTCTGAAGAAGTGTGTCGACCCAAAACGTCACCCATTCCTTCTCTCCAGAGATGCTCCCCCTGTCCCGCTGAGTTACTCCAGCATTTTGTGTCTATCTTCGAAGTAAGGGATGGGCGGAAATCCTGGGGGGGGACGGGGGGAAATGTCCCCCCCCTGCTTTGAGAGGTGGGGGACAATTCCCCCCCCTTGTTTTTAATCCGGACTTTATCAGACGCTTTCTAAGGGCTGAATCGGCTCGTTCGCGGGGCCTTTCAGCGCCCAGCGTGGCTTAAAATCAAACCGCTGCGTCGAGGCGATCGAGGCTCCCGATGTTGAAGCCCCCGCCAGCCAATGAAAGGCCTCCACGAACGGGCCAATTCAAGCCCCACGATTCGGGGGCGGACGAAGCTGCTGATGCTGGAGTTCGGAGTCGGTCACCAACCAGGTCAGCTCCCGGTGTTACCGTCCACAGCAAAGATCCTATAGCGGAGCAAGATAGACCACCCCTGCTAAACGCAACGGGCTGACGTGTAGTACGCAACGGAACATCCATTTCATCCATTTCAGTAACCCGACCCGACCCGTCTCGCAGTGTAATCAACGTTGTGGGGGAACAGTTTGTGGTAATAAATTATAATTCTGAAAATGAGGAGAAGATTTTTACCAAAGAACTTTGATTTTTACAAGGATGTTTCCGTAACCGGCTTCCGTCTCCGCACTAGTAATCTTTGCTCCGCTGTGGCGGGATCTTTGGTGCGGAGACGGAAGCCGGTTACGGAAATGGGGCCGAAAATTACCCACGAATCTGCCCATGACCGTACTGCGTCTTTTTCGTCGAGTGCTCGCTGTAGGATCTTTGGTCCACGGGGCCCACGGCCGAAGCCTCGCGTGTGCGCGCGCGTGGCCGCCAAGAACCTGCGTCCCCTCCCATGTTTTGACAGCGATTTCCGTGCCTGTAAGTAAGCCAGCATCTGCAGTTCCTTCCTACACACTTTCGATGACTTAAAGTTCGGAGATCTTAACTAACCTTGACATTCAGATTCATCAGCTGTGTGGCTGTTTTCACTCAGTGGGATCAGCTGCTTCACTTCAGGGTCACTTTTTTTCTGAACTGAAGAACTGTGATGATGGAATAGAAGAGCAAACCAAAATGACTGGAATTTATACGGGGTAGCGTCCAGTCGGGTAACCTTCCCTGTTACAGAACAAATCAAATCAAATTCTTCCACTCTGAGTCAGAGGACACTTTTGTCATTAAATATGTGCAGCTCTTTGAAGTAACGTGACGTGCCAAGAAACACAACCCATTCAGGTATTATTGCTCATAAAATTTATTTTACGACCATTTTTAGCAAAAGCACTCAAAACTTGGAAATCAAGTGAATGCTGGAAAATAGAAAGATAAGGGGCGGCACGGTGGCGAAGAGTCGCTGCCTTAAGGGCCTGTCCCACTTTCACGACTTAATTCAAAACCTCTGCCAAGTTTAAAGGACCTGAAAAAAAAAATCAAGATCTACGAACTCCTACGATCTCCCACGACTATGTTCACGAACTCCTACGAGTATGTCTACGAATTCCCACGGTTATTTTGATGCCCCCCTTACGAGTAAAAAGTTGCAATTTCTTTCATCCCGACCGTTTTTTTTACTCGTGGACATTTTTTACCGGGCTGGAAAAAACGTCCCGAGTTACCTGACGCCACGAGTACCTACGGCTGGCATAACGGGCCGCCACGATATATCTACGAACTCCTACGGACTCGTTACGAACATTCTGCGAGTTTGAATCAAGGGGAAAACCCGAGAGAATTCGTGAATAGCTCGCGAAAGTGGGACAGGCCCTTTACAGCGCTCGCAGCGCCAGAGACCCGGGTTCGATCCCGACTACGGGTGCCGTTTGCACGGAGTTTGTACGTTCACCCATGACCTGCGTGGGTTTTCTCCGCGATCTTCAGTTTCCTCCCACACTCCAAAGACGTACAGGTTTGTAGGTTAATTGGCCGGGCATATATGTAAAATTGTCCCAAGTGTGTGTAGGATAGTGTGGGGATCGCTGGTCGGTGCGGGATGGCGGGACTGTCATATGTTGAAAGAATGGAGCGACTGGGCCAGTACACACTGGAATTTAGAAGGATGAGAGGGATTCTTATTGAAACATATAAGATTGTTAAGGGTTTGGACAAGCTAGAGGCAGGATGTTGGGGGAGTGTTCCCGATGTTGGGGGAGTCCAGAACCAGGGGCCACACAGTTTAAGAATAAGGAGTAAGCCATTTAGAACGGAGACGAGGAAACACTTTTTCTCACAGAGAGTGGTGAGTCTGTGGAATTCTCTGCCTCAGAGGGCGGTGGAGGCCGGTTCTCCGGATGCTTTCAAGAGAGAGCTAGATAGGGCTCTTGAAGAGAGCGGAGTCAGGGGATATGGGGAGAAGGCAGGAACGGGGAACTGATTGGGGATGATCAGCCATGATCATAGTGAATGGCGGTGCTGGCTCGAAACCACTGTTCCTGAACCTGGACGTTCCCGATGGCAGGGGTAAAATGAGAGCGTGGCCAGGGTGACGTGGGTCTCTAATGATGCCTTTTTGAAGCAGCGACTCCGGTAAATCCCTTCGATGGTGGGGAGGTTGGACTGGGCAGTGGTCACAACTTTTTGCAGGCTTTGTCGCTCCTGCCCGAACCAGGCCGCGATGCGACCGGTCAATGAATACGCCCTCTGCTGTCCACCTGTCAAAGTTCAGGATAGGGAGGAGGCATACGGGAGGAACTTCCCGACATCAGCTGCGCACCACACACGAGGACTATTGCGAATACGTTTCGGGCACATTCCTGTGTGAGCAGCTTTGCTGCTGTGCATGTCAGAGGAGGCAGATAAGTCAAGTCAAGTCTATTTTATTTCTATAGCACATTTTGACCAAAGTGTTTTACATTAGTGGAGGTACTAACGTGCTACATACAATGGTACATAGATCTAACAATACATACATAAATACATAATTACAGCGCTCCCTCAGAGGACCTCAAGAAACAGTTACATAGAAACATAGAAACATAGAAAATAGGTGCAGGAGGAGGCCATTCGGCCCTTCCAGCCAGCACCGCCATTCATTGTGATCATGGCTGATCGTCCTCTATCAATAACCCGTGCCTGCCTTCTCCCCATATCCCTTGACTCCACTAGCCCCTAGAGCTCTATCTAACTCTCTCTTAAATCCATCTAGTGACTTGGCCTCCACTGCCCTCTGTGGCAGGGAATTCCACAAATTCACAATTCCCTGGGTGAAAAGGTTTTTCTCTCACCTCAGCCTTGAATGACCACCCCTTTATTCTAAGAGTAAGAAATAAGTTTTAAGTCTAGACTTAAAAGAGTCCATGGAGGGGGCGGTTCTGATGGGAAGAGGGATGCTGTTCCACAGTCTAGGAGCTGCAACCGCAAAGGCGCGGTCGGTCGCCCCTGAGCTTATGCCTAGACCGCAGGATGTTCAGTAACCCCAAGTCGGCCGATCTGAGGGACCTGGAGGTGATGTGGTGGGAAAGCAGATTTTTGATGTGGGTGGGGGCAAGCTTGTAAACATAAAGAAGGATCGATCTTGAAACTGATTCGGAACCGCACTGGGAGCCAGTGGTGAGAGACCAGGATCGGGGTGGTGTGGTCCCTTTTTCGGGTGCCCGTCAGGAGTCTCGCTGCGGCGTTTTGGACCAGTTGCAGGCGGGACAGGGAAGATTGGCTGATGCCAGTGTAAAGGGAGGGCAAGGAGAAACATTCTGAAGGGAAGCTGAGATGAAGCGGAATTGCAGTCTCCTCTGAAGCATTACAATTGGCAAAGCACAGGGAGACCAAGCAATCTGTTCCCGCACAGAGCACCCTACGGCGTACCGCTCTCGAATTATTATGAATCATTAGGTCAAGTAAAAAGCGTGTGCGGTGGAAAGCGACCTTTTGATTTGTAAAGCAACACCCTGCAAATGGAAAAATGTTCGACTTTACGATCTCAACTTAGTGCCAGAGAGAGAAGCAGCAGCCTGCAACATCACTCCACAGGGGCCAAATTGCAGGGCGTGAGGAGTGGGGCAGAGAGGGGACGTGCAGAGAATAGGATGGGTCGGAACTCATCACGTCTCCGTGGATTGTCACCTTGTGGTGGTGGAGAAGCTTGTGTGGCCCTGAGATCCTGAGAGCGATGCCGGCTGGAGCTACGCTCCTGGTAGGGCCACCCGTGGCGGTAAGGTCGAGGGGGAGGTCTCCGACAAAGAGCGATCCAACCAAGACCTCGACGGTGGAACAGGCGGAGGACGATGGCTGACCTTAGTGGAGCGTCACAGCGGCTGGGAAGGCGGGTGAAGGCTGCGGCAGAAAAGAGTCTCCGGTCGTCTTGGACTCCATGCCACTGGATCCTGACCCAGATCTGTCAAGGACCGTGGGGTGGCTGTCCGTGCACCGGTCTCCCCACGTTAAACAAAGTCACGCACAGGCATCCTCCATATAGGGAATAGCACCCTGGAGACACCAATGACCGAAAGGGGGCCTAATAAAGTACTCGACGCATGTGCCTTGAATGGCTTGTGGGGAAAAAAAACAAGTTTAAGATTGGGAATTCCCACCAATTCCCGGGTTCAGAATTAACAATTCGGCAGCACAGTGGCGAGCAGTAGAATTGTGGCCTTGCAGCACCGGACACCCGGGTTCGATCCTGACCACGGGCGCTGTCCGTACGGAGTGTGCCCATTCTCCCCGTTTTCTCCAGGAGCTCCGATTTCCTCCCGCACTCGAAAGACGTTAAGGTTTGTAGGTTAATTGGCTTGCTTTAATTGTAAATTGTCCCGGGCGCGTGTAGGATAGTGTCGGTGTGCGGGGATCGCTGGTCGGCGCGGACTCGGACTACAGGCGCTCCGGTTTCCTCCCACACTCCAATGACGTACAGGTTTGTTGGTCAATTTGCCTGTATTGTAAAATTGTAAAAAAAATAGCCCCCAGTGTGTGTAGGGTAGTGTCAGTGTGCGGGGATCGCTGGTCATAGAAACATAGAAACATAGAAAATAAGTCAGGAGGAGGCCATTTGGCCCTTCGAGCCAGCACCGCCATTCATTGCGATCATGGCTGATCGTCCCCTATCAATAACCCGTGCCTGCCTTCTCCCCATATCCCTTGACTCCACTAGCCCCTAGAGCTCTCTCTAACTCTCTCTTAAATCCATCTAGTGACATGGCCTCCACTGCCCTCTGTGGAAGGGAATTCCACAAATTCACAACTCTCTGGGTGAAAAAGTTTTTTCTCACCTCAGTCTTAAATAACCTCCCCTTTACTCTAAGACTGTGGCCCCTGGTTCTGGACTGGCCCAATATTGGGAGCATTTTTCCTGCATCTACCTTGTCCAGTCCTTTTATAATGTTATATGTTTCTATAAGATCCCCTCTTCTTCTTTCGTGTGGCGTGCGCAGCCTAAAGTTGTTGGACAACTTGTTCTATTTGATCTTCCGTTTGTGCGCGTCGAGTTGATTGCATTAGTCGAAACACGTGAAGGTTGCAATCTTCCCCCCCCCATCCTTCTAAACTCCAGTGAATACAAGCCTAGTCTTTTCAATCTTTCCTCATACGACAGTCCCGCCATCCCAGGGGTCAATCTGGTGAACCTTTGCGTTGCCAGGTCGCCACGGACTCGGTGGGCCGAAGGGCCTGTTTCCGTGCTGTATCTCTAAACTAAACCAAACCAAATTGCGCTCATTGAAGCACTAAATCTTTGATTATGCAGTTGCAAATTGGTGAAAGCGGTTCCTGGTTCCACTGTGTTTCTTTATGGCCTCCTAAATTAATCGCAATTAACAGTGAATGCAATTACAGGAACGAACTGGATTGATGCAGGCAGCATTATTTCTTATACGCTGCTAATCACTTCTTCTTTCCTGCCCCCTGTGTTAAGTTCAAGCCATTTTGGGAAGCCTTTGTGATGGACTGTCGGATGTTCAGGCAGGCAGGATTGTATCAGTGATTCCTTTGTCAGATCTGCATTAGGAAAACTGACAAGTTGCAGAATGATTAGGAGAGAGGATGTCATTTTTCTTTTGGACTTTGCAACCTCCCCACCCAGAGCGGCAGGGCAGACACTGCCAGAGCAACTCCATCTATCTGCTTTCGATAGAATATACCTTATTTATGCACTTGTCTTGTTTTAACCATCTCTGCTAAGTGGCGACCAGGACTGCGATTAATCCTCGGTATTGTTCGGCAACTACTGTCAGGGCTGTGTCAATCTTTCTGAGTGGATGTGCCTTGCGTGTAATGCTTCAGCGTCCGATTCCTGCCACTTTGAGGAAGTGTGGTAATCGAAATGGGAACCGGGAGTGCATTTCGGGGGTAGGGGAATTAGCATCAGCCATTATTATTGAGCAGCTGACAACTTAGTCCAACTTCTCCGTTTCCACTATTGGAAATCATTCAAACTGAACACAAGATTTGGCAGAGTTGCTGCCTTAAGGCCCTGTCCCACTTGCATGCGATTGCATGCGTCTGGCGCGACCAGACGTGGTCGCTTGAGGCGTACGGGCGACCGTATGGCCGCGCGGGGCCGGTCCCACTTAGAAGCGCGGAGGCGTATGGAGTTGTGCGGGGCTCTGAAAATCCTGCACTGTCTGAAGATTTTGCGGGCCAACGGCCTGTCGGCCCGCAGGCGCATTGCGGGTGTACGCAGCGTCTTGACGGCGTACGCCTAGCGCGTGGCGTTGCGTGATGACGTCACCGCCCGATGCCGTGCGACGCCGAAAATCCGGGAGCCAGCCTCCTGCCCAGCTGATTGGTAGGTATGACGCAAATGACGTCACGCGCGAACTTAGCGCGTACTTAGCGCGAACTTCACGTGAACACTTCCGTTTGGTCGCGCCAAATGCATCCAATCGCATGCAAGTGAGACAGGCCCTTTACTACCAATGCAGCGCCGGAGGCCCGGGTTCGATCCCGATTAGGGGCGCTGTCTGTACGGAGTTTGTACAGGGTTCTCCCCGTGACCTGCGTGGGTTTTCTCCGAGACCTTCCATTTCCTCCCACACTCCAAAGATGTGCAGGTTTGTAGGTTAATTGGCTTGGTATAAGTGTAAAAATTGTCCCTAGCGGGT
This sequence comes from Okamejei kenojei, assembly GCA_035221665.1. Lineage (NCBI taxonomy): Eukaryota > Metazoa > Chordata > Chondrichthyes > Rajiformes > Rajidae > Okamejei > Okamejei kenojei. Next base: position 2,666,225 of record CM069173.1, read on the forward strand.
GTAGGATAGTGTTAGTGTGCGGGGTGTTTCCGCGCTGTATCTCTAAACTAAACTAAAGCTGGAGCAACTCAGCGGGCCAGGCAGCATTTCTGGAGAAAAGGAATAGGGCGAGACCATTGTTTCGACTGAGAATCACGGGGAAAGGGAAATGAGACATACAGATGGTGATGTAGAGCGATCAGCCATGATCACATTGAATGGCGGTCGAAGGGCTGAATGGCGGTCGAAGGGCCGAATGGCCTACTCCTGCACCTATTGTCTATTGCCTAGAACACAGGAATGAAACCGATTTTATGGCAGACAAAAATGCTGGAGAAACTCAGCGGGTGAGGCAGCATCTATGGAGCGAAGGAAATAGGCGACGTTTCGTGTCGAAACCCTTCTTTATACTTTATGGCACGCCACTTTATTTGTCACAGGTACCGAGGTGTAGTGAAATTAAAAGATATGCAATAGGCAACGATGATCAAGGAAAGGTGGAGCCCACAATGGTCCATTGTTGGCTGTGGGGTAGTTGACAATGAGTGTTACAGACAGTGAAACTCAACAGGAGTGAAACTAGTACCACGACCAGGGTGGGGGAGGGACAGAAAGAGAGGGGATGCAAGAGTTACTCGAAGTTTGAGAAATTAATATTCATGCCGCTGGGGTGTAAGCTGCCCAAAGCCAAATATGAGGTGCTGTTCCTCCAATTTGCGTTTGGCCTCACTCTGACAGTGGAGGAGGCCCAGGACTGAAAGGTCAGTGTGGGTAGGAAGGAACTGCAGATGCTGGTTTACACAGAAAGTAGACACAAAATGCTGGAGTATCTCGGCGGAACAGGCAGCATCTCTGGAGAGAAGGAACGGGTGACGTTTCGGGTCGAGGCCCATCTTCAGACTGAGAGTCAGGGGGGGAGAAAGAAACTAGAGATATGGAAGGATAAGGTGTGAAAACGACAGATATAAGCAGACGATGATCAAGGAGATGTAGAATAGTTCATGGCTGACGTTTCGGGTCACGACCCTTCCTTGGTCTCTTAAGAAGGCTCTGACAGAGTGTGAGGGAAGGGTCTCGACCCAAAACATCGCCCATTGCGTCTCTCCAGAGATGCTACCTGTCCTGCTGAGTTACTACAGTGGTAGTGCAATGTATCCATGCTCTGTTTCCTCCCCAATCACTCTGGAGGCGTGGGTTTGAATCCCACTTCTGACACCATGTAAGTGACTTCTAGACTCAGTACGTGATTCAAATACATCTTTAATCAGCACTGAAACTTAACAGCATGGAGGATGATTAGTTGTCAGTACATCCTGGCTGCTCCAACTGTCGGTGCTGGGAAACCAGTGTTGGTATAAGTATTACAGTGGGGTGGAGTTAGAGATGCTGGCTGGTGTGTGATTGGTTAACATGCAACATCAATCTACAGATAGGACTATTTTTACACATGGGTACAGTCTTCTCTGTAAATGGTGAGTAGGCCGGGAGGGATTTTTGAGTGCGCTCCTTAGGGGCCTGTGCCACTTGGGGCGACATTTTCGGCGACAGCCTGAAAGGAGGTTGTCGCGTCGTGGTCGGGTCGTGAAGCGTGGCGACGCGCGGTGTCTCCCTGCCGCCCCAGGAATGTTCAAAATCCTCGCGCGACATCTGCGTGTCTCATTTTGTTGTGCGCCCTTTCGCGCGATGGCGTGCGGGTGACGCGTGGTGAGGCACGGCCATTGCCCATGCTAATTTATTGGGCGTCATCGTGAGTCACCATGTGACAACGATGCATCCATCATGCATTGCGATGTTGCCCCAGATGACGCAACCTGTCGTGCCTTGCGTGCCGTGTCGCGGGCGGACGTACTTTGATGCCGCTTGATGGCTGTGACGTCACAGGTGCTGTTCTACGCTGTCCGATGGCAACGCATGGTGACTCGTGCGTGTCCTATGGTGACGTAAGGTGATAGAAACATAGAAACATAGAAAATAGGTGCAGGAGAAGGCCATTCGGCCCTTCAAGCCAGAACCACTATAATTAGCTTGCTTTAATTGTAAATTGTCCCGTGCGCGTGTAGGATAGTGTCGGTGTGCGGGGATCGCTGGTCGGCGCGGACTCGGACTACAGGCGCTCCGGTTTCCTCCCACACTCCAATGACGTACAGGTTTGTCGGTTAATTTGCCTGGTAAAATTGTTTAAAAAAAAGCCCCCAGAGTGTGTAGGGTAGTGTCAGTGTGCGGGGATCGCTGGTCATAGAAACATAGAAATATAGAAAATAGGTGCAGGAGGAGGCAATTCGGCCCTTCGAGTCAGCACCGCCATTCATTGTGATCATGGCTGATCGTCCGCTATCAATAACCCGTGGCCTGCTCCCTCCCCATATCCCTTGATTGCACTAGCCCCTAGAGCTCTATCCAACTCTCTTTTAAATCCATCCAGTGATTTGGCCTCCAGTGCCCTCTGTGGCAGGGAATTCCACAAATTCATAACTCCCTGGGTGAAAAAGTTTTTTCTCACCTCAAGTCTTAAATGGCCTCCCCTTTATTCTAAGACTGTGTGGCCCCTGGTTCTGGACTCGCCCAACATTGGAAACATTTTTCCTGCATCTCGCTTGTCCAGTCCTTTTATAATTTAATATATTTCTATAAGATCCCCCCCTCATCCTTCTAAACTCCAGTGAATACAAGCCTAGTCTTTTCAATCTTTCCTCATATGACAGTCCCGCCATCCCAGGGATTAATCTCGTGAACCTACGCTGCACTACCGCAGAAATTGGGGACGCAAGGTGATGCATGGTGGCGCAGAGTGTCGCACCTTGACCCGGCTGTGACGCGACCGTGTCGCACTACTTGACGGTTTTTAGGCGACATCGCCCGTAAAATCACAAAGTGGGACAGGCCCTCGACAATCTACTCATTCCTTTGCCTCATGCACATTGTAAGTCAGTCTAGGGCACGGAATGAACCAAGAAGAATCCTTGCCTTCTGCGAGCAGTTTGTTTTTAACTTTCCTGTCAAAAAGATAAATCTCCCAGGTTTTAGCAGAACGTCGAAACTATAGAAATACTGCCACGCTTCACGAGAAACTGAAGAAGCCACTTTTAGCTTCTTTCCATTAGCCCCCTCTCGAGAGAACAGCTGAAATATCCTGACCTTTTTTTGTGCACACCTTTGCAAAGGCTCCAGATGTTGACATCATCCAGGATAATCTGTTGAGAGGTAATTCCCCGTGCAGTTCTTATGCCCCTGTCCCACTTAGGAAACCTGAACGGAAACCTCTGGAGACTTTGCGCCCCACCCAAGGTTTCCGTGCGGTTCCCTGAGGTTTTTGTCCTCCGGCAACCACCTTCAACTAGCATCGCAACCGGCTTCAACTAAAACATTACCGATTTTTAAAACGGAAACCACTTTCGACCATTAGGGAGACTGACAAGAACCTCCGGGAACCGCACGGAAACCCTGGGTGGGGCGCAAAGTCTCCAGAGGTTTCCGTTCAGGTTTCCTAAGTGGGCCAGGGCCATTAAAGGGATTAGGATAAATGAGAGAAAACCGAGACTATGGGGTAGGGAATTCAGTGTGGTTCGGTTGAGTTTATTGTCACGTGTACTGAGGTACAGTGAAAAGCTTTTGTTGCGTGCTAACCAGCCAGCAGAAAGACAATACCTGATTACAATCGAGCCGTTCACACTGTACATATACATGATAAGGGAATAACGTTCAGTGCAAGGTAAGGTCAGTGAAGTCCGATCAAATATAGTCCAAGCGTCCCCAATGAGGTAGACAGTAGTTCAGGACCGCTCCCTGGTCAAGGTAGGATGGTTCAGTCGCCTGATAACAGCTGGGAAGAAACTGTCCCTGAATCTGGAGGTGTGTGTTTTCACACTTCTGTATCTTTTGCCCAATGAGAGAGGGGAGAGGAGGGAGTGGCCGGGGGTGAGACTGGTCCTTGATGATGCTGCCGGCCTTGCCGAGGCAGCGTGAGGTGTAGATGGAGTCAATGGAAGGGAGGTTGGTTTGTGTGATGGTCTGGGCTGCGTCCACGATCGCTGTATGAAGAAGGGTCTCGACCCGAAACGTCACCTATTCCTTTTCTCCAGAGATGCTGTCTGACCCGCTGAGTAATTCCAGCATTTTCTGTCTACCATTGTCTGAATGGTGTCAGATAAGGAAAATGGGAGGTGCAACAAGACCTGGTACATTAGTCACTGAAATTAACCAGCTTTTTGTGTCTCCCTTCGCTGCGATTGCACTCGTCTTAAGGGCCTGTCCCACTTGGCCGTCATTTACGCGACATGCCGCTAGTGACTGACGCTCGATGGTCGCGTGCGTCATCACGCGTCCGCACAGCCGTCTGGAGCGCGTGACGTCATTTGCATACCCAGTTTATGATATTTACTCAGTTTATGATATTTACGGTGACGTTCTAAAATGTTCCAGTTTCGTGACTGGTGCTAGCGATTGGAAAAACTGCAGATGTCACGCCCCTATTCAAAAAAAAGAGGTGAATGAAAAAGTCGCAAGCTGCAGACCAAATTAATGTGTGGGAAGGAACTGCAGATGCTGGTTTAAATTGAAGATCGACACAAAATGCAGGCGTAACTAGGCGGGACCGGCAGCATCTCTGGAGAGAAGGAATGGTTGATGTTTCAGTCTGACGAAGGGTCTCGACCCAAAACGTCGCCCATTCGACCCAAAAAGTCACCCTGTACCACTTGGCCGTCATTTACACGACAGGCCGGTGGCGCGCGATAGACAATAGACAATAGGTGGAGGAGTAGGCCAATCGAGCCAGCACCGCCATTCAATGTGATCATGGCTGATCGTCCCCAGTCAGTACCCCGTACCTGCCTTGTCCCCATATCCCCAGACTCCGCGATCTTTAAGAGAACTATCTAGCTCCCTCTTGAAAGAATCCAGAGAACCGGCCTCCACCGCCCTCGGAGGCAGAGAATTCCACAGACTCAGAAGCGGAAACCACTTTCGATCATTAGGGAGACTGACAAAAACCTCCGGGAACCTCAGGGAACCTCACGGAAACCTTGCGTGGGGCGCAAAGTCTCCAGAGGTTTCCGTTCAGGTTTCCTAAGTGGGACAGGGGCTTAAGTGGGACAGGGGCACAAGGGAACGTCCATTAATTCTGAGGCTGTGACCTCTCGTCCTGGTCTCTCCCACTAGTGGAAACACCCTCTCCACATCCACCCTGTCCAGGCCTTTCACTATTCGGTACTGAAAGGAGCCAGAACATGTGCGTTTGACGAAAAAAATGGAATTATGAAATACTACGTCAAAGAGAGTGAAGGATAAAAGAGCGCATGAAATGCTGCCTGGTGCGGGGAGCATTTGGAAAATGGCAGGAGAGGATGAACGGATGACGGATGAACGGAGAGGCTCAATCTCGCACCTCACGCAGCACAAATAACGGAAGGCGGGCCGGCGGAGCCCCTGCGGCTGCCGCTGACTCCGGCTCAGTAAATTGCTGACAGGGCGGTATTTTTGTGACGTGAACGGTGGAATGAAAATCCTCAAACTGCCGCCATCCTCCGCTGCTGACAACTGAATAACCCCAGCTGCTCAAGTCTTTATGAGCTTAAGCCCAAATTCAATATTTTATAGCAGTTACAACACAAAATGACACGCTGGCGTGCCACTCATCAGGCAGCTCGGCTAACCCACACATATTTGCACTGTGCTTACTTACTTAACACTCATATACTGTGCAAATATTAACATCACACTCGGTTGCTGGCTCCCCTCACAAGCTCTGCCTGATTTTGTTCAGTTAGAAACATAGAAACATAGACAATAGGTGCAGGAGTAGGCCATTCGGCCCTTCGAGCCTGCACTGCCATTCAATACGATCATGGCTGATCATCCAACTCAGTATCCCGTACCTGCCTTCTCTCCATACCCCCTGATCCCTTTAGCCACAAGGGCCACATCTAACTCCCTCTTAAATATAGCCAATGAACTGGCCTCAACTACCTTCTGTGGCAGAGAAATCCACAGATTCACCACTCTCTGTTTTCTCATCTCGGTCCTTAAATATTTCCCCCTTATCCTTAAACTGTGACCCCTTGTTCTGGACTTCCCCAACATCGGGAACAATCTTCCTGCATCTAGCCTGTCCAACCCCTTAAGGATTTTGTAAGTCTCTATAAGATTCCCCCCAATTTAGGGATGCAGCAGGGAAACAGGCCCTTCGGCCCACTGAGTCCACATTGACCAGCGATGCCCGCACATTAACACTACCCTACACACACTAGGGACAATTTTAAACTTACACATTCAAACCAAGCCAATTAACCTCCATCTTTGTTAACCTGTACATCTTTGGATTGTGGGAGGTAACCGAACATCTTGGAGAAAGCCCACGCGGGTCACGGGGAGAACATACAGACTCCGCGACAGACTACAAAGGTACAAAGGACATTTATCATCACATACACCAATTGGTGTAGTGAAATCTGACTTGCCATTCCATGGTCAACATCGAAACCGGGTTCCTGGCACTGTAAAAGGCCTGTCCCACTTTCACGACCTAATTCACAAACTCTGCCCAGTTTGCCCTCGACTCATACTCGCAGCATGGTCGCCACAAGGTCATAGGAGGTCGTACGTAGGCCGTGATGCTAGTCGCAGGTACTCGTGGCATCAAGTAGCTCGCGGCGTTTTTTCTAGTCTGATGAAAAACGTCCACGAGTAAAAAAGGTCGCGAAAAGTGTGACAGGCCCTTAAGGCAGCAACTCTACCTCAGCGCCACCCTGCCGCCCACTGCCGTCTCCTGTCTTCTCGCGGACTCTGGTAAAGTCGCCAATATATCCTCAGGCAAAATCCGATACAAATCCGATCCGATGCTGGACTCGAGGGTGTGAGCTACAGGGAGAGGTTGAGCAAGCTGGACTGCATAAAATGGACTCCCAATCTAAGCCAGATTTGACCACAGTTCACAAGCACTTCTGGCCCAAAGCACTTTGAGTCAATCTGAAGAGGATTTGATAGGGAAAATATTAACGAAACATTTTATTTTCAATTTTTTATTGGCTAAGTAGTCAAACGATTAATATTTAAACGGCAATACGAGCTGCAGAGTACTGGTTTATCCTTAAAAACAGACAGAGAGCGCTGGAATAACTCAGATAGCCACAAAAATGCTGGAGTAATGCCCCTGTCCCACTTAGGAAACCTGAACGGAAACCTCTGGAGACCTCCGGAGACTTTGCGCCCCACCCAAGGTTTCCGTGCGGTTCCCGGAGTTTTTTGTCAGTCTCCCTAAAGGTTGAAAGTGGTTTCCGTTTAAAAAATCGGTAATTTTCTAGTCGAAGCCGGTTACGATGCTAGTTGAAGATGGTTGCCGGAGGACAAAAACCTCCGGGAACCGCACGGAAACCTTGGGTGGGGCGCAAAGTCTCCAGAGGTTTCCGTTCAGGTTTCCTAAGTGGGACAGGGGCATAACTCAGCGGCTCAGGCAACATCTCTGGAGAAAATGGAGAGGTGACGTTTCGAGTCAGGACCCTACTGCAGGCCAGGTTCACCTCTCCTGTGATGCTGCCCAACTCGCTGAGTTAATCCAGCATTTTGTGTTTAAGAAAGAACTGCAGATGGTGGAAAAGTCGAAGGTAGACAAAAATGCTGGAGAAACTCAGCGGGTGAGGCAGCATCTATGGAGCGAAGGGATAGGTGACGTTTCGGGTCGAGACCCTTCTTCAGACTGATGGAAGGTAGACAAAAATGCTGGAGAAACTCGGCAGGTGAGACAGCATCTATGGAGCGAAGGAAATAGGTGACGCAGTCTGAAGAAACGTCACCTATTCCTTCGCTCCATAGATGCTGCCTCGCCCGCTGAGTTTCTCCAGCATTTTTGTCCACTAGCATTTTGTGTGTATCTTTGGTATAAACTAGCATCTGCAGTTTCTTTTTATGACATATTGCTTGGAATAACTCAGCGGGTCAGGCAGCATCTCTGGAGAACATGGATAGGTGACATTTCGGGTTGTTCTCCAGAGATGCTGCCTGACCCACCGAGTTATTCCAGCACTTTATTAGATAAATGGTCATCATCGACATATTCTTTCTTTCGTTTTTGATGAGGGTGAAACCATTGCTATTTCCATCCTCATTACTCTTCTCAAGTAATATATGTTACGTTTCAAACACCACCGCCAGTGCCTTGCACTGTAATGAGAAACGCAAGCACATAATCTCAGTTAATATTGAAAGAGCAGATTTATACGATGATCTCAATGTACATTTGAGGAACTTTGACCCTCTTCCCATTTGTGCTTCATAATTCAATACTGAGGTGTACAAAACCATGAGAGTGTAGGGTCCTCTTACGCAGAATGGAGGAGTCGAGAACCAGAGGAAATAGGTTTAAGGTGAGGGGGGAAAGATTTAATAAGGGCCAGTCCCACTTACACCACCTTTAAAGGCGACTGCCGGCACCCGTGATAGGTCGCCAAAATTTCCAACATGTTGAAAATTGAGCGGCAACCAGAAAGACGCAACGTACGAGTCTTTGGAGACCTCTCATGACCATAGGAGACCTCTCATGACCATAGGAGACCACTCATGACAGGGCCATTAGGCTATTTTTTAGGCGACTACAGGCGACTAGGCTGTCGCCGGGGTGTCGCCTGTACGGTCGTGAGTCGTCTCCTGTCGCCCAAAGAGTCGTAGCGTCTTTCAGGTCGCCGCTGAATTTTCAACATGTTGAAAATTTCGGCGACCTGCCTAGGTCACGTACGTGGGACAGGCCCTACAGGAACACTTTTTAGGGGTTACTTTTTCACGCAAAGGGTGGCAGGTTTATGGAACGAGCTGCCTGAGGAGGTTACTATCTCAGCGTTTAAGCAGCATTTAGACAGGTACATGGATAAACGGGTTTAGAGGGATATGAGCCAAACACAGACTGGTGTAGATGGGACATGTTTTTTCTTGTTTTTTGTATCAAACATTTTTTTATTTGATCACAAACAAGATACAAAAAGCAAAAAAAAAAAAGCAAAAAAAACGTGGTGACACACCCACCATCAAACTACCAAATAATTCAGACATTGAATTTTCCAGACTACTATATTACAAATATACTAAATAACTACTACACAACGATGTCCCTCTCGAACACCACCCGGGCGCGGACGGCCAGCTTGGCCAAGTCCAGGAGCAAACCTGACCAGGACATTTTCGGCCTTGCTCACTCCCCAGATCCTGTCACCGGTCCTGGAGCGTCACTGACCAGCAGAGCCGCTCCTCCCCCTACCGACCCTTAGGTGGAGTGGTGGAGCTCCTTGCCCCCCGGACCCTGGCTACACGGAACGCTCTACTGGTCCCATAGATGGGACATGTTGGCTGGTGTATGCAGGTTGGGCTGAAGGGCCTGTTGCCAAGCAGTAAAGGGCCTGTCCCAATTCGGCACCATTTGCCCGTCATGCAGATGGCGCGCGAAAATTTTGTAGATACCAAAATCCTGGGACGGCGCTCTCGAAACGCGCTTCACCACGCACCATGCGCGCGTAAATTATGACGCGTAAATTACGCGCAAATGACGCCCAAGTGGGACAGGGCCTTAAGCCTGTACAGTTAAAATCAACAAACTTTTATTAAAAGAAAAAAAATTGCAGGAAAACAGCAGTGAAGAAAGCAAATGGCATGTTGGCCTTTATAACAAGAGGAGTCGAATACAGGAGCAAAGAGGTCCTTCGGCAGTTGTACAGGGCCACACCTGGAGTATTGTGTGCAGTTCTGGTCCCCTAATTTGAGGAAGGACATTCTTGCTATTGAGGGAGTGCAGCGTAGGTTTACAAGGTTAATTCCCGGGATGGCGGGACTGTCATATGCTGAGAGAATGGAGCAGCTGGGCTTGTACACTCTGGAGTTTAGAAGGATGAGAGGGGATCTTATTGAAACATATCAGATTATTAAGGGTTTGGACACGCTAGAGGCAGGAAACATGTTCCTGATGTTGGGGGAGTCCAGAACCAGGGGCCACAGTTTAAGAATAAGGGGTAAGCCATTCAGAACGGAGACAGGGAAACACTTCACGGAGAATTGTGAGTCTGTGGAATTCTCTGTCTCAGTGGAGGTCGGTTCTTTGGATAGTTTCAAGAGAAAACTAGATAGGGCTCTTAATGATAGCGGAGGCTGGGGGAAGAAAGGAAAAAGGAAGAGGAGGAGCCCGAGGGCTGAGGGAGAGGTAGGAAGGGGAGGAGACAGCAAGGGTTAACAGAATTGAGAGAATTCGATGTTCATGCCAAGAGGATGCAGACTCCCCAAGCGGAATATGAGGTGCTGTTCCTCCAGCTTGCGGTGTTGCTCACTCTGGCCGTGGAGGAGGCCCAGGACCGAGAGGTCAGATACGGAATGGGAGGGGGAGTTGAAGTGCTGAGCCACCGGGAGATCAGGTTGGATAATGCGGACCGAGCGGAGGTATCCGGCGAAACGATCGCCAAGCCTCCGCTTGGTCTCACCGATATAGATCAGCTGACATCTAGAGCAGCGGATGCAGTAGATGAGGTTGGAGGAGGCGCAGGTGAACCTCTGTCGGACCTGAAAAAGAATGAGTGTGTCGTAAAGCCCCCTCCATCTCATTCTGTGAACGCGCAACAGTTTAAGATATTACTGTTTAAGAAGGAACTGCAGATGCTGGAAAAATCGAAGGCAGACAAAAATGCTGGAGAAACTCGGCGGGCGAGGCAGCATCTATGGAGCGAAGATTTTACTGTGTTGAGGTTAGATAAAGTGGAGCCACACACTATCAGGGTTAATAAAACCTGTGCATCATTGGATGACCATGGTTTGGCTGATAAATAATGGCTAATGGCGTAGGATAAATTGTTTCGCTCCCAGCTAATGATTGCTCAAGGCCATTCATGCCGGGCAGGAGCAGATGGCGACCACTTTGTTCATCTGCTTGTCAGGGATTCTCAAGAAGCACATTAATCACGCGCTTGTTGTCTCGCCATGTTTCAGCGGGGAAGCTTGCTCTGTCGCTATTTCAGTGACAAAGCGCTCGGATCCTGCCTCAGCTCTGAGCTGTACCTCTGTCGCAATGAGGGGAAAAGCAGTGAGCACGATGTTAAGACAAAAAATGCTGGAGAAACTCAGCGTGTGAGGCAGCATCTATGGAGCGAAGGTAATAGGTGACGTTTCGGGACCCAAAACGTCGCCTATTCCTTCACTCCATAAATGCTGCCTCACCCGCTATGTTTCGGAGAAGGATCTCGGGACCCGAAACATCGCCTATTTCTTCGCTCCATAGATGCTGCCTCACCCGCTGAGTTTCGAAGATCTCGGTCCTAAACGTCACCTATTCCTTCGCTCCATAGATGCTGCCTCACCCGCTGAGTTCCTCCAGCATTTTTGTGTACCTCAATTTTTCCAGCATCTGCAGTTCTTTCTTAAACCTGATGTTAAGCAGTGTATCTTATTTCCCCCCTTCTCCCGAATCTGCGAGTCTGTGCTTCTCAGTTACCAGAGCAGCAACGAGAAAGAGACAGAGAGAGCATGTTGGTGGCGCTGGAGAGGGTCCAGAGGAGATTTACGAGATTTATCCCAGGAACGAGTGGTTTAATGCATGGAGTGCGTTTGAAGGCACTGGGCTTGCACTCGCTGGAGTTTAGGAGGATGATGGGGGGATCTCATTGAAACTTACCGAATACTGAATGAACGAATGAATTAATAAGTTTATTGGCCAAGTATTCACATACAAGGAATTTGCCTTGGTGCTCCGCCCGCAAGTGACAAGTTAGGAATGACACATAAAACTCTAAACATTAATAATAAAACACCATTGATCAAACATGTGAACCAAACAAAATACCAGAGAAAAAGAAGGCTACAGATTTTTGGCTGTTGAGTAGAGCAACTACTCGTGGATAAAAGCTGTTTTTATGTCTGGCTGTGGCAGCTTTGACAGTCCGGAGTCGCCTTCCAGAGGGAAGTGATTCAAAGAGTTTGTGGCCAGGGTGAGAAGGGTCAGAGATGATCTTGCCCGCTCACTTCCCGGACCTTGCAGTGTACAGTTCGTCAATGGAGGGAAGGTTGCAGCCAATAATCTTCTCTGCTGATCGGACGATTCGCTGCAGCCTCCGGGTGTCGTGCTTGGTGGCCGAGCCTGGAGAGAGTGGATGTGGAGAGGATGTTGGCAGCAGTGGGAGAGTCTAGGACCAGAGGGCACAGCCGCGGGATAAAAAGACATATCTTTAGAAAGGAAATGAGAAGGAATTTCTTTAGTCAGATTGGTGGTGAACCTGTGGAATTCATTGCCACCGAAAGATGTGGAGGCCAAGTCAATGGTTATTTTTAAGGCAGAGATAAACAGAATCTTGATTAGTAAGGATGTCAGGGGTTACATAGAAACATAGAAAATAGGTGCAGGAGTAGGCCACTTGGCCCTTCGAGCCTGCACCGCCATTCAATATGATCATGGCTGACATTCCAACTCAGTATCCTGTACCTGCCTTCTCTCCATACCCCCTGATCCCTTTAGCCACAAGGGCCACATCTAACTCCCTCTTAGATATAGCCAATGAACTGGCCTCAACTACCTTCTGTGGCAGGGAATTCCACAGATTCACCACTCTCTGTGTGAAAAATGATTTTCCCATCTCGGTCCTAAAAGACTTCCCCCTTATCCTTAAACTGTGACCCCTTGTTCTGGACTTCCCCAACACCGGGGACAATCTTCCTGCATCTAGCCTGTCCAACCCCTTAAGAATTTTGTAAGTCTCTATAAGATCCCCCCTCAATCTTCTAAATTCCAGCGAGTACAAGCCGAGTCTATCCAGTCTTTCTTCATATGGAAGTCCTGCCATCCCAGGAATCAGTCTGGTGAACCGTCTCTGTACTCCCTCTATGGCAAGAATGTCTTTCCTCACATTAGGAGACCAAAACTGTACGCAATACTCCAAGTGTGGTCTGGGGTCATGGGGCGAAGGCAGGGGAATTTGGTTGAGAGGGAAAGATAGATCAGCCATGATTGAATAGTGTAGACTCGATGGGTCGAATGGCCTAATCCTGTCCCTGCAGGTGCAGCTTCAGAGATTTTTCTTTATTCAATATATCTTATTATATCTTGCTTGCAGTTTAGTTTAGTTTGGAGATACAGCACGGAAACAGGCCCTTCAACCGAGTGCGCGCCGACCAGCGATCCCCGCACACTAACACTATCCTACACACACCAGGGACAATTTACATTTACACCAAGCCAATTAACCTACAAACCTGCATGTCTTTAGAGTGCGGGAGGAGACCGAAGATCTCGGAGAAAACCCACGCAGGTCACGGGGAGAACGTGCAAACTCCGTGTCGGACAGCACCCGTAGTCGGGATCGAACCCGGGTCCCTGGCACTGTGATCACTGCCCCTGTCCCACTTTGGGAACCTGAACGGAAACCTCTGGAGACTTTGCGCCCCACCCAAGGTTTCCGTGCGGTTCCCGGAGGTTTTTGTCCTCCGCCAACCACCTTCAACTAGCATCGCAACCGGCTTCGACTGAAAAATTACCGATTTTTAAAACGGAAACCACTTTCGACATTAGGGAGACTGACAAAAAACCTCCGGGAACCTCCAGGAACCACACGGAAACCTTGGGTGGGGCGCATAGTCTCCAGAGGTTTACGTTCAGGTTTCCTAAGTGGGACGGGGGCATTATGCAGCAACTCTACCGCTGCGCCACCGTGGCCGTCCCTTATCTTGAGTATGCGTGTCGTCTTCTTCTTGTGTATGGCGTGCACAGCCGAAAGGGCCTGTCCCACTTTCACGACCTAATTCACGACCTCTGCCGAGTTTGCCCTTGACTCATACTCGCAGCATGGTCGTCGCGGGGTCGTGGGAGGTGGGGCGTGGCAGGCCGCGATGCTAGCCGTAGATACTCGTGGCATCAAGTAGCTCGGGGCGTTTTTTTCTAGCACGATGAAAGAAGTCCACGAGTAAATAAAGGTCGTGAATTAGGTCGTGAAAGTGGGACAGGCCCTTAAAGTTGTCGGTCAACTCATTCTATTTGATCTATTTGTTTGTGCGTGTCGGGTTGGTTGCATTAGTCGAAAAACCGGGTGGACCACGTGAAGGTTGCGATCTCCCACCCCAGTAAGTGTGTGTAGGGTTGTGTTAACGTGCAGGTCGGCGCGGGCCGTAGGCCTGTTTCCGCGCCGTGTCTCCAAACTAAAACTAACGTGCGTTTCCCTTTGAGAAGCAGGCCCGACAATGCGGGTGAGCTCTGTGTACAATCGCGAACAAATATCGGACGGAAATGGGATCCACAGGGCACATTTCAGAGGACCGGCCTCATTGTCTGGGTTTGTGTTCCATTACTGATTGATTTGCCTTAATGCCAGTATCTGATCTGCGTTCATCGATACAGAAAACATTAAATTACTCCTAAAGCTGTCAATAAATCTGCTGCAATAATAGCCTCCCAATTACACAAAAAGCTTTTTCCACCTCAGGCAATTACTTAAACTGTGCCATAAAAGCCCTGTGGAACAATAGAAAACGGAATTGTTTTGTGGGCTCTCTCATCTGAAATGTTTTTATTATTCCAGCACTTGCCGGAGAGTCTCCTCCCTTCAGTGCCCAGACAATCTCTTCAGACAAGTTTCTGACAACCACAAATTCAACCAGAAGGCAAATAGAAAGAGCAATACTATAGGTGGACAAAAAATGCTGGAGAAACTCAGCAGGTGAGGCAGCATCTAAGGAGAGAAGGAATTGCCGACGTTTCGGGTCGAGACCCGGAGCGTCGCCAATTCCTTCACTCCATAGATGAAGCAGGGTCTCGACCCGAAATGTCACCTATTCCTTCGCTCCATAGATGCAGCCTCACCCGCTGAGTTTCTCCAGCATTTTTGTCTACAGATTCAGGGACAGTTTCTACCCGGCTGTTATCAGGCAACTGAACCATGGTGCGATCAACCGATCCCCTCGATGGAAGGGAGGTCAGAGCCGATGATGGACTGGGCAGCGTTAACTACTTTTTGTAGTCTTTTCCTCTTCTGGGCGCTCAAGTTACCAAACCAAGCCACGATGCAACCGGTCAGCATGCTCTCTACTGTGCACCTGTAGAAGTTAGAGAGAGTCCTCCTTGCCAGACCGACTCCCCGTAATCTTATCAGGAAGTGGAGGCGCTGATGTGCTTTCTTAATATTTGAATCCGTGTTCTCGGACCAGGAAAGATCTTCAGAGATGTGCACGCCCAGGAATTTGAAGCTCTTGACCCTTTCAACCATCGACCCGTTGATATAAACGGGTCTTTTGCTTCAGCAGCAGCAGCCTCTACAGGAGGCTTTAAGCGTTTGAGTGAGTCTGTGTGTGTGTGTGAGAGTCAGTGTGTGTGTGAGGATGTGTGTGTGCGAGTCTCTGTGTGTGGATCTGTGTGTGTGTGTGTGTCTATGCGTGCTTAATAAAAGCGTGCTTCGTTGAATGATGACTTCTGAGATATATTATCAGATTATCTTGGTTAAAATTTGACCGCGGCAAAGCGACATAAAGGCGCTGTCGGCAGCAACAAGAGACACAACAAGAAATAACTTAATAATTCTCATCTTTGACATTTAAATTGTTCTTATATTTTAAGAGTTATTCACATTTTAAACTTTAATAAATCCTTTTTCCACTTTTCATGCCTGCGTGTTCTTCATCACAATGGGAACCTAATGGGCAGGAATGGATACTCTGTGGGAGAGCCACTAAGAGCAAAGATCCTATAGGGGAGCAAGATGGGCCACTCCTGCGAAAAACACAGAGTACGGCTTTTTTTATCACCTCAGTCCTAAATGACCACCCCCTTATTCTAACGCTGTGGCCTCTGGTTCTGGACTCTGGAAAAGTGGGATAACATTAGCTATCCTCCAATCCACAGGAACTGATCCTAAATCTATTGAACATTGGAAAATGATCATATGTATATATGTATGTGTATATCTGCATGTATATGTATGTGTATATATGTATGTATATGTGTGTGTATATATATATATATATATATATATATATATATGTGTGTTTATATATATGTATGTATATATGTGTATATGTGTGTGTGTATATATATATATATATATATATATATATATATATATATATATACATACATATATATATGCCTATGTATGTATGCATATATGGTTTATTTACATCATCTGACAAATAAGATAGAGAGCAATAGTGACGCTTTAAATCAAAGTTTCTTCTGATCCATGAAAAGGAAATGTATTTATCTCTCAAGGGCCTGTCCCACCATATATTTGTATGAATGTGTGTTTTTGTGTGCCTGTAGATTTGTGCAGTGTGTGTGGAAGCAATACAAGGGAAGCTGCACAATGCAATGCTAGGGAAACTACGCAAAGGTGGGGCTGGGGAGGGAAAGATGGGAGGGAAATGGGGGAACAGGGGGAAAAGGGAGGGAGAGAGGGAGAGCGAGGGAGAGAGAGAGGGAAGGAGGGAGAGAGAGGGGGAAGGGAAATGAGAGAGAGGGGAAGGGAAGGAGGGCGAGAGGGAAGGGAGGGAGAGAGGGAAGGGGGGAGAGAGAGATCGAGAGAAGAGAGGGGAGAGAGAGAGATCGAGAGGGGATAGAAAGAGATCGAGAGAAGAGAGTGGAGAAAGAGATTGAGAAGATAGGGGAGGGGGGTAGAGAGAGAGAGATCGAGATCGAGAGGTAAGTAAAGATCTATTACAAATAAATCTAATAACTATCTAATGCATCTTGCTCCTCTATATTCGTTGCTTGCAACTGCTCTGTAGCTATGGAGCGGATTACACAGCGGGAGGCATCCGCCAAAATGGCGGCCGTGACGTTCCGTTCCGTACTACAAGTCAATCCATTGGATTTTGGAGGAGTGGTCTATCTTGCTCCTCTAGTATCTTTGGTGTCAAGGGCCTGTCCCACTGTACGAGGTAATTGAAGAGCTCTCCCGAGTTTAAAAAAAAAATCAAACTCATGGTAAGCACGTAGAATGTACATAGCGGGTACGTCGGAGCTCGGGGACGTCTCTTAGCGGCTCGTAACGCTAACGGCAGGTACTCGGGAAACGCGGTAAGCTTGTGAAGACTCATGAAGATTTTTCAACATGTTGAAAAATGTCCACAAGTGCCCCGAGTACCTACGAGCGGCCATTACCGTAATCCTCCGAGTTCGAATCAGAGGAAACTCGGGAGAACTCTTGAATTAGCTCGTACAGTGGGACAGGCCCTTTAGCGTGCGGGGATCGCCGGTCGGGGCAGACTCGGTCGGCCGAAGGACCTGTTTCCACACCGTATCTCTAAAGTAAACTGAACTAAATATTCAGTGATGCGGGTGCTCCTCAATGAAATATGTGCATGAAGGACCCACAGATGTCCTCTCTATTTCCAATTTCTCAGATTCTTAATTACAGCTTCTTAAAGCCAGTGTTTCTAAGTAGTTTATATTGCAACTGCAGGAAGGACTACAAAACAATCTTATTTTAAACACTGTTTAAGAAAGAACTGCAGATGCTGGAAAAAAATCGAAGGCAGACAAAAATGCTGGAGAAACTCAGCGGGAGAGGCAGCATCTCTGGATAGAAGGAATGGGCGAGGTTAGATAGGTACATGGATAGGACGGGTTTGGAGGGATTTGGGCCAAACGCAGGCAGGTGGGACTAGTGTAGGTGCGACGTGTTGGTTAGTATGGGCAAGATGGGCCGAAGGGCCTGTTTCCATGCTGTATCACTCTGCGACCCTAAGAGCGATGGTCCTACAACCTTATTATTATGTCGGGGGAACGCAAAACGCTGGAGAAACTCAGCGGGTGCAGCAGCA
Source organism: Okamejei kenojei (assembly GCA_035221665.1). Taxonomy (NCBI): domain Eukaryota; kingdom Metazoa; phylum Chordata; class Chondrichthyes; order Rajiformes; family Rajidae; genus Okamejei; species Okamejei kenojei. The sequence goes on from CM069173.1 coordinate 2,683,961, forward strand.
TCTATGGAGCGAAGGGGATAGGCAATGTGTGGTGCTGCTGACTGGCTGGAGTTCGCACGTTCTCCCTGACCCGCTGAGCCACTCCAGCTGTTTTGTGTCCAATCTTGGGGTTGGACCAGCGTCTGTGGTTTCTTCCCACACATCGATCGTTAGTTTGTTGGGAGAAGGGAACAACTATAGACAATAGGTGCAGGAGTGGAGGCCATTCGGCCCTTCGAGCCAGCACCGCCATTCAATGCGATCATGGCTGATCATCCCCAATCAGTACCCCGTTCCTGCCTTCTCCCCATATCCCCTGACTCCGCTACCTTTAAGAGCCCTATCTAGCTCTCTCTTGAAAGTATCCAGAGAACCTGCCTCCACCGCCCTCTGAGGCAGAGACGTCCACAGACTCACAACTCTGTGTGGAAAAGAGGTCTCGACCCAAAATGTCACTTAATCCTCCACTCCCTAGATGCTGCCTCACCCACTGAGTTTCTCCCGCATTTTTGTCTACATTTTATTTTAATAACTTTTAGCTTAGCTTGGAGAGATACAGCGTGGAAACAGGCCCTTCGGCACACCGAACACTATCCTAAGCACGGGGCTTATGGGGAGAAGGTCCTGGTGGAAGGCCCTGCTTCTAGGTGGTGAAGGATGTGCCACGATGCATCCACCCGTTGCTGAAGGTATATTTCCTTATCCAAATTCTTGATATTGGAGCCTTTAGCAGCAGGCAAGGTAATGCACAGTTGGAACAAAATCCAGAGGGACTCCAGAGGAGATGACCAGCATCTTCCAAACCTACGGCCATTGCAATCCCCTCACTCCAACGAGATCAACATCATTGCTACGGACAGCAGTGGAGGCTAAAGGGGCTATCCTGTACGAGGTAATTCAAGAGTTCTCCCGAGTTTTCCCTGATTCAAACCCGGAGAATTACGGTAATGGCCGCTCGTATGTAATCGGGGCTCTCGTGGAAATTTTTCAACATGTTGAAAAATCTTCACGAGTCTTCCCGTGCTTACCTGTCGTTAGCGAGTCTTCCCGAGTACCTGCCGTTAGCGTTATGAGCCGCTAAGAGACGTCCCCGAGCACCGATGTACCCGCTACGTTCATTCTCCGTGCTTACCACGAGTTTGATTTTTTTTAAACTCGGGAGAGCTCTTGACTGAACTCGCACCGTGGGACAGGGCTATAAGGCAGCAACTCTACCGCTGCGCCACCCTCCTGCGTTTGGCCCAAATCCCTCTAAACCCGTCCTATCCATGTACCTATCTAACGTGGCCCATTCCCTCTATCCAGAGATGCTGCCTCTCCCGCTGAGTTTCTCCAGCATTTTTGTCTGCCTTCGATTTTTCCAACATCTGCAGTTCTTTCTTAAACAGTGTTTAAAATAAGATTGTTACGTAGTCCTTCCTGTAGTTGCAATATAAACTACTTAGAAACACTGGCTTTAAGAAGCTGTAATTAAGAATCTGAGAAATTGGAAATAGAGAGGACATCTGTGGGTCCTTCATGCACATATTTCATTGAGGAGCACCCGCGTCACTGAATATTTAGTTCAGTTTACTTTAGAGATACGGTGTGGAAACAGGTCCTTCGGCCGACCGAGTCTGCCCCGACCGGCGATCCCCGCACGCTAAAGGGCCTGTCCCACTGTACGAGCTAATTCAAGAGTTCTCCCGAGTTTCCCCTGATTCGAACTCGGAGAATTACGGTAATGGCCGCTCGTAGGTACTCGGGGCTCTCGTGGACATTTTTCAACATGTTGAAAAATCTTCACGAGTCTTCACGAGCTTACCGCGTTTCCCGAGTACCTGCCGTTAGCGTTACGAGCCGCTAAGAGACGTCCCAAGCTCCGACGTACCCGCTACGTACATTCTATGTACTTACCACGAGTTTGATTTTTTTTTAAACTCGGGAGAGCCCCTTAAGTCAATGGATATTTTAAGTGGGAGGTTGACTGGTTCTTGATTAGTAAGGGTGGGGTGGGAGATTGCAGCCTTCACGTGGCCGCCCTCTTTCGACGATTGCAATCAACCCGGCGTGCACAATCAAATAAGATCAAATAGAACAAGTTGTCCGACAACTTTAGGCTGTGCACGCCATTCGCAAGAGGAAGATTAGCAAGGGGGTCAGGGTTATGGTGAGAAGGCCGGAGAATGGGATTGAGAGGGAGAGATGGATCATGGAAACATAGAAACATAGAAAATAGGTGCATGAGGAGGCCATTCGGCCCTTCGAGCCAGCACCGCCATTCATTGTGATCATGGCTGATCGTCCGCTATCAATAACCTGTGCCTGCCTTTTCCCCCATATCCCTTGACTCCACTAGCCCCTAGAGCTCTATCCAACTCTCTCTTAAATCCATCCAGTGATTTGGCCTCCACTGCCCTCTGTGGCAGGGAATTCCATAAATTCACAACTCTCTGGGTGAAAATGTTTTTTCTCACCTCAGTCTTAAATGTCCTCCCCTCCGCTATATTTAAGAGGGAGTGCTATATTTAAGAGGGAGTTAGATGTGGCCCCTGTGGCTAAAGGGATCAGGGGGTATGGAGAGAAGGCTGGTACAGGATACTGAGTTGGATGATCAGCCATGATCATATTGAATGGCGGTGCAGGCTCGAAGGGCCGAATGGCCTACTCCTGCACCTATTTTCTATGTTTCTATGTTTATTCTAAGACTGTGGCCCCTGGTTCTCGCCCAACATTGGGAACATTTTTCCTGCATCTAGCTTGTCCAGTCCTTTTATAATTTTATATGATCCCCCTCATCCTTCTAAACTCCAGTGAATACAAGCCTAGTCTTTTCAATCTTTCCTCATATGACAGTCCCGCCATCCCAGGGATCAATCTCGTGAATCTACGCAGCACTGCCTCAATCACAAGGATGTCCTTCCTCAAATTAGGAGACCAAAACTATACACAATACTCCAGATGTGGTCTCACCAGAGCCCTATACAACTGCAGAAGAACCTCTTTACTCTTATACTGAAATCAGCCACGATTGAATGGCGGAGTAGACTGAATGGGCTGACTGGCCGAATTCTGCTCCTAGAACTTATAAACGTTATGAGATGTCATAGAAACATAGAAACATAGAAAATAGGTGCAGGAGTAGGCCATTCGGCCCTTCGAGCCTTCACCGCCATTCAATATGATCATGGCAGACCATCCAACTCAGTATCCTGTACCTGCCTTCTCTCCATATCCCCTGATCCCTTTAGCCACAAGGGCCACATCTAACTCCCTCTTAAATATAGCCAATGAACTGGCCTCAACTACCTTCTGTGGCAGAGAATTCCACAGATTCACCACTCTCTGTGTGAAAAATTATCTTCTCATCTCCGTCCTAAAAGACTTGCCCCTTATCCTTAAACTGTGACCCCTTGTTCTGGACTTCCCCAACATCGGGAACAATCTCCCTGCATCTAGCCTGTCCAACCCCTTAAGAATTTTGTAAGTCTCTATAAGATCCCCCCTCAATCTTCTAAATTCCAGCGAGTACAAGCCGAGTCTATCCAGTCTTTCTTCATATGGAAGTCCTGCCATCCCAGGAATCAGTCTGGTGAACCTTCTATGTACTCCCTCTATGGCAAGATGTCTTTCCTCAGATTAGGAGACCAAAACTGTACGCAATACTCCAGGTGTGGCCTCACCTGTACAACTGTAGCAGAACCTCCCTGCTCTTGTACTCAAATCCTTTTGCTATGAATGCTAACATACCATTCGCTTTCTTCACTGCCTGCTGCACCTGCATGCCTCCTTTCAATGACTGGTGTACCATGACGCCCAGGTAACATTGACAGCGGTTTGCAGGGACCTTTTAACATTTCTCTTGAATTTATCCAACACTAAATTCATTACAACAGTACTTCTGCCGTTTCCACAACGCATACAAGGCAAGCAAATCAGGTACCAAATTAATTAACACTCGTGAAGGGAAGCACGAATAAATGAAAGTCATTGTAGATTCGTTAAAAGATAAATTTGTTTGACTAACTCAAATTAATTATCTGATGTAATAATAAAGCTAATGAATGGCTGATGTGTATATGAGTTTTCAAAAGGTGTTTGACTAAGTATCGCGTAATGGACCAGTAAGCAAATTTAAATCCTCAAGGATTATAGGTGGCGTGGAAACAGAATTGGCCAGGGACACAATACAGCAAATAGCAGGGAACATTTTTTCCAGAGAGGCAAAAAATATTCAGCGTTCTTCCCCGAGGACTGATATCATTTTCACTGCTGCTTTTGACAATAGACAATAGACAATAGGTGCAGGAGTAGGCCATTCGGCCCTTCCTGCCAGCACAGCCATTCAATGTGATCGCGGCTGATCATCCCCAATCAGTACCCCGTTCCTGCCTTCTCCCCATATCCGCTATTTTTAAGAGCCCTATCTAGCTCTCTCGAAAGCATCGAGAGAACCGGCCTCCACCGGCCTCTGAGGCAGAGAATTCCACAGACTCGCCGCTCTTTTGGTACGTGTCAATACCCGATCGTGGACGGACAAAGTCAATTTCAAACTCTGCATAAGATACAGAACCTTGGGCAGCACCGTGCCGTAGCTGGTGGAGCCACCGCCTCACGGCCCCAGAGACCCAGGTTCAATCCTGACCCCGGGCGCTATCTATGTGGAGTTTGGACGTTCTCCCCGCGATCACGTGGGTTTCCTCCGCGTGCTCCAGTTTCCTCCCACATACCAAAGGATGTGCCGGTTTGTAGGTTAATCGGGGGTAGACAAAAATGCTGGAGAAACTCAGCGGGTGAGGCAGCATGTATGGAGTGAAGGAATAGGTGGCGTTTCGGGTCGAGACCTTTCTTCAGACTGATGTGGAGGTGGGGGGGGGGGGGGCGGGAAGAAGAAAGGAAGAGACGGAGACAGTAGGTTAATTGGCCTCTGGAAATTGCTCCCGGCGTGGACCTCTTCTTCTTTTCATGTCCATCTCGTTACAAATGTTGACCTCGCCGTCATCGTCCGTCCTGAAAAGGACGCAAGCTTCTGGCGACTATCAGTGCAGGCCATCGCGAGTCGCCATAGGAAGATGCTGCTTTAAGCCGAAGGCAGACACAAAATGCTGGAGTGACTCAGCGGGAACAGGCAGCATCTCTGCATGGCTTGACCTTGCACTAAACATTATTCCCTTATCTTGTATCTATACATTGAATAGCTCAATTGTAATCATGTGTTGTCTTTCCGCTGAATGGATAGCACGCAACAAAAACTTTTCACTGTAATTCGGCACACGTGACAATCGACTAAACTGAACTGAACAAAGCGGGACTTGCATTCCAACCTTACCTTCTTGGGTCTGAAGAAGGGTCTGGATCCGAAACATCACCCATTCCTTCTCTCCAGAGATGCTGCCTGTCCCGCTGAGTTACTCCAGCATCTTGTGTCAATAGACAATAGACAATAGGTGCAGGAGTTGGCCAGTCGGCCCTTCTAGCCAGCACCGCCATTCAATGTGATCCCCAATCAGTACCCCGTCCCTTGCCTTCTCCCCATATCCCCTGACTCCGCTATCTTTAAGAGCCCTATCTAGTTCTCTCTTGAAAGCATCCAGAGAACCGGCCTCCACTGCCATCTGAGGCAGAGAATTCCACAGACTCACCACTCTCTGTGAGAAAAAGTGTTTCCTCAATAGGAGCAGAATTAGGCCATTCGGCCCATCAAGTCTACTCTGCCATTCAATCATGGCTGATCTATCTCTCCAATGAGGTAGATAGTAGTTGGGGACTGTTCTCTGGTTGCCTGGTAACAGCTGGGAAGAAACTGTCCGTGAATCTGGAGGTGTGCGTTTTCACACTTCAGTACCTTTTGGCTGATGGGAGAGGGGAGAAGAGGGAGCGACCAGGGTGTGACTGGTCCTTGACGATGCTGCTGGCCTTGCCGAGGCAGCGTGAGGTGTAGAGGGAAATATTATCCTGTAGTTGGGTGACTTCTTAGGCATACCTTGAGGAGATTTTAGACAATACAATAGACAATAGGTGCAGGAGTAGGCCATTCGGCCCATTCGAGCCAGCACTACCATTCACTGTGATCATCCCCAGCCCGTTCCTGCCTTCTCCCCATATCCCCTGACTCCGCTATCTTTAAGAGCCCTATCTAGCTCTCTCTTGAAAGCATCCAGAGAACCGGCCTCCACCGCCCTCTGAGGCAGAGAATTCCACAGACTCACAACTCTCTGTGAGAAAAAGTGTTTCCTCGTCTCCATTCTAAATGGCCTTACCCCTTATTCTTAAACTGTGTGTGGCCCCTGGTTCTGGACTCCCCCAACATCGGGAACACGTTCCCTGCCTCTAGCGTGTCCAAACCCTTAACAATCTTAACAATCTTATTATTTGGAAGGATCTCCTCTCATCCTTCCAAACTCCAGCCAAAATCTGTCGCCTCCCTTTGATCTGGTATTTTGTTGGTTCGCATGCTTGTTTTATCATTAATGTTTTATTATTATTCATGTTTAGTGTTTTCTGAGTCATTTGTAACTATCACTGTATGTCATGTTGATGCTTGTGGGTGGAGCATCAAGGCAAATTCCTTGTATGTGAATACTTGGCCAATAAACATACTGACTTACTTACTTACTTAGCTCCAGAGTGTACAAGCCCAGCTGCTCCATCCTCTCGGAATATGACAGTCCCGCTTCGGTTTAAACCAGCCTCTCCCTTAACTTACCTTAGATCAGCGGATTTCACACAATGCAAGTGTTTCGTCTCCGCTGCTGTCTTGGACAAGTTTTTCCAAATGCTGATCTCCAAGTCAAGGAGCTCTTCCAAAAGTCATTTAGAATTTTCTTTCCAGCGAAGTTGGAATTCATGCATTGATTTACTTTGGGTGCAGTAACTGAATTTTCTTACCTTGACAAGTCGATGGTTTTTTCGTACACTTGAGTGAAATCCCCTTCACTAATGATCCATTGCAGACTGTAATCTTTTCTCAAAGCTCATATATTTATACTGCTGAGATCCTCTGACTGCTTCATTCCCAACTGTCCGACCTCTGCGTGGCCTTCAGACACACAATGAGTGAAAGTGATCGTTATAAAAGTACGTTATCAAAGCTGAGTTTAACCAGTGCATCTGATCGGGATTAAGCCGTATCATTTAACCATGTGTAGCAAGGAAGCGCAGATGCTGGCTTGCACCGAAGATGGACACAAAGTGCTGGAGTAAAGGGCGTGTCCCACTTTCACGACCTAATTCACGACCTCTGCCGAGTTTGCCCCTTGACTCATACTCGCAGCATGGTCGTCACGAGGTGGTATGAGAGGAGCATGAATTTTGCTGTAAAGGAAACATCTACAGATCCTGGTTTAAATCGAAGATAGACACAAAATGCTGGGGTAACTCAGCGGGACAGGCAGCATCTCTGGAGAAAAGGAATGGTGACGTTTTGGGTCAATAGACAATAGACAATAGGTGCAAGAGTAGGCCATTTGGCCCTTCGAGCCAGCACCGCCATTCAATGTGATCATGGCTGATCATCCCCAATCAGTACCCCGTTCCTGCCTTCCCCCCCATATCCCCTTCAAGACCCTTCTTAAGTAAATATTGATGTGTTTGGTCAGTTTGGACGTGGGGACTGTGATTCAATTGCATTGCAAGCGGATCTTATGATAGATATATTTAAGAAAGAACTGCAGATGCTGGAAAAATCGACGATCGACAAAAATGCTGGAGAAGCCCAGCAGGTGAGGCAGCATCTATGAAGCGAAGTCTCGACCCGAACCGTCACCTATTCCTTCGCTCCATCTCAAGAAAAAGGGATTCTCAAGAAAAAGGGGTCTCCAAGGAAATTCCGTCCCATCCCAGCTCATCACATGGTTAAATGATGGACACTAAACGTTGGAGTAACTCAGCGGGACAGGCAGCATCTCTGGAAAGAAGGAATGGGTGGTGTTTCGGGTCGAGTCGCTTCTTTTGCCTTCTTTGAAGAAGTTCTCCTCACAAAGTTCTCTGGGTGCTTTCAAGAGAGAGTTAGATAGAGCTCTTAAAGACAGCGGAATCAAGGGATACGGGGAGAAGGCAGGAACAGGGTACTGATTGGGGATGATCTCTCCACCTATTGGCATTGTCTGATCACTCGTGAAATTGATCAAGTAACTTCAAGTAACCCTTGCTCTCCCTCTCTCTCCGTCCCTCCCCCAGTCTAGTTCTCCAACTAGTTTATGCCCTCCCTATTGTATGCCTCATTGTCACCTTCCCCTCAGCTCACAATGTACCATTCTACATTGTCCTTGATCAACGTCCCCTTTGATCTGTGTTTTCACGCCTTACCCTTCCTTATTTCTAAGAGTCCCTCTCCCCTGACTCTCAGTCTGAAGAAGGGCCTCGACCCGAAACGTCACCCATTCTTTCCCTCCAGAGATGCTGCCCGTCCCGCTGAGTCAAGGGCCTGTCCCACTTTCACAACCTAATTCACGACCTTTTTTACTCGTGGACATTTTTCATCAGGCTAGAAAAACGCCCCGGCCTACTTGATGCTCGACCCAAACCGTCGCCTATTCCTTCGCTCCATAGATGCTGCCTCACCCGCTGAGTTTCTCCAGCATTTTTGCCACCTTATGATAGCAATATATTTTTTTGTGATGGAACTCAGACATGCAAAGCCAGTGAAACCTGCGATGTAACCTGGAGGCTGTTAGAATGGACATCAACAGCAGAACTAAACATAGCATGACAACCTGCCTTGTGGGAAAAGAGATCCTCTGATTTCATATGTTAAATTCCCCAAAACTGAAATGTGAAAAAGTTAAAAAGAATACAAAATATTATCGATGTCACAAAATAGAAATATGAAAATGCTGGATAAACTGCAGGTCAGGCAACCTCTCTGAAGACGGAAATGGGTCATCTTACAGGCAATGACCCACTTCAACCTGTTCTTAATTTGGTTGTTTGCATTTCTGTCCGTTTGAATGTTAGAGGATGTATTCTTTTATTAGCTGGTTATAATCTTGGTGGAAGAATTAAGGAATCTCTAGAAAAAGGGATCTCCAAGGAAATTCCGTCCCTTTCCAGCTCATCACATGGTTAAATGATGGACACTAAACGTTGGAGTAACTCAGCGGGACAGGCAGCATCTCTGGAAAGAAGGAATGGGTGGTGTTTCGGGTCGAGTCGTTTCTGTTGCCTTCTTTGTAGAAGTTCTCCTCACAAATTTCTCTGGACGCTTTCAAGAGAGTTAGAAAGCGGAGTCAAGGGATACGGGGAGAAGGCAGGAACGGGGCGCTGATTGGGGATGGTGGTGCTGGCTCGACTGGGCCGAATGGCCTACTCCTGCACCTGTTGTCTATTGCATTGTCTAAAATCTCCTCAAGGTTTGCTTACTTTGAAGGTTCTCCAGAAGGGTCTCAACCCGAAAGGTCACTCGTTCCTTCTCTCCAGCGATGCTGATATTGATTTCTCTAACTTCAAGTAACCCTTGCTCTCCCTCTCTCTCCGTCCCTCCCCCATCCTAGTTCTCCAACTAGTTTATGCCCTCCCTATTGTATGCCTCATTGTCACCTTCCCCTCAGCTCACAATGTACCATTCTACATTGTCCTTGATCAACGTCCCCTTTGATCTGTGTTTTCACGCCTTACCCTTCCATATTTCTCTGAGTCCCTCTCCCCTGACTCTCAGTCTGAAGAAGGGCCTCGACCCGAAACGTCACCCATTCTTTCCCTCCAGAGATGCTGCCCGTCCCGCTGAGTTAAGGGCCTGTCCCACTTTCACAACCTACTTCACGACCTTTTTTACTCGTGGACATTTTTCATCAGGCTAGAAAAACGCCCCGGCCTACTTGATGCCACGAGGACCTACGACTAACATCACGGCCTGCTACGACCTCGTGACGACCATGCTGCGAGTATGAGTCAAGGGGCAAACTCGGCAGAGGTCGTGAATTAGGTCGTGAAAGTGGGACACGCCCTTTACTCCAGCACTTTGTGTCCATCTTCGGTGCAAGCCAGCATCTGCGCTTCCTTGCTACACATGGTTAAATGATACGGCTTAATCCCTATCAGATGCACTGGTTAAACTCAGCTTTGATAACGCACTTTTATAACGATCACTTTCACTTATTGGGCACGCAGAGGTCGGATAGTTGGGAATTGTCGCCGCTGGATTTCGAAATGTTCAAAATATTTTGGCGACCCTTATATGACGCCGGCAGTCGCCGAACAAAACCGCTAAGTGGGACAGGCCCTTTAGTGTGCGGGGATCACTTAGCCGGGGCGGGCTCCGTGGGCCGAAGGGCCTGTTTCGGCGCTGTATCTCGAAACTAAAGTATACTAAGCCCATAATATTAAAAAAAGGACACATTAACATTTGACCGCCATGCAATCAGATCTTGGCTGGTGCTGCACCTCTGATCCAAGGAACCTGCTACTTCCCATAAATGGAGCTGTGCCTTCTTCGCAAGGAACGAAGCAGCCGGTCGCACCCGCCTTCAATCCGCTTCCAAGCCAGGAAAATCAAAGCAAAGGGAGCGGACAGGACTAGGATTCCTTCTGTACACATTCCTCAAAGGCGCTGAGATCCAAAGAGATCTAACAGCCTTGCCAGGCAATCAGAGTGGAAAATTGAAACATAGCGAACAGGCATTGCTGAGCAGTGACGTTGATGGCACGGACTTGCCAAAAGACAAATTAGATGATCCATAGGTTAATCTCAACAATTTTCTTTGTCCTTCCTCTTCCACAGTTAGATTGACAAAATATAATTAGCCATTCGCCATTTTCTGCAGCTGTAGACAATAGACAATCGGTGCAGGAGTAGGCCATTCAGCCCTTCGATGTGATCATGGCTGATCATCCCCAATCAGTACCCCGTCCCTGCCTTCTCCCCATTTCCCCTGACTCCGCTATTTTTAAGAGCCCTCTCTAGCTCTCTCTGGAGAGCATCCAGAGAACCGGCCTCCACCGCCCTCTGAGGCAGAGAGTTCCACAGACTCACACTCTCTGTGAGAAAATGTGTTTCCTCGTCTCTGTTCTAAATGGCTTACTCCTTATTCTTAAACTGTGTCCCCTGGTTCTGGACTCCCCCAACATCGGGAACATGTTTCCTGCCTCTAGTGTGTCCAAGCCTTAACAATCTTATATGTTTCGATGAGATCTCCTCTCATCCTTCTAAACTCCAGAGTGTACAAGCCCAGTCTGCTCCATTCTTTCAGCGTATGACAGTCCCGCCATCCCGGGAATTAACCTGGTAAACCTACGCTGGTCTCCCTCAATAGCAAGAATGTCCTTCCTCTTTCTTGCATCAGGCACATATACCGGCTCCAAAGGCTAATGTGAGATGGCGTCACTGAAATGGGGGACTGCGATGGCTATTATTTTCTTATGTGGCCGTGCCCCGGGCTGGTCCTACTTTGTTTAATTAATAGAAAATAAGACAGTTCAAAGCAACTGTCGTATTCATAATGTGGGTGTCATTTCTAACTGGCAGCACTTGCGGGCGGAAGGCAAATTCCTTGTATGTGAATACTTGGCCAAGAAACGTTATTCAACCATTCGATCGTTTTGAAACTGCTGCCTGTAATTTTAAGACATGCTAGGTAGGCACAGGGTGCAGCGGGTAGAGCTGCTGCCTGACAGCGCCAGCGACCCCGGTTCGATGCTGACTACGGGCGCTGTCTCATACGGGGTTGGTCAGTTTTCCTCGTGATCTCCGTGGGTTTTCTCCAAGATCTTCGGTTTCCTCCCACACTCCAAAGACGGAGAGGTTTGTAGGGTTCATTGCAAATTGACCCTAGTGCGTGCGGGACGCTGTTAATGTGCGGGGATCGCTGGTCGGTGCGGGCCCGGTGGGGTGAAATGGCCTGTTTCCGCGCTGTATTTCCAAACTAAACGAAACTAAATGTATCGAGGTGCCGATCTGCCGTGATACTGCTACTGAACTATACACACAAATGAATTTCACTGTACCTCAGTACATGTGACAATGAACGTACCCTACCATACCCATACGTGCTGGCTGTGGTGTCTGATAAACAGGCAACCTTTTCCTTTCCTTACCAAAGGGAATGAGAACTTTATGCCTCCCTCCAGTACCAATTGACAGCTCATACGGCTCAGCCCCGCGATCAGTGAAACTCAATACATCCCGCACTTTGAGAGCTCGGATATTGAAGACCTCAGAGTGACTTTGTAATGGGATTGCTCGGATTGGAAGTGAACTAACAGCGACGTGCGTTGGCATTGTACAGATAAAGATATATTTGAAATCAAATCAAGGCCTAATCTCTCTTTGTCCGTCCGCTGGGACCATCCAGTCAAACTGTGAAATGAATCATGATGTTACATATTGATGTTCCTACATCGTTTAGCAAACTTGCATCAGTAATTACTCAAAGTACACAGTTAATATTGCTCTTGGGTCATATTTTCAATATCGGGTCAATACACACACTAACTAACTGCCTTTTACTGCAACAGCAGGAATAGGCCATTCAGCCCTTCCAGCCAGCACCGTACCGCCGTTCACTGTGATCGCGGCTGATCATCCACAACCAGTACCCCGTTCCTGCCTTCTCCCCATATCCCCCTGACTCTGCTATAAGAGCTCTATCCAACTCTCTCTTGAAAGCATCCAGAGAATTGGCCTCCACTGCCTTCGGAGGCAGAGAATTCCATCTCTACATTCAAACAGCGAAGATTCTGGCCAAGCCAAAAAAAGGATATATAGTTCAGTTCAGTTTATTGTCACGCGTGTACAGTGAAAAGCTTTTGTTGCCTGCTAATACATGATGACAATCGAACCGTTCACAGAGCACCGATACAAGACAAGGGAATAACGTTTAGTGGAAGGTAAAGTCCGATCAAACATCTTCCGATAGTAGTTTAGGACTAATACCCTAACTCAACGGTCGACAGTCGACGGACAATGGTTTGTTTATTGTCATGTGTATACAGTAAGTTACATTTTTTGCATACAGATCCCCACGACTAATCCCGCGCATGTACACGCTCGCTCTTGTTAGTACAGAATGCACCGAGCAGCCCTCAGAGTCCAAACGCAAGGAGCGGCATTTTGGTGCCATTTTTTCGCCGCCCCAGCTACAGCCGACGCCTCCTCCATTCCGGTCGTCCCGCAAACCAGTGGCCTTCACCACATCTGGCCCTCTCCAGCAAAGATCCCAGAGCGGAGCAAGATAGCCCACTCCTGTTAAATGCAATGGGCTGACGTGTAGTACTCAACGGAGCAGGACGTGGCCCTTTTTTTCATCCATTTCAGTAACCCGACCCGACCCGACTCGCAGTGTAATCAACATTGCGGGGGAACAGTTTGTGTTAATAAATTATAATTCTGAAAATGAGGGGAAGATTTTTACCAAAGAACTTTGAGTTTCACGAGGATGTTTCCGTAACCGGCTTCCGTCTCCGCACTAGTTATCTTTGCTCCGCTGTGGCGGGATCTTTGGTGCGGAGACGGAAGCCGGTTACGGAAATGGGGCCGAAAATTGCCCTTGACCGTACTGCGTCTTTTTCTATCTTGCTCGCTGTAGGATCTTTGCTCTCCAGCATTCATTCACCCGCGGTGTGCCCCCCCCCAGCCGTCTTAGAAACATAGAAACATAGGAACATCCGAGCCAGCACCGCCATTCAATATGACCATGGCTGATCATCCAACTCAGTATCCTGTACCTGCCTTCTCTCCATACCCCCTGATCCCCTTAGCCACAAGGGCCACATCTAACTCCCTCTTAAATATAGCCAATGAACTGGCCTCAACTACCTTCTGTGGCAGAGAATTCCACAGATTCACCACTCTCTGTGTGAAAAATGTTTTTCTCATCTCAGTCCTAAAAGACTTCCTCCTTATCCTTAAACTGTGACCCCTTGTTCTGGACTTCCCCAACATCTTCTTGCATCTAGCCCGTCCAACCCCTTAAGAATTTTGTACGTCTCTATAAGATCCCCCCTCAATCTTCTAAATTCTAGCGAGTACAAGCCGAGTCTATCCAGTCTTTCTTCATATGAAAGTCCTGCCATCCCAGGAATCAGTCTGGTGAACCTTCTCTGTACTCCCTCTTTGGCAAGAATGGCTTTCCTCAGATTATTCTGAGATTATCCACCAGTCTTCAAAGGCATGGAAAGTAAGACCCCCCCCCCCCCCCCCCCCCCCGGCTTCCTCTCACCGGGCCCTTTGTCCAGCGCACGCCAATGTCTCCGATTCCCAATCCACGGGTATCGGACCGGGCGCTCAACGCTTTGGGGCTGCAATCTGTCTACGGCTATCAATATCACTCCACGTTGAAGAGCAGCACAAGTTGACTGGTTGAAGGAGGGCGCATTGATCTATTTATCGAGTGCTGATGTTCTCGTGATGTGTTAGGATGACTGATGGTGTTCACCTTCCCATTCACAGTCCAGCATGGGCAGCCATGTTATCGTTGCTACGGAAAGAAGCAATACTGTCCTGAAACAACAATTTAAAACGTGTACAGCACGATGCACGGATGCCAAGAACCAAGTCTAGCCGCTCGGAACAATAAATGCCGCGTTGTTTTCGACGCCACGTGGCATCTCAAGGCCTCTTTGTGAGTTTGCGGGAGTTGGATTCACGGGAGGTGGTCTTGGAGGGGGAGGATGCTCCTCAAACTGCGGAGCA